>VZRW01007952.1:233952-339255 GCA_013398125.1 Aegotheles bennettii
AAAAGAAAAGATGAAAAATGTGAATAAAACACTATGGACCAGGCCACATTTCACAAATACTGATTGTTTAATTACCACTTACCCACTGACAAACATGTCTCTAACAACAAACATTTGTTTTCAAAGGAACATTGCGAGTTCCAAATTGATTAGCAAAATATTAAATGAGTTTTCCCTTTCTTGTTTTACAAGTGTTCATTTTTGAGCCAAACTACATTGCGTGCCTACATCTCACACGGTTATGCAATGTGCAGGTTAGAATTAGTGGAATTCCTAAGCCATGAGAGAACTGCAAACTCCTTTCCCATTGATATTCCACAAAGGAAGTGAACTTGGAAACTAATGTGGTTTTGGGGGAAAACCTGAATAGAGGCCTTAGTGGTGTTCAGTTTTCAGGAGTTGGCATGTTGTTCAGTTTTGTCCAATTATCAATAAATAAGAGGGATTAGCTGTTGGTAATGGTGCAGTGGACAAAAGATGCGGGTCACATGCAGTGAATTCAGAAAAGTGAGAGTGTACTTAGGAAAAGAAGCTTTTCTAAATTAGCAATAAAAAGAGATGATTAGGTTAACTGTTTAGTTTCTAAAGTAGATAAATCCTGATGATATGAATTCACTTCTGAATTATACCCTGAGTGATATGTCAAGGTTCATCTAACTTTCATCTTCTTACTACAAAATAATCATTTAGCTCTTCAACTAACTTGCTGCACAAAAAGCCGAGCCTTTGGAAAGGGATGAATATGACCTTGAGAACTGAAACCAAAAGAGAAGACAAACACAAGAGAAGTGAATCTTTAGCTGGTTAAAATGTAGATTAATGATTTTAGAACTTTAAATGTCACTCTGTCTAGTCCCAAATTGTCCTGAAAAGAAGGTTAAAAATTCTCAAGCCTTTAAGTGCAGAATTTGAGCTTTAACGAAAAGTGTTTGGTATAGAAAGTATGTTGATTTATGTTGTGAACAGTTTTCTAACTTTTATATTCCCTCTTTCAGTATCAATTTAAGCAATGAGGTAATCAAAGTTAATTAAGAAAGGTTTGGTACTTAGATTTTAGAGATGCAGATGCTTTGAGACTGATATTTTACACTGTTCAGAAATCTGAGAAGTGGTAGATCAAGAGTGATTCACACTCACAGGTTAATTTGGAGGCTTGGAACTGAGGATGGAAAAACACTTCTTACTGTGTACATAACGTCTAGGTATCCAATAAACCTTTGCCATGCTAGTTCTCCAAGTGAAGAGCAGAATAGGACACGGTAAGAAATGGAAGTACTCAGCAACACGAATTTTAGCCAGTGGAACATTACCTAAAATCTGACAGTTTACTTTATGCCATCAACTGATAAATCCTATTGGACAACTCTTTCCCTATAGAGCATTATACACAAGTAATTTATATCAAATTCACTGTATGTCTGAATGAATAATTTGTGGGAGGAGTGAGAAGAGATATTATAGTATTTGCAATATATTTTCCTTTTCAATCACCAAGTTTTCTGCAAGCTGGTCTGCTGGAAAGTCTCAGTTTCTCTTCAGTACATGGAAATTGATATTTTGAGTTAGTTTAAAGCCCTAGATAACATGACAGGCACAAAAATGCCACCAGTAGTCAGCTGCCTCTTAAACATCCTTTCATCACACTTGTGCTGAGGGTGCCAGAAATGGAGATACTGTTGTTGCCTTTGTCTAATAGTTTTTGCCAACAAGCAGAAAAAGAAGGAAAAAATACATGGCTAGGCAGCTTGCTCCATGAAGAAAACAAATCTCCTACATCCTATAGATATTCTTTACACACCTTCTGTGTTCCCAGCATAAACATTCAAAGTTTGAGGTCATAGAGCAGATGGATGCCTGGGAGTGCTACAGCAGTGCTCCCTCATTTCTTCCCATGGAGCTGACCAGAGCCCCTGCCATTTAGGGGCCATGCTGCTGAACTTCCAGTTTACCACATTCCCAATCAGCTACCATATGGTAATAAACCCAGTGCACATAGCAAAGGATGTTGTTCATTTTTTATTAGAGGAGGTTGGAGACACACATTCCATTTTATGAACTAAAATACCTGCTGCAGTTGGCTTGTGGATTGTACTTTTCTCAGGTATATGGCCTGGAAAATGACTGATCTGTGCCAAGTAAGTGATGTTTATCAACTTGCAGCTTTTTATGAATGCAGGGGAGAAAAACATGTATAACAGGATTATAAAGACTTGAATCAAATCCAGACAAACTGTTCTTGTTTTCTAATCCGCAAATACATAAATACTGTTATAGCTCTGAAAGTCGGGAAAAAGTATAACTTTCCAAATAAAATTCTATTAAAGTCTGCAAAGTTAATTAATGTAATAAATATGCCTGCACTATATTAGGCGACAAACCTAACACTATTATCTCTTCCTATTTTCTTCCTGGGTAACTCAGTACATCAATATTCTAAGGCTTGAACTATGTACAGTGCACTCACTTAACTATCATCACCCAAAGCCAAGTATTTCAGCAATACATAGCAGCAAGTTATAAACAAAAAGTGATTATGATTATATTTAGTAAAGTTTGGAACCAGAAATTTCTATTGCAGTTTTATAGCTGAAAGTGGTATAAATTCCTTATTGAGAGGCTGTAATTGCTGGAAGTGGTATACCATGTTTGTTTTATGAGACTATTATTGTTTAATAAAGGTGGCAATAGAAGAGATGACTGAGAAAAGTTAATGACACACATAGTTGAGAACTAAATCCTCTATAAATGTCTTTGATGTCAACTAATCTTGTCACTTCTTAGTCATGCTCTACTGGGTTGTAGAGATAACTGATTCACTGACTTGGGGAGTGTAGACCCTTGGACTATTTTATAATAGTGGATATTCCATTAATTAAGTATCCCATATATTTTGGAGAGGAAAACTGTACTACTTAATATGTGAGTTCAGGATAGATAAATTACTTTTTATCTGAGTTTCAACAATTCAAAGACCTGTACCTTTTCTCACCTTCCTCTCTCCTTGTAAGCAGATCCATTTTTTATAAAGACTCATACTTGAGACTGCAGCCAAGTCATAAATATCAGCATTCTTTTTCACATTCTTTTAAGGAGTAGAAACACAGCTCATCATTTTTGCTGGTGTGTTTTTGATCCTTGTGTTAGCTGAACAACATCAGCTAATGGTCTGCTCTGTGATGGATTTTCATTGTGCAACATCTTTCCCCACCAAGCCAGTGGGACTCTTCTGACAACAGTATAGCATTCATTACAAGTAAAGGCATCTGGATCTGGGGTTGTTAGCAAAAACCCTCTCTCACTGTCTGATGGTGTCTCTGGGAGACTGTCTCTGTAACCACACACAGAAAAGAGAGAAAGGGAAGGCAGTGTCAGTCTGCATACTCTCATCTCTTAGGAGGGTTCAGGGCACAGTTTGGTGACCTGCAGGTACAAAACAGGAAAGAAAACAGAACTGGAGTGTCTAATAAAAGGCGTTTACATTTCAGTTCATGTCTGTATCCTGATTGACTGAGGACTTCAGTCATATCAAACCCAAGCTTTGTTTCCAGTGACTCCTAAAGTCTCATTAAATTAATAAGTTCTGAATTCAGTGCTTCCACTATCTAAGAGTCCCAAATATTTCCTCACTAATGTGATATACTTCATGCAATAGTTTGGCTGCTCACTTTCTGTTATTCATTCACAAATGTGCTAAATCTGACCCATATTTTCACTAGACTTGCTGTTCCAGATTTCACAACATTGATTTTTTAAATTTCATTCTGCCTGACATCATGCAACAGCACTAAAATGTGGTTCAATATTCATTAAATAAGATATTTATTACATTTACAAGATTTTAGTGATTTAGTGGTAGAGGCATCAATAATCTATGACTAGATTTTATCCTGTTCTTGACAGGGAATGCTGGACTTTATGCCTAAATGGAAGAGAGTCCATTGTTTGGTCTTAGCTACTGCCAGCAATCTCTGCATGGGGAGCGAAGGGATAGTAAAGTAATTTCTTCCTCTTTATTGTTGTTATCATTGCATTTGAGAAGTTATTAAAGGTTTCTTGGGGCTTACTCTCCCTGTTTTAAATACACTCATATACTCCAGTGCCAGTGGCTGGATTTTACTGTGTTAAGAAATATTAGTGGTCATACGTATGCAAATAGTGGAAGACACTTGTACACCTAATTCTCCACAACAGAGAAAAGAGTAGTACTTGGAGGAAGTAGTTATGTTTTACCTTCCCTATAACTAGACTTTGCTTTTTAATACAGTGCATTTCAATTTATTTCTGAAATCTCTAAGAACTGAGTAAAATGAAAAGCAAAAATAGGGTCTCTAATTTAAAAAGTGTAGTGGAAGAAGAAACAAGCAGAGAAAATACATGTAAAACAAAAAGCAAAGTAACAGAGAGACACTTGTGTTTGGTTCCATATACAGTACTGTGATACATATGTGCTTTTCTGCTCATTTGTTTAGACAGGAACAAAATCTTTTAGTCTAGATTCTCTCTCATATACAGAAGACAAAGACACCTAAATATATGAGAGGATTAATAGAACAGGTAATCAGTTTCTGAGGTAACACATTAATTGTTGTGAGTAGAAGTGCAGAATTTAGTGTTCTGAGCTTTCATTTATAGCTCATTATTTTTTTCCCTTGTAACTTTTGTCTGCATTTATGGATATGCACATGCATTGTCTGACTTTCTGCTGTATATTATCTAACTTATATCTTACTGCAACGTAAGGTGTAAAGAGAAAAGTTTAGAGAGTGTAAATAGAACCAACTCAACCTAAGTTTGTTCTCCCAGAATTGAAGGCTAAAAATTATAGGGATGAAACCAGAAATATTTTTGCAAGTCTTTTTCTAATTAAGAAGAACATAAAATTGTTTTTTAAAAAATAAGGTAAAAATTCAAATATTTGAGTTTTCATTAAAGCTTTTCCAAAAAAAATAAAAATAAAACAACGAGGCATTTAAGGTGCCTGAACAACAGCCTATGACCACATTGCATTTCATTCATCTCTTCAGATATCACTTGTCCACCAAGACCTGCACCACCTTTAGCAAAAAACTTCCAGCATGTGCATTTCACTTGTAGCAAAAAAAACCAAAACCTAATCCCACCACATTGCATCTGTATGAAAGGTTTGCAAGCTGGAGGAGAATAAGGAAGAGCAGAATGCTTCAGAGACCAACTTGTTGTCCCCTCAATGGTTAGTTAATCAGGAGAACGTAGAGTACTGGTTCTGTGTGACTGTAGGCCAGCTATAAGTCACTCCTGCAGCAGTAGGGGCTATGCAGAGCTACCACTGATGCGTGTGTGCACAAGGCAATAGACCCAAATGAACTGAAAGTGTCAACAAAGCTGAGCAAAAGTTCAGCTCCAAAAGTGCTTGCTTCACTCTTGCATATGCATGTAGGACAGTTCCTCAGCAACCTGACTAAAACCTATGGGTGTAAATAGCCAGAATGGTAAAGCTTTCTGCATAGAAACAGGTTTCTGAGCAACAGATGGTGAAAATAGGAGCCCTGCCAGATAAAGAGGCTTAGATGTCATATAGCTTCCTAAACAATGGGTGCAACTCTATAGCAAGGTGCAACACTTCCCAAGCTGAAGATATGGAACAGGGTCAAGAAAGTCTCTGATGAGTTGGTGCTCTATGCTGAGAGAAGACCTTCAGCTCTGCAACCACATCAGATGTTGTACCACTACCCTCAAAGACATGAGGAAAGTGTTCTTTTTTGTACTAGTAATGTCCTTCTTCTATCCACAGAGCCAGCTGTTCAATGTCTCATGCTGACCACTTTGTACATATCTCCTGGAATACCTTCTCTCTCTTTCCTCCTGAAAGGAATGCTCATAGCCTTCTTGTCGAAGAGCTGTTGCTACAACTCCAGGCTGTAGAAAGGGTTGCCGTACATGAGGGGTGGAGGACTTGAGTGTTTGTGCATGGTCCAGGCTACACTGCCTAGTAGGGTATGTGCTGTTGGATACAGGCACTTCACAGATGTGAGCTCTCCAGACTTCATCTGCATGTGCCCTATGACACACTAGCAAGCTATAGGGGTTTTTTTGCTATCTCAACTGGGACAGGTTAATTGCAGTTCAGAGGTTCAACAAAGTGAGCAGTCAGGGAAAAACTTAAGGTACGGTCAACCTCTTAGTCATAGGCTGTGAGCCACGGGGTTTAGTTGGTGTAATACATACACTTAGAGGCATAAAGATTCTTCAGTATAAGGGACGCAGGTGTGTATGTGTCTGAGAGATGATAGAAGTTGAAATGTGCATTTTCTTACTCCTTTCTTTCCAATCTTTTCCTGAGTTCCCCTCTTCTGATATGTGAATATGTATATGTAGACTGACATATATGTTTATATTTATATATAAATATATTTATATATGTGTATATATATGAATTTGGACTTTCCCTTCTGTCACTTCTACATGAACAATTTATGGGCAAGTTATATCCTTTTACTTAAAATTTCTGAACTAAAGCAAAATCAGGATTCAATATCCCAATCTGAATGGTTTCAACTGAAAAAAATTCCTAAAGCTGGAAGTCTAAATAATACAAAGAAAGACGCATTGTTGTAAATGGATCTGCACCTGTGGAAAACATCAAAGCAAGCATGTCTTTTCCTTTGAACTGTATTCTTTTTCATCCTCCATTTTTCTTCTGTATGTTTATATATAAAAAATCAATATTATTAAAACTCTGGCATCTTTCCACCAATATCATGAGTTAATCCAAGCTAAAGCAATAGCTCAATGAAATAGTCTTTGGGGATATTAATGAAAGCACAGGGTATTTATTTACCCACTCCTTTCCAAAAGCAGAATTTTCAAATATTTCCAGCAGAGTACTGCTTCCACTTAAATCACTATTGTTTCAGAAATTCAGATAAATTCTGATTACTTCTGAAAATCATACATAGAACCATAGAACCATAGAATTGTTTTGGTTGGAAAAGATCTTTAAGATCATCAAGTCCAACCATAAAGCTAGCACTGTCAAACCCTCCACTAAACCATGTCCCTAAGCACCACATCTACACATCTTTTAAATACTTCCCTGGGCATCCTGTTGCAGTGCCTGACAACCCTTTCAGTAAATAAATTTTTCCTAATATCCAACCTAAATCTCCTCTGGCACAACTTGAGGCCATTTCCTCTTGTTTTATCACTTGCTACCTGCGATAAGAGACCAACACCCACCTCATTACAACCTCCTTCCAGATAATTGTAGAGAGCAACAAGGTCTCCCCTCAGCCTCCTTTTCTCCAGGCTAAACATCCCCAGTTCCCTCAGTCAACCCTTGTAGTACTTGTGCTCTAGACCTTTCATGAATTTTATTGCCCTTTTTTGGACACGTTCCAGCATTTCAATGTCTTTCTTGTAGTGAGGGGCCCAAAACTGAACACAGTATTCCAGGTGTGGCCTCATCAGTGTCGAGTACAGGGGGATGATCTCTTCCCTAGTCCTGCTGGCCACAATATTTCTATACAAGCCAAGATGCTGTTAGCTTTCTTGGCCACCTGAGCACACTCCTGGCTCATATTCATCTGGCAGTTGGACAACACTCCCGGGTCCTTTTCCTCTAGGCATCTTTCCAGACACTCTTCCCCAAACCTGTAGCAATGCATGGGATTGTTGTGGCTCAAGTGCAGGACCTGACACTGAGCCTTGTTGAGTCTGATACAATTGGTCTTGGTCCATCAATCCAGCCTGTTCAGATCCCTCTGCAGAGCCTTCCTACCCCCAAGCAGATCAACACTCCCACCCAACTTGGTGTAGTCTGCAAACTTGCTGAGGGTGCACTCATCCAAACCATTGATAAAGACATTAAAGAGAACTGGCCCCAGTACTGAGCCCTGGGGAACACCACTTGTGTCCAACCTCCATTTGAATTTAACTCCACTCACCACAACTCTTTGGGCCTGGTCATCCAGCCAGTTTTTGACTCAGTGAAGCATATACCTATCCAAGCCATGAGCAGGCAGTTTCTTCAGGAGAATGCTGTGGGTAATTGTGAAAGGCTTTATTAAAGTCTAGGTAGAAAACATGCACAGTCTTTCCCATGAAAGTTTCCACTAGTGGAACTTTCTCTTATGTAGGTCTAGAACTGAGCAAGGAATAAATAGATACTATAAAAAGTGAATTCAGAAGTTTTTCTTGTTCTGGGAATAACTGCAGGTGGAGAAATGCTGGGTCACATGCATGATACAAATATATTTAGTAATGTCAATTCCCTGTAGTGTTTGCCTAAAAGATTGTTCATAAATATTAATGTTTGTTCAGCTGTTTTCTCCATGTTATTGGTACCATTTTAGGGAATATTCATAGAATAAAGGCCATATTTTTACAATCTAGCAAGAAAATGATGCTAGGTCTTTCAAATATTAACATCCTTAAAATGAAGCTAAATATGCATTCTATATTCATAATCCCATTATTAATTAAACAATATTGTTGAAGTGTTCCTTTTTAAAGAGTCTAAGAAAGTAAATTGCATCAACTTTAAGCCAGATACTTCACAAAAAGTAGTAATGTATCCTGAAGGGTGACTATTCCTCTCAAGAAATTAATCAAAAACTTATGTACTTTTTTTTCTTGTAAGCACATGCAAACTGACAAAATTAGGAACTAAATATTTAAAAGAAGATAAAACTTAAGAATTGTCTATAATGAATAAAAAGAATACAATCTACTAAATCAATACCAAAAGCAGCAGGGAGCAACATTAACAGTATCAAATGTATGAATTTTGGGCACAACTGTCAGAGCGCGTCTGCCATATTTACATATCACAGTCTTAGCAGGACTGCTGTAAGAGCTTACAGTTAAAAAAATCCATAAAACGGACTGCATAGCAATATTAAGGATGGGAGTCAGGCAAAAAAAGATTGTATGACAGTTTCCCCTTGTTCTCTTGTTTTGTAAATCTCTTTTCCCTTGATAAGGAGTATTTAGGACGTGCCAATTTAGAATAACCTTTGTAAGTCATTCTGTTGGGAAGTCACACTTTTGTTTAATGTTTGGTTGTGAGCAATCTATCAGCCCAGATCTTGCAGGATTAATGAGTGGAAGCATACTGAGCATGCAGAGCAGTCTGTCATCACAGATAGAGCTTTTGACTGTGATAGCCTGGAGAAAATGTTATCCTTTGTCATAGGATACAACATACACTCTCTCTCTACTATATTAATTTTATTTCTCTCTGCTAGAGGATGATATGTAGCAGTAGCTCACACATCCTGCACACCCCTCTTAAAGGTTTTAATACACGTCTTTGGGACCCTTGTAAAACAGCACGATGATTGCGGCATCTGTATTGTTACCACAAGCTCAATAGTGCTCACAAGAGAACATCTACTTCATGATGGCCTGTGAAACACCAATGTTATATCTATGTCAGTAAGTTTGCAAGCAAACATCGGTATTGGCTGCATGCTGCTTCCTGGTTTACGTGAAGGTGACTCGTCCATCTGTGTCAATGCCAGTGATGTCATTTGGCGAGTGACACATCATGATTATAGTAATCATCATGAGATTCCCACTGAAGAGGGTAGTCATAGCACAAGCAGCACACGCTCAAGAATTGCCCAGCTTTGCCCATATTTTTCACCCATGGTCTGAGACAGATTTTGGACAATGACTGCAACAATCACGAATCGTGACTGAGTGGGTATCACCTGTTTGATGGTGTTTACTAGCAATGGGGTGGTGAGTCCCATCAATAGGGGAGGCGAACCCCCTGCTGGGGCAAAGATCGACTTGGTTACCCTTACGGGCATCCTACAGGACCATGTGGAGGTGCAACCTTTGCAGCAAGCCCAGCTGTAACTATGCTTTGAGAGTCATTAAGAGAATAGCAAATATTCCCTGTGCTATGCAGCTAAGTTGGGAGCATTAGAAGATCCTTCAGACTCTTACTTAAATTTATTTCCTGAGTTCCCCCGTTCTGTGGTCTTATAGACAAAATCACCCATGAAGGCACAGCCCATAAGGGTGCTACTATTAATAAACTCTTAATGAGACTTCCTCTGCTCTTTCTGCGGATATAAAACATTAGAAATAAAGAAATTCCTTGCATCTAGAGCTACCTGTGATGTCTTTATTTTTGCTCTTCTGAGCTTTAAACAGCCTCCGTTTGTGGTTCTGAGATGTCTAATTACAGATATGTCTTATTACTTGGCTGGCAAAATATTCTTCAGCTGAATCCAAAAACATTGACCAGAAAAGCGTCACTCCTCTAGAAGACTGAATACTGCTCACCCATTTGAATGCTTCCATGAAATGAAGCCATGAATGGGCTCCTGAGGCTGTAAGCATAGTATCCAGTCATGAGCTGTTAAGTTACTTGCATTTCCCAAAAGAAGATAAAAGGTATTTATGATATTTGTTTTATGCACTTATGTTGGTATTACTGCATGTTTTTGTTAACTAGAGCCATGAGTTTCTACTTTGTTGATATCCTTCTGTAACATCTACTGCACTGCTGCTCCTCCCTGCAGAGCTCTTTGATATAAATAATCTTTTTACTTGCAGTTTTACTGATGTATATTTATTTATTTTATGTATAGTTTGTCCTAGTACGTATACACACATATGACATAAATATGTACACTTGAAAGGAGTTTAAAGAATAAATCCAAATGACATGAATTATACTGTATATAGTGAATTCAGACAATAATTCAAACTGAACAGAAGCTGACCATAGAAATCTTTATAAAATGCTTTTGTGCTTCTTTTTCTCAGGAAGATATGAAAAAGAAGATACACACTTATGGGAATGTTCTTAAGCAAGGATAATAATGTAAGAAGGTGAAAAAAGAAGGATCAGTGATTCATTAGAAACTAGTTTTCTTTCTTACGAATTATGAAAAGAGAAAGTGAAAGAAAACATAGTAAAATCTCATTTACTCTGAAGAAGCATAGGCTTGTCAAGGATATTATCATCAGGATTTGAATTTCCTTCCACAGTTAACTGGATTTCTTTTAGGCTGAAAAAGAATTTGAAAGCATCATTAAAATAAAACACCATCTTAAGAAAAAAAAAAAAGAAAAATTAAACAAGGAAAAAGAAAAAAAAGAAAAAAGATAAAAAGATTACCCTTAATTCTTCCAGAATGATCGTGACCATTAGAAAACACATTTGGAGGGCAAGGTCACCAGCTTCCTTGTTTATTTTGGATAATCTAAGGGAAGAAAGCGTAAAATAGGTATATATCATTATGCTTGATATTTATGGATTATTATTTAATTTTCTCATGCTTAAAGAATATCTTTAACTAGAAGTAAATACCGTGGAAGATTATGAGACAGATACATATTTTTCACACTTCGAGATGATTACAAAGATTCAGAAAGTTTTGTTTAGTGTTCATTTTTTATGTTTGACTTAATTCTGAAATAACATCATGCTTTACCACAACTCAGAAATCTATCACTAGAAATGGTGAGATTTTGTGGATGAACTCAAAAAAATACAAAATATGATGGTTTTCCCAATGAAATATTCCTCCAGATTCTGAAGAAAATCATGGTAAAGACAGCTGAGCAGGACAATATTTCCCCAACAACACAAATTTCCAACAGCTGGAACTGGTTTATCTCAGGATTGAAGAACACATGCAAACTGATGAACTGGGGAAAAATGTGTCTGGGTGAAGTATAATTTCAGTAATTTCAAAGCATTTGTTTAGGTTTTAATTGTTTATAAACAGTTCTTATTCAGCAGCCTCTAGTGCAAGATCATTCCGAACCAGAGCCAAACTCAGAAGTTTTTATTAAAAATGTCTAAATGGGATATTTGTCCACTTAAAAAGTCTTCACTTAAAGGCCTTTTGAATCAGAAGGGTGTTTGAAATTGCCTATTTCTTACACACAGATTCATTTCAAATAAATTGACCTTTTCCAGTGAAAAAATATTGGTTAGATTAGTTTGAATGCACAACTTCTTTAAGTCAAGATATACAAACTACTTCAGATGCTGCAGAATTTGTTGCAACCTTAGTTCTTGAAGAGATCTTGATGGGATACCCACTTCCAGTGGTCACAAGGAATACTGTAGCAAGACTTACTTATCTTTCATTCATATCGAAGGGTTGTTGCTGTTGACCTGCAAGCAGGATTCTTCGTTGACACTGATACAGGGCTCACCTTAGCAATTTTATGACCTCCATTGCTGATAGCAACACTTGTTACTGTTACCTGCAAGAGCCTACAGCTCAGCCTGCTGGGCTCATTGCACTGACTAGTAGCAAGCAGTCTCTCACATTGAGCTTGGCTTCAGCACTTGATTAGTTGTTAGGACAGATAGTTTTGCAGAATGAAAGCTTTCTTCAAATAGACTATTTTTTGAAGATGCTAGACACTGCCACAGATGTTAGGTCACTTAAGCAAACATCCTAGGATCTCCAACAGCAATGTCAGAGCACACAACAGTCCCAGCACTCCTAGTCTTTCTCCTCTGTACTGTTACTACTATGGATACTACATTTGCAATACCTCAGAACAACAGTTAGATAAGGAATAAGACATGACTGGAGCAGATATTGCACAACTGAAGAGAAAATGGATGTTTTCCATCCTATAAAGTGTTTGAGTTGAATTTTCTTAATCCCACTGAGAAGTACCTTCCTTTGGGCAACTTCTCTGACTAGAAAATGTGTGAAGTACTATCAGCTCAAGATAATCCAGGCAATGATCTAAAATTAGATGCACATATGTATGTGTATACATATACAGGTATATGTATTTATCCATGTATATATTATTTAAATATATAACCAGATGTTTTAAAGACATTTTTGATATTTTAACCACATCATCATTAGCTACTACCCTGCAAATTTAAATTAGGCAGAGTATGGAATCATAGAATCATTGAGGTTGGAAGAGACCTGCAAGATCAGAATATACTGCTTACCCTAGAGCAGCAGAATAGTCAGTCACTGGAGCTTGATTTATCTCTACTGTAGAGCCCATTCAATCATCTCTTATATCTCCCCATCACTGCCTCACCTGTCACTTCCACCTAACAGACACACAGCTCTGCACATGCACACTGAGAAACTCAGCGTCTTCTGCAATCAACCAAATAGCCTGAAGTGAAAGGCAAACACGATGCCTGAAGCAATATTGCTTGATTAACACTGAATAGTTCTTTAAAGTGATCACATGAACTTTAATATGAAAGATTGCTTTGAATTGTTAAGGGTGGAATCTGTTGCTAGGAGAGTTGTCAAACAACCGTGGTGAATTTAATGTGTAATAGATGATAACCTTTGTCGGTTTTAATATTGAATTCCATGTTACTGATCCTAATAAATAATCCTTACCTTCCCCTGGTGAATGCCTGCTATATCCCAAAGCCCTACACAGTACGCAAAGACATTTTAGTGGAGCGTTTTTCATGTAAAACACACATACTGTATAGATCTGACCTCATCACTGGTTGCCTCAGGCTATCTCCTGTATACCGTCTGTTTTCTTGATTTTCTCCTGAGGTTGTCATTATCTAAGGTTTGTAAATAGTTCAGAAATTTGAGACTTGTATAACAATTGCAAGTGCCATTTTGCTGTTATACTGAACTTTCTGTAACATGCAGGCATTAATTTTCCTCTATTTTCTCTATTTTACTTCTGGATCATACAAATTCTACAATGTATGATTTAGCTGTAATTGAAATTACAATCTACGTACAGTCATTTTAACCAAAAGACTCCAGATAGGCATAGATGTGATCTCAGTTAGCAAATAAACAATATATGTTGCTACTTCATATTGTGATATTTTCTATTTGTCAAAGTACTATATAGATTTTATGGATATTTTATGCAAGTTTATGCATGAAACTCAGCTGTTCGTAGAAAATGCTGACCTCTCCATTGAAGGGAAAAAATGCAGAACAAAAAATGAAAACCCCTTTGTCCTTTAAAAAACTGTAGGAATGTAGTATGAATTATAAAGGACATATGTGCTTAAAACAGGTTAAAAGAAGTACAAAATTGGTTCTTTCCCAGAATCTTAGGCTATATTAATTTCTTTGTATTAAAGCAGCCATCATTTACTGAATATATTTGCTTTCATGTAATTATGTACATATACTTAGCAAAGTATCTTGTATAAAGCAGAAAGCTACAGAGACCCTATAAAATCTGCTTTGAAAATTGTGTGTGGCATATATTTTGACAGTGTTATCACCGTATTCATTTTCAGAAGTATACTCGAATTTTTATATCAGATCCTGTATTGTAGCAATAATTTACTCTGAGATTAACATTAGTATCCAATTTTCACATCAGATTCTTTATTCTACTATAATTTACTCCAATATCACATCACTATCCATACCTGCCTACATTATTCTACTTTCGTAGTTGCCTTCAATGCACTTCTTTTTAACATTTGTTATGTTAAGACTGTGATGATACACCATCAAATAGGATAGAGAGAAGAATGTATATAGTGTAAAAAAGAGGTATTGTGATGATAGGGAGGCTTAAGAGGGTTGATGGATTTTTAAAATGTTGTTAAATATTATTATAATTATTTAATTAAGTCATTTATATTAGCATCAGAAAGTTCATTTGCTTTGCACTAATACAAGATTTACAGATAAGAGAGAGTATTCCTTGAAATTTTGCTTAGCATGTTTTTTATATCCACTCGTGGATTTATATACTTTATATAAAACATTCAGAAGTGGAGGTAATAATTTGTAAATGACATGAGAAAAAGAAATCACAGTATATTTTCTTTTCAAAATATTTAGTATCTGCAATTCATCTGTGAACCAAGTAAATCACGGCTTCTTCAAGTGCAAGGATCGAAACCAATTACCATTAGTGACCATCGGGTGCAGCCGATCCTTTCTGTCCTGTTGCCTGAATCTCAATGATCTCCCAAGTGTGCCCATGCAATTTAACAGGAAGATCAATACACCACGGCAGTTAGCAGCAGCTCTCTTGAAGTGCTTCACAAAACATGCTACATTTCTCTACCGAATAAATGTCAAAACATTCCAACAGCTACAATTCTTGGGAGAAATTGTTCTTGTGAAACATTATTGACATACTTTAACCCACATTTCCCGCTGCTCTCCAGCTTCCTGCAGGCCAGTCAATTCTGATTTTGCAAGAGCCACATCGACACATGTCCCCTGCTGACTTTGTCTGTAGGCATGAAAGATACCACAACGTGGTGCAGAAGTCCTGGGTGTCAGGGGTCAGTGGTCTAGCTCTGACCCAAGGTCAAGGTGACAACAACCTGTCTCCTGGGACTTGTCTTCATCTCTAATATGGCCTTGGAAGCAATCAATATCATTACAGAGCTTGCTTTTCTAACAGACAGTGCCACCTGATCTAAGCATTTCAAGACTATGACTTGCAAGCCTTGCTGCTTGAAAATGTCTTCATTTTCCTATTATACTGCAAAACATCTGTATTAGATCTGGCACTGGCTTTTTTTCATCTCTTTAATGTGGTAAATTAAATTGATTCTTTTCACTTTTTAATGGCTTTCTGCAACCAGGGTGAGTTAACTGTTTTTTTCTTGTATATATGCAGTTGTTATACATAGCTATATTCTTTCTCTCAGCACCCAATGCCTATACCAGATTTCTTCTTTTTTGCTGCTCTTGCTCCCTCTTATTTTTTTCCTATTTTCCACTAGTAACCGTTTTCTTCTTTATTTCTTTCTAGCTTTCAGGAGAGGAAATCTCACTGCTGCTTCTATATGATGGATTTTTATACACACATGCGCGCGCACACACACACACACACACACATATATAAAAGCCATCCTCAAATATATCCATAAAAATATAAATAAAATGCAACATCCTTCCTAATTTTGTCAGGCCATAAAAGGTTAGTGCATTGTAAGAGGTGATTACACACATGAACAAGCTGATATCCACTGAGATAGGTACTTTTATCAACTGTTTACAAGAGCCATGGTAATTTTCAATACAAGATGTTGCTTTCTTCAGAAATCTCAACCACGATGCCCCAGTACAAAATTCTGTATGGTTAAGGGTCTTTCATGTTTTTTGTGAAAACTAAAGCAATCTGTGGCAAATCTAAATATTTTTTAGGAAATATATGTGTAACACATAAACTGATATAATGGACAACAACATAAAATTTCCCCATAATGGACAACTAACAGTGAAGACTGAAAACAAATATTTAAGTCAAGAAGAACAAGGTGTCCTTACATCATGTCAGTATGGAGCCGTCTTCTGTCCTACCTAGATTGGTGGATAAAAGCAAAGCAAAACAAAACAAAGTAAAACAAAATCCAAAGCTATAAATACTGCTTTAGATGAGAGAAATGGGCAGCCTAATATGTCTATAATGTACCTAGCACACTTTTGAGGTCTATCAAAACAACAGCTTTTCTAAAGGAGAGAGAGAGGTACATATTTTTCCACTCTAAAGGCTATATGTTCCTCCACTCTTGTTAGCACACAGTAAGAAAGTGTAGCATAAGACTTTTTCTCTGGCTTAATCTCAAAGCATAAGCTTGACTCTTGGTTTTATGTAAATGGACCCTATAGATGCAATTCAGCGGATAAGTCCCAGTTAGAAAATACAGATTCCAAAGCAGCTGTTCCCAGCTGCAGAGAGGAGCCCAGCCAGAAGCTGGTGGGATGGGCTTCCCCTCTTCCCTCTCCCACTTCCTTCTGTTCATCCTTTTGTGCCCAATTGTCTCCTTGGGTGTATGAAGCCGATGAGACAGTTTCATTCAAGTTGCAGCTGAGTGACAACATTCCCATTTTATGTCCTTGTAAAGAAGGTGGGAGTCAGGTTCTTGGTCTACCCGCAGCAGTTTGCAAGGGTGCTACAATCTCCAGGTCCTGTCATTGCTGCTTGAGGAATTTCAAGAGAAACAAAAGGGTTGACAGGATCTTAGATGACTGTGTGTGAAAGCTGGCACAAGACAGTGAGTGCATCTGTAGAGGAAAGTGGAAAATCTCTCTCTCACATGCAAGAGGCACTGTAAAATTACCTCAAATCTGCACCCATGCAGTACTCACACGTTAGCCTACAAGCATTAGCTAGATGTTAAGGGCTCCAGCTAATAATCACCTTAGCTTTGTCTCCTCTTTCTCATACCTCCTGCCTGCACAAGCCTTCAGTGCCATTTGTATACAGATCAGTGGCCAGCATATTCCATGCAACCTGTTCTCAGCATCGTACAACAACAAAAAGATGCCCTCGTTTACCTGTCAGGCAGTGCTCTTCTACACATGAGGCAGTACAGCAAGGTGAAAAGGACCCTGCCATCAGAGATGCAATGGAAATCACTAAACTAGTGTCATATTTTAACAGGAGTCTTGCAAGGAAGAGTCTGCATAGACACTCTGTTCCTTAGATTGGAGCAGTTGTGGGCAGACTTTACCTACCTCAGCCTTTTACAGTATCTCTTCTGAGCCATCTAGCAGTAGAAGTGCAGGATCAATTTCTTCCTTTCTGTACCTTACTGCATCCTGCTGTCCCTGCACTTTGCTTTAACCACAGCCTTTTGGAACTCTCACATCAGTCCATCAGACCAGAGAGTATGATTGCAGCTACGCTTACTTTGTGCAAACTGATAGATGTTAGTGAAGAATGATAAGGCTTAACTCTACTTTATGCTAGCTTTACAATGGTGCAGCTGCCTGTTGAAAGTCCAATAGCGTGAAAATCTGAGTTATCCTTTACCCCCTTTATACCTTGAATGTTCAAAAGTTGTGTAGAATGATTTAATTGCCTTTTGTTTCTTGCACGAACACTATAAAAGAAACTTCCAGTGCAAAATTGGTAAGGTATGTTACAGATTTTTTTTCTATACTCTGAAACAAAGGCAGCTGTTCTCTTTGAACCTTGATGATTCTATGATTATTCTATGATTTATCCTTCATATTTTTTTTCTGTGAATTAACTAGGGAAAATATTCAGATCTGTCAGGACAGTGTATACCAACACAGAAAAATAAATAAATAAATAAATAAATAAACAATTTTATGAAAGAGAATGAAAAGTTTCCTTTGTTTCTTCCCAATTTCAGATGAAAGAACCGTTGTCCTTCCATTGAAAGAAACTTCAGAATATCCATGTCTGGAAACAACAGAATATGCTTTAATTGGGAACTTTTATAAGCTGGTGGGTGTAAGTGCAATTGTAGGACATATATACAGAAACTCTGATATGCAGTAAAATCAGGCAGAAACAGCAGATTTATATTGGTAAAGAAATCTGGATTGTCAAATATTCAGCCTGTAGTGTCAAGTTTATGTTATGAGAAGAACTCTTTAGAGATGGAGGAAGCTATCAGTGTAAAGTCTGGAAAATAATAACCATTTAATAGAGATCTCTCTGCTTTTTCCAAGGGACATCTGTGTCTGACACAGGAGCAAGGTATTTTACACTGCATCCTGGAATATTATGTGGTGAAAGGGCCTTTGCATTTTTCCCACAAACTGCTTGCCACATAACAAAAAAAACAGGATACGTACAGATATGTATGTTCAGGATTTCTTTAAATATATATCTCTAAATCTCAGAGGCTAAACAAAACATAACAAACATTCTGAGTACAAATATTCTCTTCTCTTCTGCCTTGGAGAACTGCCAAAAGCTGTATTTATCTGTGGTAAGGAATGGACATGTCTTACAGTATTATTTAGAAGAAAGTTCTGGTTTAGCATTCTCATCATATATTTCATTCTCAAGTCTGGTTGGGAATGTGTCTTCCTATTAGGACCATCATCATTTGTATTTTAAGACTAAAGTAGTCTTAAAAAGTTACTAAGACATCCAGAGCTAAGCTCCATTAAACTCTTTGACCTAAACCCTATGAACAGCCATTAGTTCAGCAGGCAGAACATTATTGTGCCAGCACACAGTGTGAGTACAAATCCTTTTCCCCTTCTGCCTGCCTGCCTCCCTCCTTCTGAAGTATTGTTTTATATGAAAAAGTAAAGAACTATGTGAGGCTGTAATGGGTTATCAAATGGAATATGATCACCAGTGGTTATGTATTATAGTTAATGTTTCATTAGTTTCAGTAAGATCAGACAAAAAGTTTGGTTTACTTTGTCGTTTCTCAATTTCATCTCAGTTCTGCAGAAATTAATTGTTAAATTACTTACTTCCTTACTTTTCAATGTCACGTTGTTTTTGTCTTTCTACCTTCTCTTGTAACCCTCTATCTTCCTTATAGAAACTGGAATTTTTATGGAACCCAGTGGATGGAAGATGTAATGAATGAAATGGTTCATGAGAAGGAGATTGCTGTCCTTCTCATAGTGAGTGACTTACAATAGAATGACCCTGATATCATGAATCTTTCTCCAGAAAAGGAATGATGTTTAACTCTCATTTTTCTGCATTAGATATCAGTCAAAGGTTCTACCACCAACTTCTGCTTGTGGGGACCAAGTGTGAAAGGTGATTTTAGGTTCCCTCTTTCTTTTCACAAAGCCTTATCGTATTTTGGAAAAGAGGATCTTGATTTATTCCACAGCTGAAGTGGAATTCCACACCGCAGTATTTTGTGTTGGTTGATTACCCAAACATCTAGCTTACGTGTCCACCTTTTGCAATTCACATTATTTCTTCTCCCAGCACTAGTGTTTTGAACCTTTTCTGGGGCAAAAATTCAGTCGCCATTCAAGCAGGACCTACATCCATTCCAAGTGATAGGTATGACACTTAGTCTGATTTTTCCCTGCAGGAAAGGTTAACAGGTGCAACCTGGTGATCCCAAATGTAGAGGTCTTTGCACTAACCATCTACTTCCTGAAAACTGAACTAGTGACACCAGAAAATGCCTGCACTCATGCAATCTACTGCTCATGCAGAGTGTTTCTCGGGAAATCATCAAACTTCTGTGTTACTACTTTATCCTGTATTACAGTGGCATTATACAATTATTACAGCTATACCGCTGTGGTTCTATTACTGTTGCAAAATTGACCTCAGCTACAGGACTTTACTTCCATGGCTCTTAAGTGGTGTTTGGGCCTGATTTTAATATAATCTTCTCTAACACCACTACTAGCAGATGCTTCCTATTCTGTCAATTGGAGAAGCCACAGCAAAGCTCAAGAAAAACAATCTGCGCCCTCCTCTGGAACCCCCTGGCTCTAATTAGGTCAGAGTATTGGCAACTTTGTTCATTTGTGTTTGATAGTTTCTTATAAACTCATTTTTGAAGTCAGCAGTTGTGTTTCTCTATAAAATGCAGAATTTCAGAATTTCAGACTTATCACCTGCAAGCTAAATAATAGCCTGCCCTTTGAAATATCACCTTGTTCTGGATACTAAAATTTAATACTTTACTTCAATCAGAAGGGACATTGGCCTATGATGTTGTCAAGACCCATGATATAACAGATGCAGGAAGGCTGACAACAGAACAGCAAGTTGTTTGTAAAATCAAGCAAAGCACTTTTCCCTTTAAAAAGCCCTAAGCAAATTTTTTTCCCACTCCTAACAGTTTGCAAAGTGTGTTCAAATACAGTTTGAGTAATTACATAACTTTGTAAATATATCTCTTTCTTCACTGTGTCTAGAAATGCTTTCATTGGCACTATTTCTAAAAAATCTTAATTGCAAGTATCTGATTATTTTTCAGAGCAGTCAGCTAGTCCACACTGAGCAATAGGTGGAATAACAGGTAGACAGAACAATCTTTAACAAATCATTATTTGAAGCAATTATCCAGTGTGATGGTCTTTTCAGTATTTCCTTTCCTACAGTAAGTGTCTTGGTTACCAAAGACTGAGTACGTTTCAACATTATTTTTACGAGCACTTTTCTTAATCCATTCAGTTAGTAATGTTCCACTCCAGTGCTGGTGACAATATAGTTGCTTCAGCAAACGATGAGGTCAGAGACATTTGCTACCAACCTCAGCAAACTAATCAGTTAATCAATTGAAAGGAGAAAAAAACGGTTCTATGCTCATCACCATAGTATTTAACTGTCATATATAAAAAAAGTCACATCAATTAGCTTTGTCTATTCTCTCTCTCCCCTCATCCTGAAGACTGAACTGCCCTGGTCTCCTTCAGGGGTACTCTTCCCTGTGGGTTAAATCTTTGGTGATCAGTCTGAGGGAGTAATTCCATATTATTCTGAGTACAAGGCGAACTTTATTTCACGATTATATTTACCAAACAGAAATATCCAAGCATAATTCACAACCCATGCATAATTTCAGGTTCTTAACTCCATACCCATCAGGAAATGACGTCAGTCCCTTGGTCAAGCTGGTAACTGCATTAAGAAAGCAGAAAGGAGACCTCATTTTTTGAGATCTTAGGTTTCTAAGTAGGATCCCCTGTGCAGCTCCAAATCTACAGCTTATGGTTGTGTGCTGCAATTCTTAATGAAAAAACAGAGCCCAAAAAAATGTTGTGGGAAGTGGGCAGCATGAAAACCTGTCTGGCCTGGGACAGGTTGTCCTTTCACAGAAAATTCTTTTCTGACACTGACAAAGCAGTTGTTGAACTAACCTGTAGACTAGCAAAGTGCTTCTGCTCAGCACACTCAGAGTTTCTAGTTTTCAGTGAGCTCCCATTTATACTGGATTATACAGCCAGATAAGAGGAGGAAAAAGCAGGTCAAGAAACTTGCCTGCAGTCACACAACAAGTGAGTGGCTTAATTTCTATCTGATGATGATTAGACAGGCATTAAAAATACAGGAAATTCAGAGGGCTGAAAAATAACATAAATGCTTGAAAGTAAAGAAAATGGACCATTAAGATACTCAAACAATCTTTGTTTTCTCCTTGCGGCACTAACCATTTCAAGTTTCAGTTCTTTGTTCTTTCATACCTAAGTCACAGGTGGTATTACCTTTGGATCAAGATCTTTTTCTTAGGCCTCTCAGAAGACTGCAGTCTCTGGCTATCGATACCTGAAATCTTTAGGAACCAGCATACATGTACAAACTGCAGGTAGAGTACTGAAAATTTGTAGGGGATATTGGATTCCTGATTGTTTCAATGTCTACTGTCTTCATTACTATATGTGACACTTTACCAACATGCTCACCTTTGCTGTTTTCTAGTAAGTGATATAATTTAATGATCTGGTTTTAGGGGTTAGGAAGTTTGTGTACATAAGTACACTAACTCCTTGTTTAATGACACTTGTATAAATGGTAGCACCTGGAGTCTTCGGCTCAGTTTCAGCAAGGTACTTAAGCACACACCTAGCTTAAAGCAAGCAAGCAGTCCCATTGAAGTTAATTATACTTCCCTTGTACTTCAAGTTAGGCATGTGTTTAAGTACCTTGCTGCATTAAGACCTTAATGAAAATTGGGGTATAACTGCCTTTGTTGTAATGTGTGTAATGTGAGTCATTTAGTGTATTCAGTGCAGAGCTGGGAATACAGTAAAGCAAAACACAGTGAGTACAAACACAGTAAGGTTAGGATATAGTTTTCTACGTGTTGTGGTCACTGCTCACACTCAGCTGCTTATAATAGCATCTTCCAAGGGCTTGTTTTCTATTTTTTTAATTTTTTTTTCCATTCCTGCAGCCAGCAGGATTCAAAAGTAAAGTGTCTTTGTTTTGTTTTAGAGTTTTAGGTACCAATATTGATATAGAGAGATTGTTTTCAAGAAGTTTCCTCTTTGCTGGTTTAAGGAAGTTCATGTGAGTATTAACATCTCTTCCCTGGGGGACTGGATCTGAGGGCTTCTGAAGTCAATGAGAAGGCTCTCAGCAGCTTTAATGGGCTTCAGATCAGGTCCTTAGGAGGAGAGAGAATTTCTTTGAGATATGTGCTTTGTATCTCAGCCAGAAGTCAGCAGCACATCGCCCTTCAGCACTGGAGAGAAGAGCTGGATGAGAAAGGGGGGAGGAGGGAGCTGGAGGTACACCTCGGACTGAGCAGTTTCTTGAATTGCCACCACTCATTTCTGTAACACCTATCAATAAATTAATCTGTAGAGATTTCTTATTGAAGAACCCAATCCTGTCCCAAACTAACTCATGAGGTCTGTGTGGATCACAGCACAAAGTGATATGGCTTCAGGCCAAACCTGGAAACTTTGTTCTTTGTCAATTACTGTAAACATATATTCACTGTTTTTGGTTAAAAAAAAAAAAAAAAAAAAAAGGACAAGGAATTTTTCAGGATGCAGTGATAGAAATAGTGAAAGCAAAGATACATTCAGTAGCAAGCAGTTTATTTTTGTGATTCACATTCTTATTACTGAGATGAGAATCACCCTAAACAGTAGATTTCCAATTGCTTTACGGATAAGAATTCTGGTGCAAATCCTACAATGGCTGCTGGTTAGAGAAATGAATCCATGCTTTCTATACTGATACTCTTTAACTATTCCTTATTATCAGATATGTAAGGTGGAAGAGCTTCTTTTCAAATTAACTTAGCAAACATACCCTGATAGCACTATAAAAATAATCTGCAAGAAAATTAACACATATGCATCCAGTTCTCATTGGATGTACATGAGTGTGGCTATTGGACACATTGCTTAAAGACCAAGTTAAAACATCCTGGAAGAAAAGCAATACCAATATTTGCTTTAATTATTTCAAAAAATTCTGTTAGTTTTGAGGAGGGTGAGACTTAAGGATGACAGGGGTGAATATGATGTCCAGGTCATGAATGCTGTGATTTAAACAAAGGAAGAGGGGCAGTTTGAAAACATTAAACATATATAGAGCAGCATATATTAGACCCCATCAGACAGAACCTTTAAGATCCTGAATTTATCAAATGACAACATTCATTTTGTACTATGTAGAAGACAACAAGAAAGTCAGCAACTTCATGTGCTGACATTGCAGTAAAACATGATTTTAATTAGCTCACACAGAGGACACATTGAGAAAAAAGTGACATTTCATTGAGGAATATACTATTAAACACAACCCTCCTTGACCTGCCATTTATCAGGGTGCAACCCAAAAGTCACATGACTCATCCTGTCTTTCTCATTGTCCTTTGAACTCTGGAAGTACATGGTTCATTTGCAGAGACATGGGATCCTCCTGGTTTCTTGACACACAGTAGTATCTGCTGCTTTTCTGTACAGTGGCAATGCATCTCTGATGGAGAGCAGGAGGCACAAATCTGTATAGCAGTGGCCCATTAGAACACTGAAATAGCTGCATGATGGACAGTTTAATTATTAAGTTACCAACTGAGAGGACTTGGGAAAAAATGGAATGAAAAAAATCTTACTTCAGAGCAGTGCCAGATTGTCCTTAAATTAGAAAAATGAACCACAAACAGAAGTGAAAAATACAAATAAACATAGAGGAACTAATTTAAGATTAGTGTCATGCCAAAAACATGTTAGACTTTGGCTACATGCAAGTTTAAATTATCTCAGCTGCTTTTATTAAATACACTAATAAAAAAGGTGTGCCATATTGATATCCTTTTTTAGACCTCAGAGATGAGGAAAAGTGCAAATACAAAGTTTTACCTTATTTTCTATGTATATATTTAACGCATGCTAGATCTGTCATTGCAGGAAAAAAAACATGAGTCAAATATATCCATGATGTTCTGTTCTTTGTATTTCATCAATCTCATTAATGCCCCTGGAAGGGGATTTCTATGCTTAAAATCCATGACTGGAACTCAGGGGCTTGTTGTCCAGTCCCTAATTCTGCCAAATTCTCCTTCTGAATCTGAGCCCTTTAGTTCTCTAAATGGGGATAATAACACTTTCTACTTCAAAGAGGGGTTGTGAGGGTAAGTCTGCTAATAACTGTAAGATGCTTAGATATGAGGGTGACGAGTGCCATAGAAAATCCTATAAATAAATAAAATAAACTGTCAGAGCCTGAGGCACTGGAAGCTGCTGCCAAGGCTGCGCATTTCCACACTCCCCTTCCTGCGGGAGATGTGGCTCAGAGCCAACATGCAGTCTGAGAGCAGCTCCTGCATTACTGGAGTGTGTGTGTTGTTTGTTTATTTGGTTTTCACAAAGGGTACCCACCACATAAACCACAGTCTGTTTAAAACGGGCCGGTGTTGGAGCTTTATTCCAAGAGGTGAAAGGGGATGTGGTGAATCTGCTATGTCTAGTTTTAGTTGCTGTTGGCTTGTTTGTTTGTTTGGGTTGGGTTTTTTTGGGTGACAAATATGTTTCCTGAAACCCTTCAGGACCCTTTCACTTCTGTGGGTTGGTTCAATGACTCTTACTTTCTTTGGGATTTCTGTTTGTTTGCCTGTCAGGCTGTGCTGGCAGCCGGAGGATCTGAGGGGTCAGCCCCATAGCCTTACTGTGCTGCCTCAGCCACTCCCCAGCACAACTGGAGCTGGGGCCAGCTGTTGGGAGGGTTTTGCCCACTCCTTTGACAGCGTTTGGGAGGAGAGTCCTGGCACTGATGAGGCAGTGCAGACACAGGGAAGGGAGCTCCCACAAAGCAGATGGCTTTTGCTGTAGTGTCTAGTGGGTGACCCAACAAACTCTGTTGTTTAGCAGCTTTACTCCCCTGAACGGGCCTTGCTAATTGGTGAGTGGGCATCATACCACTCATACCCTGAGCAGCCAAGATACTATGTATGTACACGGTTTCTGATTTTATTGGTGGCAGGATTCCCAACTCGCAACATACAAGTGACTATGCTGAGCTGACACCCTATGGTAATGGGAATGTCATATTGCTAATACAGTCGCAGAGAGGATTAATTTTTCAGGACCAGTTAAAGCAGTTCCTGGCACCAGCTGGCAAGTGAAAGCCCTCTTGAGAAGGGAGAAGGGAGTAGCAGTGCAGTTGGGGCATTCTCGAGGAGTCCCTGTGGAGAAATGAGAGGAAGGGCTGTAAGATACAATCCCGTATGCTTGCTGAGGAAGTGTTGGCAGTTTGGAGCCAAGTGCATGCCCAAACGGATGTGTGCATGTATGGGTGTGCTTGTGACATCTCTGAGTTTCTTCATCAACTACTGCATGACACATATCAACTATGAAACAGGAAAAGAAGAAACAAATACGCTAAAATAAGGTTCTGCTGTATGCTGAGCAGCAGGTCTTGTGCTCTCTCCCAGGGGAAGAGACCATTGCAGGAGCTGTGCAACAATACACTCTAGATTAACGACAAGACAAGGAGGAATTGATAAACAGGAGAGGAGAAGAAAAATCTTCCTCCTATGCCCCCCAGAAAAGGTTTCTCCCACAAATACCCTAAAAAGCAGATTATGTTCCCTTGCAGAAATCCTGACAGGCTGAGGGTTGAAACCAAGTTCTTTGCCCTGTGGTAGTAAAGGGGGTGAAACTCCAGGAGGAGTGAAAATAAACACAGATTAGGTGCTACAGTAAATAAATAATCCATGGTTAAACTGACACTCCCATGCTGGGGCAGAGAAAGACTGTCAGCAGCAACAGCTGGGGCTCGATGGGTACCTCCCCTCTTTGAGTTTCAGCAGCAAATCCTGCTGCCCTGCTGCTGCTTCCCCTTGTCCACCTTGCAACCCAAGAGATCAGAAGAGGCAGCAGGTCAGAAGAGGCAGCAGGTCTGACCCCTAACCTCCCATCTCTGAAATCCCACAAGAGGAATGATTGCCTGTGGGGGCATCTAGCTTCAGGGTTTTACTTCCTCTTGAAAGACAGGAGGGGCAAGAATGGAGAGAATTAAAGGGAGAGAAGACAGAAGCTAAGAGAGAAGGGAAAGAGATGTACTGGGAATGAAGAGAGGCTGGAAGACTGGACAACTGAGTGTGGGGCAAATGAATGTATAGAGAAGAAAAGCAAGAGAGCAGGATAGAAGCAGCATCATGGAAAACAGAAGAGGTGAAAAAGAGCTTGCACAAAAAAAAAGGAATGAGAGAGACGTGTAGAGGAGCAGGACACTGCAGCAGAGACTGTATTTTATGTAAAAGACAAAAAGTGGAGCTGGAGGGTGTTCAATTTGTCTCGTTGACCATTCCCTTCTCTAACTCAAAATAAGCCTGTACATTTGTTTAACACATTATTAAAGATTAAATTGTGTCCCTGTGTCCACCACTCTAAAACAACTTGTAATAATACTGTTGCACTGTTCTTGCCTGTAAAAAGATTATTCTGATGTTAAAGCAGAATCTTTCTTGCTGGATTTTGAGTCCATGCCTTCTTTTCAGATTGACCAGGGATATGAGGAACAGGCTATTCGCTTCTTCTATGGAAATTGTACCATGCTTCCCATCTTCTTTAGATGAAGGAAATGTGTTCAATCTCTTTTGAAGGTCTTCCTAGGCCTTTGATCATTCTTGGTAAAATGATCCACATCACTTCTGAAGTGTGGTATTCAAGTACTTTCATTAAGGCCTCCACAGTGTTGAATAAACCAAAAGGATTATTTTGTTTTAAATATCATGTATACTGTTTCTTGCATATCCACCAAGAATAAACGTTATCTTTTCCTAAAAAACTGATGGTCTTAACACATGTCCAGTAAACATGATCCATATAGCTACCAATTTCTTAGAAAAAATTCTGCCTGACCAGCTACACTCCTACCCTGTATTTATTGATCATTTCTCTTTTAAGTAGCTTCTTACTCCTGCCCCACTTGAATTTCATCTTCCCTCCCCCTTTTCTTTTCCAGACCATTTTGCAAATCTGCCAAGGTCATTTTGAATTCTAAGCCTTTCTTACAGTGTGCTTGTAGTTCTTCCTAGTTTCATGCCATTTGCAAGGTCAGTAAGGATACTTCTCTATTCCATCACTCTGTGTGTGTGCGTATGCACCTACCTGTATGAAAGAAAATGAGGAGTGTATCCTTTGTGTATCCAATGATTATTTATTTGGTAGAGGGAGGATGAGATGATGACATCTAAGAGACAATGGTGCACTTCACCAGCTTCTTCTCTCACTAAAATGGATCATATTTGAAGAAACCAGCACATATGTTATTAATTAATGTTGTTAATCTTAAAACCTATCATCCTACTTTAGGTTACCCTGGTAAAATGAAATTATGGTAAAGAGTAATACATACATATATACCTACATATATTTGTACATATACATATACATATACATATACATATACATATACATATACATATACGTAAGTGTGCATGCATGTTCATGTATATACACATGTATTTGTTGTTTAAACTGTTCATAACACAAAGAATTAATAGGTAAGACAAACACATTAATAAAATAAAATTAACTGTTTGGATGGACTCACATCTTTCATTGGAAATGTCCCTAATTTCTGACGCATCAACAGGACATCGTCTTTGACAATTACAGTGTGTCTTTTCATTCTGCACAGAGCTGAGACCTGAAAATGAATGTACTAAGGCCTATTTCTATTGCTTTTGAGCACAGGCTTTTTCATTTACTTCTCAACATAACAGTGGGACTGCACAGAAGCACTGGAGCTTAACAAAAAAGACTCTCATCTCAGACAAAAACTGTAATTATCACAGGGGAACAAATTAAACAGAAAACCCTGCTGGAATGAGATTTCCACATATTTAGAGTGTGTTAATACCAATGATATGGCACATACTAACAATAGAATCTTTCTGTAGCTTTTGTGGTATCAGATATGAATGAAAATTTGTATGATCACACCGCCTCAAAAGAAACAAGATGCTCAAACTCTTTTGTGAATTATATTTTAAATGTTCAGGCAATGGGGAAATTAATTTGAGAAATTTTAGTGTATTTTGTTTATAAGTGTTTCCATTTTAATCAGTACTGATTTTTCAAATCACAGTTGTGTTGATCTAGACATTAAAAAGAATAAATTTCAAATATATTTGCTATAGTACAGCATGCTGTGTTCAGATGCATATTCTTTACATTTATTTTTCCAGCAGTTGTGTCATCACCAATCATATTTCTTAATTTACATTGGGCATTTATGAAGGAGGTAGACTCAGCATAACCACCCGACAGTTAAGAATATTTTTCAGTAAGATGAGAAAATAACCAATAATAATTAAATATGTGTATATGAGGTCAAGGTGTTTATAACAGAAACTACAGAAGAAAGTGTATCAGCAGATTTATTCATGCCATGGGTCTTATGTGCAACAATTACTGTCTACTTTCATAGTATTATCACAGTTTTATGTAGCACATATGTATATAAACCATGATATGATTTAGTTTTGCTTCAAAGTTCAATGATCCTTCCCCTAAAAATGCATGCCATATACATATCTTTCTCTAGAATTTGAAGCTATGGCATGTATTAAGCCTGCCTTTGTGTGCACATATATTTGTGTATATAAATCTCTTCTGTGTGCACAGAGATGAATGTTGCGGTGTCTTCATCTGTTTTCAGGTGCACTCAGTCCCTGAAACATTAACTTTTAATCATAGTGTTAGCTAATACCACCTGCTTTTAAAAATTTAGTGTTAGGTCTAACATTTTCATTCTTTTCCTTACTTTTAAAATGATCTTACTGAAGTTACAATGAATTTTGTATTTACATTGAAAGAAATAAATTGTAAAGCTCTGTACACAGCAACCATTTTTACAGTGAAAACATCCTGTTTGAATCTGCACAGACAGTATCTATGTTATTTTCTTTTGCAAGGACTTATCTCTCTAACACTATTGACACATTTGGATCAATACCTTTAAAGGTTTCTCTCTTTTTTTTTTTTAATATCAAATGCAGGAGTGATTTGTATGTTTACCTTGATAATATACACTTGTCTCTTTAAGGTGACAGCAGATGGTCCAATAAGAAGTGGCAGAACTAAGTGCTGAAAATATAGCAGCCCATCTCAAGCTCCCTTAACCGTAAAATCTATGAATTTATGCTCAACTGAGCGATAAGAAATAGTCATGAAATGTCCAAGGGTGAATCAGGGTGGTTGGAAGTGTACCTATTTCTCCTGCACAATAAGAAACCCTTCAATGCACTGTCTAAATGCACAAACAATATTTGGTAGCTTTATTTATCAATTAACCATTTCCATTGCACTCAGACTGTGTACATCACAGTGTGCTACTGAGAATTGCCACACTATTTTGCCTTCCCGGTTTCTGTGGACTGTTTTGTTAATGCATGTTTTGTCACTCTCCAAGGTTAGTTTAATACTGCCATTCCAGCATGAGTAGTTTGATAGTCTGGGGATTAAATCCTCAGAGAATGTAAGTCAGTGCAACTCCACTGAAATCCACGTGACATCCCAGTTTGCATCACAGCACCATCAGGTCAATTACTTACAAATAATTTAAGGTTATGTGTGATTTCCCAGACAGGATTTTCTTCTTCTTTGTGCCTGTGTCTGTCTCTCTGTCATTCCCTATACCTCCCATCATAGGTTATAGTCACTGCTTCACCTGTTCAACAACGCAGACCTGAACAGAGAACTAGTAGTCTGCAATTTTAATCAGGTGAAACAGCCACAGCAGAAAAAAATACTCTAAATCATGGATTTTCTTCTAAAATGTTCTTTGGCAGCTCCATGGCCTCATCCTCAAATATCTTCTGCTATTGAACCGGTGTTGATCGCAGTTCTGTTCCTCTTTAGGTTGACAGCAAAACGTCCTTATCTGATGTCTGATTGCTGCCATATTGGGTTTCACCATCCTTAAGTTTGCTGGAATGCAAAAGTATTGCCAACATCATCCAGTTCATCCTTGAACACACAAACCAACAAATTGTGAATTTTGAAGAGAATAAGTCAGTATATTTTCTGAGGAAGCTCAGTGGAAGTGAACGTACCATTTGGTGCAAGTAAAACAGGCAGGGAGATCAGCATCCAGAGAAAGAGCAAGATGCCATCAGAGAAAAGGGAACACTTCATCATAATTTTCTGTCAAGACATTATGGGTCTGGCTATGATGTAGCATGGCCATTTTCTGCATAAAGTTAATTTAAGCAGCCCAGGAAGGATTATTCCCCTGCAAGAAATAATTCCTGCTTATTCTCCAAGCTGACAGCATAACAGGGGAAAAGAAAAGAAGCAGAAGGAGGAGGCTGGGGCTGACATACCCAATGCACTGTATCAGTCTGCAGTCTGGGAATTTAAATTAGCTTCATGGCCAAGATTGTTGCAGTTATTTTACAGGTAGATAGTTTGAGAAAAAAAGAAGTTCAGAACCTTGACCAAGCTAAAAAAAAGTCAGACACTAGGGAACACTAGGTCTCTATTCTCTGCTTTCTGGATGTAGGAGTTAGAGACAGAGAAAGAGAGAATATGCATAATGTATTTTATATGCAAAACACAGTACAATATAAAACCAAAGATCACTCACAGTTTTGCAATACGTATATATAGCATAACATTAAAGAAATTACTCATCAAAAAAGCATAGTGATTACACAATAAAACACTTTGAGCAACAGAGATATAGCCTGAGCCATTCTCCAATGAAGAATTTTAAATTAACTAATGCAATTATTTTGACAACTGTAATTCCAGTAAAATTAAAATTCTTAATGTTGTACTTCATCATTAACACATGGTTACAAGAGCCATATATGTCTCCCTTTATATTTGTCAATGAAATGTTCCAGAATGATACAAAAATATCCTTATTTCCTGTAGTTACAATTTACTCTGTACTTTGCTTATTTGCCAGTATGTGAAAGAACTAGTTTCTGAGTTTACCTTTGTGATTTAGGCTTGCATATAGTGTTTTATGGGTTAGGAGAGTTATCCGTTCTGCTTTTTAGTGGTTGTACTAGACAAAAAAAACATTTGGGAAAAGCTGTGGATCTGCTTGAGCTCTTTGAAAAGGGTAATGGATATTACCCCATCCTGCCTTTCTGGAAATGACCAGCCCTAGATGTGTGTCACATTGTGGAGCATTGCAGGGCTGCCCCATGGATGACATGCAGTCCCTGCATGCTCCATGTGAAGCAGCATTACCAGAGCTGGAACAGAGGCTGAGATGGCTCCAGCCCTCCCATTGACCTGTTCTCTCATGCACTGAGTCCAACACATCAAATGCTGCAGAAGCAGATTGTGGAGCTGTTCTTTCTCCCTCCTCTGCATTTCCATTCCCCTCTTCCTTTCCAGGGCTGTGGCTATTCCTAGTGAGAGCTGTAAATTAAGTTTTTGAAAATACTCTAAGAGGTATGCAAAGCTGTATTGTATTCTTCTAGATAAGGGGGAAATGAAGTTTATTATCTGGTAATCTTTCACTTCTAATGAATTTTTAAATGAGTTAAATTACTTCAGCCATGTGATGCAGTGGCTGTGGAAGTTGCAGGAGGGAAAAAAGACCAGTTTTTTCCCTTTTATTTCAAGTTCCTGAATTGCAGTTCCAAATTTCAAAGGAGGTACTCAGGATAGTAACCGTGGGGAAAAAAATGGCCAGAGGCTAGATGAAGTGCCTGTAAGTAAACAAGAAGTCGGGGGGAATCTTCTCCATATGTCAGCACAGAAGTATAGTTCCCTTCCAGAATACCTGAGGTACCAACAGACAATGCATCCTATACATCCTTTTCTTGTGCAGGTTGAGACAGAGGCTGGAAATATCCATAGGATGCTTTTTAAAGAGGGCCACAATTTAACAACACTATTCCAGCAAAACCAGCTGTGATCCCAACAGAAGTGATCTTCCTGCTCAAGTGTCCTTATGACATTATAGTACATATATTTAAATCACTGAAGATGTGATTCTATACTCCCAGCTGAGGTGAATATCTATTCTCCTGGAGTCAGCCTCATTATTAACTGCATCTTCATTCTGTGCAACAGACAGCAGAGACTGCTAGTATAGTTAGCTGCTGCTGCCTGGTTTATTACAACATTGTTTTTTTCAGACCTGAGTAACAAATGAGAAACCAGAAAATAACTGATTAATTTAACTTCAGTATCTTCACAGGGTCCCTGAAAATAATTTTGAAACTTGCAATAGGTACTTTGAAAATAATATATCTCTCTGTTGGGAAGAATATAGGGGAAGTCATGTAACTATTTCAGACTGAAGGCAATCTGCTATAACAATCTGGAATACAACCTGTGGGACTTATTTTCATGGAATAAAATGAATGGGCATGGGAGGAACAACAAGAAGATATAAGCCATCTACTCACTTAAATTCAAATGCTACATAATCTGAAGAGCAGAAACTTGTAAAACTACCTATATTTTATACTCTAATCATGAAATAAAAACACATGCAGACAAAATAAAATTAAAACCAGGTTTGTGTGTGTTTCTTCATTTTTTTGCCTTCTTTCAATATTTTTTAGAAGTATCTTAGGCATTTAAAACTTTGTATACCTGTGATAATAAAAACTTTTGAGGATCTTTACATTCTTAGCCAATCCATGTCTTTAATAACTTTAGAGTTCCAGAGGAAAATTTTTTGTGAGTTGAGTTAAACTGTGCTGTTCTTTCCATGATCCATTTACTAACAAATCAATTTTACTACATTATACATTTGGTCTTCCACTAAACATGTATATTATTTTATTATTTTTTTTTCCAAGGTTTGGGACCCATAGATCCCTGGACTTGTTTTCATCTTTTGTTCATATTGTTTTTCCCCAACATTTTAAATACTTACACAGGTTAGTCCTCTAAGCAAGCCAGTCATTGCCATAGCATTAATCTGGTGCTTCAGAATTTTCTTATGCGCCCACTTTGATTGAAAGCAATGACTTCCTGCTCCTCAGCATCTGTAGACTTGACTAGTCCTAAACTCCCTGATTCCTAGTCATGGTCAGTGCCAGGGCTGTGGGTACCCCTCAAGAGTTACACTTTGGAAGCATGCAGCTATGCAATTCTGAACATACTCACAACATCCATCTTCAGAGATGTTATTTTTCATTCATGATATGCATCAGAAAGTGTAAATACCAACTATCTTCCACTTATGGATTTCCTAAGCATTATTTTTCTTCACTCTCTCTTTATTCCCACCTAGTTCCCTTCCAGCTCTGAAGGATAAGAACAGTTCCCACTTCTCCTGCAGTATCACTGTCTGCAGGCTGGACTCCTCGGCCAAATGCAAACCACTGCGATGGAGACAGCAGCGAGTCTCCAGGCACACCATCAACCTTTTCTTGGCTTCTAACACCTTTTCAAGTTTGGAGATCCAAGCCCTTTTTGCAAGTTCAGCCTTGAAAGCAATGAATTGGGTAACATCAAAACAGATTTTTCTATTTGCCAGTCTCTCTTCCTCCTTAAACCCAACTCATTTGCACTGAATACTCCCAGCCTTTCTGCCTTTGTTTTCTTCAAGGAACTCTACCTTTGTTTTTCTTTCATTCACCACACCACCTGTATCTTCTGCAGTTTATCACACTGTTTGCTTGTCAGACAAGTTTAGCCACATAGGCTGAACTTTGTCTTTCTTAAGATAGGCATGTAATTTCATGAGATTCTTTTCTGAACAGTGTCTCAATTAAAACAGTGGCCACCTTTAGCAATTTACAGCCTCATATTGTTGTGTGAAAGCACACATCAGCCCCCTTTATACAGTCAGCAGATTTAAGGTTCCTAGTGCTAATCCTGATATTCCTAATCCTAGTATTTTTCCTCTCTGGTTTTCTGAAACATTTGGTAATATGGGCATTTTAATCCTTCCTTCATCATCATAGATCTCTTGACTCCAGAACCGAAACACGCTCCAGGTCTCGCTTGCTGCCTGCTGCAGTGAGACACGTTACAGAGACCAAAGTGACTTTGTTCTGGTGGCAAAGGTCAGCCCAGAAGGAATTTGGCTCATGGACAGCTGTGCTTGATGGAGATAGCTGACAATCTAAGGCTTCTGTTCAGGATGGCCCTGGAGTGAAACCATTGAAGTCAAGAGTTCAAGCGTGCTCCTTAATATGGATGAATTTTTGCATATGTTCAAGTGCTTCCTTCCAATAAATAAGCTTATTTTTTCCTATCCATCTGTATGCCTCTCTTTTTGGCCTGTTTTCTTTGTTTTCACCTCAGATATTGTTCACACTGTCTTTCATTATTAATTTTTTCTATTACTTTATTACATGTTAGAAGTGAATAGGAGTGGACGCTGAATTCACCTGGTATTTCCTTTCAGAATATGTCATAAAATAACACAATGCTATGTAGACATTCAGGACATGCCTTCAATAGAAGATAAAGATTTTTTATATCTATCAGTCCAAGAGAAGTAATGTAGATTCTACTTACCTCCCTCCACCTTATTATCCCTTATTAAACTTAAGGCAATTATGATCTGAGCATTTTTAGTATAACAAACATCAGAGATCATCTGAGGTTAATGTCAATTAACAGGTTGTGGCAGTCATGGAGTAACTGGCAATTTGGCTGAGAAAATGAAAGAAACAAGGAAGCAGAAAGAGGTAGAAGGTTATAATATTGTATCACTTAGAAATCAAAGATAAAAGTGCAATAAATACTAATACTGATAAAGGAATCGTTGTAAGTTAAATGCCATAGCATCCATCAGTCATTATGTCACACTGATCACTGCGGCATAAGAACACATGAACATGTTTTATGCATTTTTGCTCAGAGAAGAAGTTGTTGATGCCCTCTCCCTGGAAATGTTCAAGAGCAGGCTGGATGGGGCTTTGAGCAACCTGGTCTGGTGGGAGGTGTCCCTGCCTATGGCAGGGGGAGGTTGAAACTAGATGATCTTTAAGGTCCCTTCCAACCTGAACCATTCTATGATTCTATGATTTATATACATATGAGATATAAAAAAAGATGCATATTGGATCTGATTTTTCAATTAGGCACAAATAAGAGCTGAAGAAAAAATGAGTGTGACCATCAAATTTATGTACATTTACTATGATTTCATATATAGTGGGGTATCATGAGCTGTTTCCAAATCTTACCAGGCTATAGAAATAAAAATTTATTTTATGAAAAAACCGTTATCCCTAGTGTCATGATAACTATACACTTAAATCAGGCATACCACTGAGCATACAATATATGCTAACAGTAAATTTGGATTTCAAACAATTAGTTCCTGCATTTAACAATTTGGTCATTTACAAATTATTTTTCTCTGATGTTGAAGGCAATAGCTCTCATATGATATTTTGAAGCTGTCCAGTGTCATTGGTAGCTTACTAACGCACCCACATTTGGATATACAAAACATAAGGTATGCTGTGAAAAAAATGGTAAGAAGAAAATCTAAAGTAATGTATAATTATGTGTACACAAGAAATGCCAAACCCTTTTGGATTTCACCACTTGTGTTCCAAAGGCTTTTTCTTTCTTTTTTCAAATTCCTCCTTTTCTTTCAGAGTGTTCAGGTGCTGCCTAACAGCCATTATTCAGTGTCACTGCAAAGTTCTTTTATGCCTTTGGTGAGGTTTTCTGTTGTTGTTGTTTCATTGTACTATTGTCCTCTTTATTGAACTTTAAGAATATAAGGCTTAGAACTTATTCTAACAAGAATGTAAGAAGAGGAGTGTAAATGTTTCTAAGAATGAGCTTGCATGCAACATTTTCCATTTTCAAAGGAAAATTACTAATTTTGGTACCCCATCTCCATTGTATTTAAGAAAGATTCAGATCCTCTATCTCTGATAAGATGGAAGCTAGACCAAGAGCATTCTAAAATAGAATCAGGGAATCATATTGTACTTTAATGGCTGTTTATTAGAACAGTATGCAGCTATCCATGTTTTAAGATGTTTTAATTGTAAGGCTGTGATTAAACTGTGGAATGTGATGAATGCAGTAAAAAGAAAACACCCTGAACAGAGCTCCTATGTATTCATATGGGTTTGAATCTTAATGGAATGTGTTTGCTATTTTTTTTTGAAACTGCTGTTTCAAAAGAGCAAAACAAAACAAAAAAAAGTCCTCACATAGATTTTGAGGGAACAATGAAACTCCATTTCATCTTACCCAAGAGATAGCATTTATTTATGGCCACATGGCAGTGGAAAGTAGGGAGATAGTATGTGGATTATTTTAAATTATTACATACCTTCTAACTTAGAATATAAGTAATTACATTAGTACAGTTGACTACAAAAACAAGCAATAAATCCACATTAGTCTGTTGAATCCGTGTTAGCGGACATCCTTGGTGTGCAATTCAGATTAATATTTATAGCTCTGTATTAATTTCTTGTACTTGGCTCTGTAAATTTAGCTTGGAGGACACCAACAACTGTGCTTTGTTTTGTGATGTAATGAAAAAGTCCATGCTGATTGAAGTCGAAAATTATTTTCAAATATAAATGTATATTTGTATTTCTGTCTTTCCAAAGTAGCTGAGATAAAAAAAAACATTCAGAGCTTTTTTTTTAGAGCCTCTCAGCTTGAAGATACGGTGTTTATACATTAGAATGTGAAAGATGATATTCAGCATATATATGTAATTTTTTGAAAGCAGAAAAATTGTTCAAACTTTCACATTAAAATCTAAGGCATGGCTACATCACTTAGAAAAATTCCTTGTCTTTTCATTAGAATTCTGTCTTTGTATTCATAGTTTTTCACATATCTTTAAATGCTGTTCTAAATATTTTGTTTTCTCCCAAGGTTGATTTTTTGTGTTAGCAAGAAAAGTCTACTTTTTCCACTTTCTGTGTTCAGAAGTTCTAAGATCTTTCTGAACTAATCAAGTTTACAGTATTTTACCTTACTGGGAAGTGTCATTATCTTGGGGGTTGTTTGCAGAAGCAAAAGACACCAGTACAGAGCACAAAGACAACATCTCTAGTACCAGAAGTACCCATATGAATGCTGTATTAAAAAAATATCTCATATGAAGGAAGATGGGCTCTTGAGGCGTTTACCAAATTATTCTCTACTTCCCAGGCTTTTTGTGTGATAACTGTTATTGTGGATTGCTAGAATTTAGGAAGAAGAACATATCCTTTAAAATAAGCACATTAGTCTAAGGAAAGATTTTAAACTAACAAATGCTCAGAATAACGCATGAATTGCAACACTAATGTATTACCAGCCATTAAAATAACAGATATGACCCAGACAAAGCATGTCAATGTTTGCACCTAATTTAAGTTCACCCCTACAAATCTTTTGAAACTGTATCCTCCTGCTGGTGGACAATACATTTTAAAACTAGTGTCTGTATTCCCTGTTTAAAAAGTGGAAAGATGTAGATCTGTCTAAGAAAAGATGGTGAGAAAATACTCTTAAATTAGTCCTAATTTAGAAAACTGACCCTGCATTGTCTGAAAAATTAATCAAGTGCAGAAAGTACAGATAATTCATTAGCAGATTAATAATCTAGCATATAGAAAAATAGTCTATGAGAAACAGTCAGGACAGTAGACTGGATGATAGGTCAAATGATGTACTTTAGAACACACTGTAGTTTTTACTAAGAGCAACTCATAAATACTGCTATTGAGCCTAGACCTAGAGAAAAAGTTGGAAGAAATTCCAGTTTCCAGGGTGTATAAGGATGGCTTTATCCTTTGAAAAAAGGGAGGAAGTTTTATATTTAATAATGGAAAGTATTTAAATGACATTCAATTAATCTTAATACTCCTTAGTACCTCTCCCTCACTAATGTGGGGTAATATATTTTCCAATCCACTATTTCACTAATAGTGACCCTTTCTAGACTAATGTATATCACAAAAATCACATAAAATGGACAAATTAGCAGCAAACAAATCACAAAGGATGCCAGTAGTTGATTTCTCTCTTTTAATTAATTGAATGCTCAATTTTCAAGATTTCTAAGTTCAAAAAGAAAACCAAATACCTAGCTCCATCCCAAGCTTGTCTACATCATTAGCAACCCAGTAGATGCTGACTTGTCATTCCACTGTGTATTTTGCATCTATTACCTTATTGTAGGTAAAATAGTACGTCATGCCTTTGTCAGTTTATTTAATCATATCATAACATAGCTTTTTTGTTGCAAACACCGTATAATGCATAAGAAAGAAAGAAAGAAAGAAAGAAAGAAAGAAAGAAAGAAAGAGGGAACAGTTCAGTAAAGTTTATATTGAACATATAATGCAACATTTTCTAAACAGGCAAAAAATGGGGATTAATGCGACGGTACACCAAAATTTTACTTAGTTCATCCCAGGGTTTTTTTGGTTTTGATTTTGTTTAAGATTTTTGGTTTAGGTCTTTGCTGTTGCTTTTTTATTATTATTATTTTATTAGTAGCAATATCCAGGATGGAGGAAAACTTAATATTTTTGACAATGTCTTAGCCATAATTCCTGGTTTTACATTTCTGAAGTGCACAGAGAAGGTTTCTGGCTTTACTGCTGTTAAATTATGTGCTGATTTAGTGTCATTAATTTGAGATGTCATAGATAAAAGAAGCAGCTTCATTCATGAAATCATATTTTGCTTGTAAGCATGCCCTGCAAGAAAAAGGAAGATCTGTATTTCTTCTAAGTGTTTGCAGGTAGTGCATCTGTGTTTACCCAAATAATGAAAGCCAGGATTGATGATGGGCTGATTCAGTGTAACTCTTGCCAACAATTTTGAGAGATTAGGAGGTGGTTGGAAAGACATCAATGAAGGTTTAGGGATCACTGTCTGAAGTATTCTAAATTAACAGCTAAAGGATGTTTTTAATAGCTCTTTTATAGATGAGTGCAGCTGAATGAAAATCAACAAGAATGCCCAGCTTTGCTTAGCATGAGCTTTAACTTTTCTTCACAGATGATGACCTGCCTCCACACTAGCTTTCTCACTTTGTTTCTGCAGAGGGTAAAAATGCATTTATTTTATAGTTAATAAACATATCCACACACACTTTAATCCTCTGAGATTTTTTTTTTTTTAAGTACCAGAGATTATTTTCTTCCTCAAATACTGCATATATGTGGTGCTGCACTACTCTTTTCCAAAGATTTGCTCATCCATCCTGCTGTTTCTGGCAAAGTTCAGTTCTTGCAGAAATAGTGAGCAGATATGAAAAAAATGACTACTCTTTGATTGTAGCTGGTGTAATCAAGTTGTCTGACCTTTCTGGTGCACAAAGAGACCTGACTTGAGTATTCAATATTCAATTTCAGTGGCCCAAAGAGATGAATAAATATAAGTGAAACAGAGTTCATATGAAATTATACCAGTGGGCCAGAAAATAGATGTCTTGAGGTTGTGTTTTGCAGTGGAGCTCACGAGCTTCCTATCCTCATCTCCACTGCTGCCAACTGATTGTCAAATGACAGGATTTTTGTCGTAGAATAGGGAGAGATGTGACATCATTGCTTCTGTTTAGTTCACAGGTGTTTGAAATTATCTAAGTGTTTTAACTATCAAAAGTTGACCAACAGAGATTCATTGATTACCTTTTCCAAAAAATAACTCTATCTGCACTTTTACGTGTGGCACCTTTCACTTTGGTGCTATGAACATATCAGATAAATAAGCAATGTAATTTCCAATTTTTGATTTATCTTTAGGCAGTTTAAATGTTCAGCAACTAAATATCTTCTTAACCTGAAACCTTTCTGCTAATATAAAAACACAACTAGAAAAATGTCTGTGTGAAAAACATACCCACCCTTAAAACGGACCTGATTTCAAAAAGGTGCCAGTTTAATCCAATTTTAGAACTACTTGTCACATTGGAAAAAGTCCATTTCCAGTCATGCATGGGCTGTGCAGGGAAAACACAAAGTTACTAGATGTCTGTGTGTGGAAAACTAAATCAAACTACCAGTGACTGTAACTGAAATTTAGACATCTAACCCTAAAGTGAAAACTACATTTAGACAATACATTTTGATGTCTGAATCTGGAATGGAAATTTACTCTAGAAAATCACAGAATATGCACTCATAAAATAATAATTACTTTATTATAGTTCATCTTGTACCATCCCGGCACATTCTGTAACAGAGTATTCCAAGAACTAGCAAATATCGATTGATACCATCCCACAAGAACATAAATGTACTGCCTTCATTTACAAAAGTTGTTATGAAGAGCAAGAACTTTCACTTTTCTTACAAGTTTTCTAGATAAAGCAGCTGTATTTAATTCTGAGTAATGTCTTGAACAGTGACAAAGATATAGTATATGAGGAAGTTTTATAAAAGATGTCAGTATTATCAAGCCTAATTGTCTTATTATGTTCTTTTTCTGTAAAAAGCCATTAACTTCTTAATGAGTTGTGGGCAGTAAGATTCTCATCAATAGATACTGCAACATTTTTAAACCTTTCTTTGATTCAAGCAATTAAAAAGAAAATGCAGAATTACCCTATGTTGAAAAGAAAGTATATATAAACAAAAATTGAAAAATAAGATCTTATTGAGAGAACGTTTTGGGTTTTGTTTTGTTTTTCAAAAATACCTCAGTAATTTCATACATCATCGGTAGGCGTATGAGAGTAACATGGGCAAGTGACTCCTGCCCCAAGAAACCTCCACACAGACACAGGGAAAGAAATACAAAGTACAAATTTCATCTTATTCAGATCTAATGGTGTTCATTTTTCTTTCATTTTGTCCTGTGTTTTTAAGATTTATACACATTGTTGTCAAGGTTTAATATCATGATAGTTCTTTCTAAGGCAAAAGGCTGATTTCTGTGAGTTCTCTGACCCAAAATGTCAGTCAGTCTTAAAAAAAAATGTATCTAAAGTATGACTGAAGAGAAAATAAGAAGTCCAGATATAGGTTGCTTACAGCTAGGGAAAGATAACTTCTCACATTTGTATTCTTAACCTAGCACCAAATATTTAAAAAGTAAAAATTCTTGAAGAGAACAGCAGCATCAACATTTTTAATAGATTCAAAATTCCCATCACAACAAGCACACAGGAAATTTCACCTTTCAGAGTGGAGAAGAAAAAGTGCAACAAAGAGTAATTTTAACACATAACTGAGCAAGATATGCATGAATTCTCATCTTAAGTTCTGTGACTGAATGGCATCTTTGGAAGAACATATGTAATGTCTTAGCATCTATGCTTACTACCTTTGAATCCAAACTTAGTGGTGTCTTCAGATATTGCACTTTTTTCCACATTATTTTCCTATCACTTTCTACTAGTTTAATTACTCTACATTAATGTTTTTAAAAAATCTTTTATTTGTAAAGTGGATTTTTTATTACTTTACTTCTGTGAACCATTCAAATAAGCTATAAGACAAATACCTTTGGATAACTAATTAGTGACCTGGAGCTTCTAGAAGCTAGTTGTAGTTGACAGGAGAATTTCAGTAATTTAAACAAAGGGCAAAAACAAATGGTCCTCATTATGACTTTTTAAAATAAATCAATAATTTGTGTTTCTAAGCCTACAAAATCAAGGAGAAAGTTTCTTCAGTTGCCACCCTTTCTTTGAAGAGAACACAACACAAAGCCAGCATCCTGTAGCAGTTCCTTGTAAGGAACTGACAAGGCAGGCAATTTCTTACTAGCTTGTGAACCATGTTAGCTGGGTGTTCTGCTGTGGTCAACCTAAAATTTTTATTCATGTTCATCCCATTTTTAGCATTTAACTGCTTAGATAAAGACTGGACTTGGCCTATGCATCTCTTGTTGACGCAAATGTGTGGACAATTCACATGATTTATATCAGTTGCACACTTGTATTTTCAATCCTATGAGATACAGTGACAAACACAAAATAGTATTTTGATTCATGTTTAAAAAGCAATAAGTTTTGGTGGAATATCTTAAATTGAACATGTACAGGAAGATGAAAAGCACAGCAGTATGAGACCATGAGTTTTTTTCATGAAGCTTACCATCGTGTGTTTTTCAATGTTAGTGAAAGTCATGATTGCACCTACAGATCTGTTGTAGCTGTTGTGTTGTTTTACTGTTCTTGGCATGAACCTTATTTCATTATGTGACCCATATGAGGCAGGCATCCACATCACTAAGAGCTTTGAAACCCAGTGATGGGACACTGGCTGTACTGGAGGTTGAAAAACCATTCATTGTTAACCATGGAGTCTCAGGGACATAGTGACACACTGGTGGCAACTGTTGAAATGCTTGAACAAGAGGGTCCTGGTCTTGTAGAAAGAACACCATCATGCACAGGCTAATCTGGAGTGTCAGAAACATTTGTGGTGACTAGAGAGTGCCTCATATGTGATAGAATAGTATCTCTTATCATAATAAAGTTCCTGCTTTCTTTTAGGAACAACTAAATGGAATAGATAACCTCTCTGTGTCTACAATGCAGCTGAGAATGTTCTTTCAGGATGAAGCAGTGCAAGAATGTAGGCCTTGTTCAGGATGATGCTCTGATAAGTACAAATCAGATGGCAAATGAAGGACATCTGTGACAAAATGACCAGAATGACTTGCCACCATTGAAATCTAATGTCACAGGTTCTGCTGGTAGGTGATGTTGACCCTCTTGTAAACTGGTGTGAGGAACTTCCAAGACAATGCTATTTCCTGGAAGAAGGTCAAGTGTTTTCCAACCCAGAAATCAGCAGTCTCCTGATGATCCCACATTGACAGCCATATCCGTCAAAACACCAAAGGCATTTCCAGAACCTAGCCCTGTTTTTTATATATAAGGCAATACAAAAAACACAGCTATTGCTGGCACTGATGGAGATGGGGAGCAATCACATCCCTTGAGACGTGTCAGGTATCCAGCCCAATGGAAAAGACCATTGCATTGCCCACTTAGTGACAGCTTTACTTATTTTTCGAACTGACCATCCAGGAGTTCCTAATTTCTCTTCTTACCTTCTTCGAACTCAGGCTGTTGCGAATGTTGTTGCCTAAGTTTGACACAGATATTCTGGGATGCCACCAGGCTGTGCCAACCTGAGCCACTTGCATAATGCTATATGTTAGAGTCAGGGATACATTTTCTTCAGACAAATCATGTGCAGAACAGGTATCAGAAAGGTTTTTTAGACTGTGATCATGCCTCGCCTCCAGCAAGAAACGCAGCTTGACTGAAGCAACCCAGAAGCTCTGCAAGGCCTACAAAACTACCACTGAATGAAGCAGGCTGGCTGGGGTAGTCATCAAGAACAATCTAACAAAGCATTGTGGGCATGGTCACTGCTTTCACTGGGAGTTGTAAGCATGGCTTGAGGACATTTGTATTATTCAATTTGTGTCATCAAATTAAAATACTGCGGTGCACAGAACTGGAAAATGGTATCTGGGAGTCATTAATAAATAGCTGGGCCAGAATAAGGCAAGGTTATCACCTTTTTGTCAAAGTAATAGAGATACTTCTCTTAATGAATGGCCCAAACCATAGTTCAACAATAAATATAAAAGCATACAGATGGAAAGGTTTTCCAGACTATAGAACAATAACGAGATATTACTAGTTGGTCTCACACAGCCAGCCAAAGTGAATTATTAGTAAAGATTCTTTTTCTCATAAGAACTGCAATAAGAATGAAAAAAGACATATCTATAAGAACATTATAATTTCTTAGACTCTCCTTCCAGAAATGGGAGAAATATGTGCCAGAGAGGCTGTATTTCCTGACCTTGGTAAGATCAAAATGTAAAAGGTTTTGCCCTCAAATGTCACCAGTGGTTTAGAGTGAAGAACTTTTTGTTAACACTTTTAGAGTTTCTGGGTATATTCCCTTTAAGAACTTCCTTTCTAAAATCTGCATGCTAAATTATTCTGCTGCCTAACCATGTCACCTATGTTCCATTGAAGCAGAACACTTTTTTGCCTAAGTTATGAAGCAGAACAAATTCTTGGTTTTTAGCCTTCAATTGGATTCTGAAAAATTAGGGGTGGGAGGAAGAATTTTTCTGTGATGTTCAACTTAAAAAACCCAACCAACCAAAACAAAACAAAACAAAACTTTTCATGTTGAATAAATCAAAGCAGAACAAATACAGCAGTACCTCAGTTCAACAAAATACACACTGCACAAGTGAAGACAAAACATCTCTATTTTAAAACTTCTTGAAAGATTGTGGTCCTATTGAGAAAGTTTAAATTTCCTTAGCCTATATTTTAAAGAGTTAAATATAATATTAGTTTAATTCGAATCAATAGATTAATCCCCTTGGTCTGAGAAATGTTGAGTCTTCATCTATAGTGTTAAAAAATTCACTGCTTAAAATTCCTGAAAAGAGCTAAAACATCTATTAAGGCAGAACATAAACATGCAATTAGTGTTATATATTTTATCTTGCTATTGTGTTTTGAATAAGAAAACAAAAAAGTGTTTATTGAAATGATTATGTAATAGCCCGAGTGATTTGTTAATCTTAAAGTAAACATCTGAAATGAGTCAAGTGCATTTTGCACAAATACCTGTGTCTTATCATTCCTATAAAGAAAGTTCCAATAAGTATCTGCCAAGAAGACATCACCATGGCAGATGACTAAACTCCTTCAGGGTCAAGAAAAGGTAAAAATATCTTGATTATAAGAATGAATAATATCTGTTTAACATCTTTGTTAGTGACATGGATTGAGAGATCAAGTGAACCCTCAGCAAGTTTACTGATGATGCCAAGCTGTGTGATGCAGTCGACATGCTAGAGGGAAGGGATACCATCCAGAGGGACCTTGACAGGCTTGAGATGTGGGTCTACGCATACTTCATGAAGTTCAACAAGGCCAAGTGCAAGGTCCTGCACATGGGTTCGGGCAATCCCATGCACAAATACAGGCTGGACAGAGAATGGAGGAAAAGGGCTTGGGGGTGTTGGTTGATGAAAAGGTCAACATGAGCTGGCAATGTGCACTTGCAGCCCAGAAAGCCAACGGTATTCTGGGCTGTATCAAGAGTGACCAACAAGCAGGTTGAGGGAGGTAACTCCCCCCCTCTACTCCATTCTCATGAGACCCCACCTGGACTACTCTGTCCAGTTCGGGCCTCCAGTATAAGAAGGACATGGAGCTGTTGGAAAGAGTCCAGAGGAGGGCCATGAAGATGATCAGGGGGCTGTAACACCTCTCCTATGAAGACAGGCTGAGAAAGTTGGTATTGTTCAGTCTGGAGAAGAGAAGGCTCTGGGGAAACCTTCTAGCAGCCATCCAGTACCTGAAGGGGCCTACAGGAAAGCTGGAGAGGGACTTTTTACAAGTGCATGGAGTGATTGGCCAAGGGGAACGGTTTTAAACTGAAAGAAGGGAGATTTAGATTAGATCCTGGGAAGAAATTCTTTCTTGTGAGGGTGGTGACACAGTGGCACAGGCTGCCCAAAGAAGCTGTGGCTGCTCCCCTCCCTGGCAGTGTCCAAGGCCAGGTTGGATGAGGCTTTGAGCAACCTGGTCTAGTGGGAGGTGCCCATGGCAGGGGGGTTGGAACTGGAGGATCTTCAAGGTCCCTTTCCACCCAACCATTCTATGTTTCTATAATTCTACGAAAGAGTTTAATCCCATTTAGGAATGCCATCAACTCTTGTGTGGATGTCTGTATCTCACAGTTTCTTAGATTCTTTTTTGAATAGAATTCCTTTACTTCAGACACCACATCATTGGTTTGACTGATTTTTCCTTGCTGAAGTGGATCAGTCTGAGCAAATACATACAACCAGTACATAGTGGTGGTCTGTATAAATAGTATAGAAACAATTGAAGAATATTGAAGAAAAAAGCTACATGCTTCTGACAGAAAACAAGTAAAACAACTAAATTACAAAATGAAATACATTACAGGTGTTAAACATTTATCCTTTGGAATTTATCTGAGTGCAGAGTCAATGTTGTTTTAAACAGGATCTGTTAGTAGGTGCTGTTTTACACGCTGATAACTTCCAGTGGCCTTTTAAGCTTGCAGGTGCACACATTTTTATTTAAGTATCTATTTAGAAATAGTCTGCCTTTAGGAAATGTCATTTGAATAAGAACTAATACTGTCAGTTCTATTCATGTTAAGTAATTATTATTGTACGCATAAAACATGGATAAAAAGTCATATACATTGCTGTTAATCTGTTCTTACCTCTGATTCTAAGCCTCATGGAAAAAAAAAACCCACACCTAAACAAGAAAAGAGTCTTGCATTTTATTACTTACATAGAGGTAACAAAGTCTTTGAAAGTATTTATATCTATTTTTTACATAGATGCTAGGAAATTTATATTCAATTTGGTTAAATTCTTATACAATTTGCATTCTGGTAGTATCATATGATGTCATGCATGTCTTTTGTAGTGAACCATAAAGTTTTGGGAGGACAAAAAAAATTCTGAAGGGTCAATTCTTGAATCCCTATAGTAAGAACTCCCACAACAAATGCAAACCTGATTATAGTATCAGTGTCAAAAAATTATGGTATGTACTGGGGGTCCCTTGTCTTGCCTTGTCTTGCCTTGCCTTCCACTCCCTTCCCTTTTGATTCTTAAGGGTTTTAAGAGCAAGCTATTGATTTACCTTCAAAATATATTAAACCTTCAACTCAAAGATGTTATGACAGTTTGTAGGCAATTTGTGCCTGGGGAAAAGCAGAGATGAAAATTCCTCTAAGGAAATTATAGGTTTGCTAGTTAAGAAAGTCTCGAAAGGCTCCATCTCATCTGCTGTTAAATTTGAAGGATCCACTTTAGGTCCATCTTTCTTCTTTAATGAATTTCATCCCTACATCCAGAAAAAACCTAGATATTTGGATGAAGCCCTTGAGCACCAAAATAAGGATCATATTTATTTGTGGTTTTGTCTAACTGACCAAGGTAAATGGAAGAAAAACAAAGGCAACAATGTGGCCTTATGAGGCATAAAGGATGTTGACATTGGTTCACTAAGAATGCCAATCTTAATGCAATTTTCAATGGCTGTGCAAAGCCAAAATGGTAGAAAAGCAGTCCAGCAGCAAGAAGTTGCAGAACTGCTCAAGAAATAAATTTTGAAATGCCATTGATCAAGATAGAAATTGTGATGGGAACAGGGTTAATTTACAGAATAAAGACAAACTCAGGAGTTACAGCACTAAAGACAATGTTTCCCATGAGGTAAAAGGTATTTTTCTCTGTTATACCATTTGCAAAGTATCACCATGGAGGCAATGTTCAGCTCTACTCAGATGGTGAATAACTGGCAACAACCCTTTTAAACTCAGAAAAAAATGTGTATTTTAAAGTATTTGTACCAAAAAAAACAAAAGAAAAAAAAAAAAGGAAAAAAGAAAGTGTAGTGTAAACTTAGAATAGGTTGGGGTTTGGGTTTTGGTTGTTTTTTTTTCCCAGTACTATTTATTCATTAAATCTTTACTAAAAATCTTCAGTAGAAAAACCATAAAACTAAAATAAAGCTCTAATGTGGTATTTCAGCTCACAGAATATTTAATTGTATGACCAACATCTATCTGCTTCTTAAATTTGAGTTCAAAACAAAGTTGTCAGGTTGTTATTTTAACTACAGCACAATGTTTATCTAATCATAAAGCTCTAATAAAAAATTAATGTTATCCCTTTTCTTTTAAGTATTTAAGCTTACATCGATGGAAAAAAAAATACTTAATTGATATTTTTCAGTGTGTGAAAAGAAACTTATGCTCCAGTGTTTGTTAGGCTGAAGCCTGTTATTAGGCTAGTTCTTGTAGGCCAGTGAAAGACTCCCAGCTTTAGCCATTGCCTGTGTTGGCTGCCCACAGCTTTAAAACAAAACTGACCATTAAGGAAACAAACCTTTTTCTCTGTAAAGTGTAACATTTTTCAGTGTAATTGCGCATGCATGCAGCCTTAGGCATATCTAACATAGTCACCTATAGATTTGTTCATATTTTCTCCTTTTCCTTTCTATTACCAAAACTAAACATTCTTTAACCTACTTTAAATCTTCTTCCCCTCTAAGTCTATTTAACATCTATTTTGCTGGCCTTTTGTTTTGCCTGCTCACCACAGCATCAAGATCACAGAACAGACATCTGCAAAAATCACCTCTCAGCAGTGGGAATATTTTCTACAAGAGATCCAGGAAATAGAGCTCCCTAATGTGAGAATTGACATTATGGGACTGTCACTGCATACTAGATATGACCTTAACATGAATAAATTATTGTTATTATATAATATTTTTTATACATATATATATATAAATCTAAAACCATGAACGTGTCATAGCTAGGTGGGTTTAAACTGAAGCTTGATTTTGTTAAAGCTATTTAACATGAACAGGCCTGCTTAGTCACCTGTGCACCTGGGTCTCTTAACTATCCACTTCTGCAACTGCCTACCCACTTCCGCACCAGCACCCATGCCTCTGAGGGACATCCCAAGACAGGTACATTCTGCTAGGTAGACAAACCCTAAGTTCAGTGTGGATCTGGCCCCAGATACGGTGGCCTGCTTTAAATGAATCATCTCAGTAAGATTATGTTAAATTAAAATGGACTTCCTAGGGAATCTTGTACTATATGCACCTGAATACCAAAAGAATTCATCTCAATTAAAATTATTGCAAGAAATACCACAGGAAGTAAGAATGATTTGCCACTTATTATAAAGTGTTTCCCATTTTGCAATAAGTGACCAATCATTATTAATTCATTTGATATTCTTTATAATATTAATCATGACTAATTCATTTGGTATTATTAATGTAGATGTAACACAAAATTCCATTGCAATTTAGCTATTTATTTAAATGTATCATTAATTTAAAGAGTTATCAATCCAAAATGTCAGCAGTTTTATTCAAAGGCCATAAAGCATGTTTCTGCATTTGAAGCTGAAGAAATCATTTCCAAACAAATAAAATACAAACATTTCTGTATTTGTACTTAAAAATTCCTTTTTTTTTTTTAAAATGGTACAAAATAAAATGGCACGCATAAAATTTCTTTCTACTTACTTGAAAAAGGAAGAATTATTTACAGTCCAGAACTCTAGCTTTTAATTCCTGTTACATGTGAAATGTTTTACTTCAAATGACCTATTCACATGTTCAAACTGAGCACGAAAAGAAATTTAAGAAATTTGCTCGCATAAAAGCTCTATTTCATCTCCATCTGGGAAATAAATTTAATCCTTAGTCTGGCCAAGTAGCTTCCATATTTGGAAAAAATAGTAGAAAAGAGGCCTTTATGACAGCTTGAAGACATTATAGGTACTATGGAACCTCTCACAAATTTGGAAATTTTAGACAGTGTCAATGCCAAAAACCCAATTGGAAAACTATATTTTGTCTACCAGAAGAACACACTCTTGTGTTTCAATTAGATAAAGTATTCACTTCATTTGTTGTGCAGCACTGCTTTGTTCTGTCAAGCAGTTAATCAGCTGATGCGTTTTTATATTGAACAGCATTTTTCCATTTCTATGTATATATAGAAGGATGAAACCCAGGGCTAACAAGAAGTCAAGGAATGTCTATAGCACAATTCCACCTGCCTTTAAAAACTTCACTGTAGTGTATGGGCTGAGGTTCGAGCTGTATGTGAAGCTGCAGAAGTCCTCAGTTCTACAGAGCACTGAGCTGAGGAGTGGGTTATTCACTACAGCACAGCAATGGCCTCCAAGTGCAAAAATAGACCAAACTCAAACCCACAGCCATATATTTTCATGAGAGAAATATGAAAAGTACAAATAAGCAGAAGAGATATAAAAAGAGCAACTAACAATGTAAAAGACCACTGAAAATTAATCTGCAGCTCCTTAGACTACTTTTGAGAAAACTGTGAAGATGTTTGTCTTTTAGGCAGCATTAGCCTAATAGACATGTGCATCTTTTTCTTTTATGATATTTTGTTATATTACTGTCATTGGTATGGTTGTAATGGTTGAGCGGTTGTATGGTAGAGCGCTCATAAGTGACCAGAAAATCCTTATAAAAGTTCAAAGAATCATTGCTGGCCATTTAAGCACCATTGATGCCAGCACCAAAAGTAAGATATCCATGGATAACTGGGTCCTTTCTGAGGACTGTAAATGCTGCTGGGTGAAATACAAAGGATTAGCTAAACCTCATAGGTGTATTAAAATTCCTCATTCTCTTCAACCTTTAGCTTTTGGCACTTGTCTTTCTAATTTTTAGCCATTGAAACCATTATCCAGAACTTGAAACTGCAACCATGTAACTCACCAGCAATGTGCTTCTTGCGTTTACAATGTAATTTCATGACTTTTGCCTTAGATATTTGACAAGTGCAAAAAAAGTGCATTGTTCCCAAACAAGCAACATGTATTTTTTCCAGAATAGTGAATCTCTGTGGAAAGTAAAGTCAGTGTAGGTGGACTAGAGCCGCTCTCCTCTAAATCCACTGATTTAGACTCACTGTGGTGACTGCATTTCTGTCTCCTTCCAGCAGACAGTACTGAAGAAGAGGCAGTCTTGCATCAGCCTTGAGGCTTTCCTTAGTTTTACTAGTAGCAAAGCAGTTTCCCACTTAAGTAGTGCAAGTAGGGCTACTTCTGTAATTATAATAGTATTTATCATTGCCATTTTAAATTCAAAATCTATAGCTGGCAATATTTAGTAAATCTGGACAAGACTGTAAAAAATAATTTGGAAAATATTCAAGTTGTGTCTGACTGCATTTCTGTGAGGAAGAACTCCTTCTGTGGAGGCCTGCTTATGACAATGTGATATAAAAAAAGAAAGTGTAAAACTGACATCAAATTCAACTTTGCTATGGAATATTCAACACCTTCTACTTTCATTTGTATATTCAACGATAACATTTAAAATTACTGTGGTCACCCTAAAGGATGTTAATTACAATGTGACTCAGCAGCCTTTATACAATATAATTGCAGGTTACTAACATTCATAGTATCCATTGGGGTTGTAATGGAGAGCAGAATTTAGCTCATGGATTTTGTGATGAAGGTCTCATAGCCATTTCTTGTTACTAATCCTCTTTATCACTTCCCATACATCATCTTTTGTTTGTTCCCTTAATTCAGAGTGAGTTATATTTTTTTGTACATAAAGAATATCTTTCTTATAGGCCTAACTGTCAGGTTCAGATTTACATATTGTAGATTTAATTGCTTCACATTTCACTTTCTGATAAGGTTCTCAGATGTTAGACTATATTAAGAAGGGGATGGAGACTAATACAGGAATTATTATAATGTCATTCTATAAATGGAGGTTACATTCTCATGTTGAATACTCTACTGGGTTTCAGTCACATTTCAGAAAAATATAGTAGAAGAAGAAAGGTCTAAAAAGGGGCAGAAAATACCTATTAGTTGGATAGGGAGTGTTCATATGAAAAGAAAGTGAAAAGATTATTTAGTGTGAAGCAATAAGAATAGGAGATGACATATATAATAATGAGTGGTACAGAGAAAAGCAGTGGGTAGTCCTCACTACTCTGTTCTACAATCAGACACAGAGGGCATTCAGTGAAAGGAAAAGGCAACAAATGTAGAAGTGATAAAATGAAATACTTTTTATGGTTTTGCATCATATAATTAGCCTGTTGAACTGACCATTGTATGTTATTATTGAATAATAATTGAGGGCTGCTTGGAAAGTTTCAAGAAAGATAAAGTAATTATGTTAATAAAAATAGCATCTGCAGTGGAACTAAGTAGAACAAGTTGGTAAAAGATATCAGTTCTTACAAACCAAAGCACAGTGTAATCACAACCAGAGGTTGTTCATGCTACTTACTATTATTGTGCTAGGAACTCTACTACTTACAAGTTCTTCCCATCATGGTATTTTCCATGTAAAGCCCTGATCTGAAAGAACAACCCTGAAGGCCACTGGATCTCATCTAGGTGCCCCTCAACTCAATAAAGCTTTGCCTTGCTGGATGTATAGCTGGACAGGAAACAACATGAATAAGGGCAAGTTGCTTGAGATGGCCAAAAGAAAGAACATGTAGTGTGCAATGCTACTTCTGTTACAGGTATTAACATCATAGGAAAACTAATGGAATTTCATTTCATGTTGGAAAAGTCGATGAAGAGTCATTAAATACAAGCTGCAAATACAATCCCTCACTTAGGAGATCCCCTGCCACAAGTTGCTGCATATCAGGAAATCTAGGAGAAGAATTTCCCTGTTGGATCTGCTGTCAGCCACTGTCAAAGGCAAGACTAGACAGACTTTTCATGTAATCCACGACAGTGCCATTCCTATCTCTGTGCTTTTGCAGTGTTTTTACATTAAACTGATTGTATTCAACAGCAGTAGCAAAAACGCAATTCCTTTATGTTCCTGAGGGTCATGACACTGCATGCCAGTGGTAAGACTATTGATGGCAACCAAAAGCCACATCTGCTTTGTACAACAGATATTCTTGTCCTCAGTTAACTTTCAATGTTGACAGAGGATGAAATCTATGAAGTGGATGATTTTCAGCTTCAGGGAGACCATCTTTTGAATAGGCACCTCTGATGAAACAAAGCCGAATATCCCACTGACTTGGATCTTGGAGGATTTCATATTTTAACTAAATAAAAGACTTACTGACTATAGTTGCATATTTCCTTTGTAAATGTTACTGGTCTTATGACAGCTTAAATTCAATTGGACAGGATAATCAGTATCCAACGATACTGATTAAAAACCTTCTGATTTATGCAACTCCTTCATTGTTTGGTAGTTTGTCTCAGAAATTTTCCATTTCATATTCAGTATAGTAGTAAGTATAGCTCTTGCTCTTAAACAGTTGGGTTTTTTTTTTATTCAGTACAATCACATAATTCTGAACAGCTTAGAAAATATTAATACAGAGTTATTAATTTTTATTTGTTAAAAATGTCTTTTATTGTTCCTTGCTATGCATGCATGAGTAGCATAATGCTCTGCTGTTGTGTTAATTTGATTTTGGTTGCTGTCTTTCAAATATTTCCCTTATTGTTAGTGACATATGAGAAGTTCAAAACCAAAAAGTTGTTCTTTTCTTTAAATAACACCACCAACACCTGCAGTGCTAACAACAGGAAATCAGCTAACAACAGCTGATGCATTGCCATTAAAAATTTGGACTTGTTGAACTGATATGACATGTAGACTCATTTTAGTTTCAATGCACATTTTCTGTTGTGTGGGATAAACCCTACTCCTCCATCCTGAAACAAGCATGTAGGAACACAAAGAAAGACACAAGGTTAGGTGCTTCTCAGCACCCTTCTATTTTTTTTCCTTAAAAAAACAGAAAAGTGAAAGTTTTTGTTGGTTTGTTTGTTTATTTCTTTGTTTGTTTTAATAAGTAAGAAAACTGGGACTGACTGACTGGCTGACTGACTGAGAAAGTGTTCTGAGTGCTGAGATAAAAGCACAAAATTTTATGGCAAAAAGCTTCTCTAAATCTTTGTTATATCCATCCCCTACCTCAGAAAGTTTTCTGTGGTGTGAGCAACAGTTCTTGTCTCCCTCATGACTACTCCCGGTACAGATTTCTAACAGCCCACACCCAACAATGTTGCCAATCCGTACCACCTGCCCTCCACCCCTTCAACAGGCTCTCCGTGCAATCCTAGCTACAGTCTTCATCCACACACCCCTGCTTCAGCTATTCAATCTGTTTTTCAGTTAGGGAAATGCACTTTCTTGCATATTAAATTCTGCTTTCATCATAAAAAGAAGTGTCCTTCAGACAATGCCCCTGTGTCATTCCCTACAGAGTATTCTTTGTGGAGGTTTGTGTAAGATGCCCTATTCTGCTACGTGATACTTCAGGTACATATCAGAAAAGGCAAAGCAAAAGGATACATTTCCTGAACATTGCAAGGAAGAAAAACCACAAACTACTCTTTATTTTGAATTATGACTGTACTTTACATTTTTCAGTTCATGTAATTGTGAAGGGACCCTTGCATTAGTTTAAATTTAAATTTCATTTATCATATTTGCTTCTTTGTTGGCATTAGCAAACACAAAAATGTTTGTCTTGATGCAAACTACAAGTGCAGTCTTGGAATAAGTCTGTGTCGTCTGGGAGAACATGGATGGGTGCAGGGCCTGCAGGGGGAGAGGGAAAGAAAAGCATTCAGCATCCTCCAGCAAACCCAGCAGAACCAGGCCATCATGGACCAAGTCCTAAAACATCCTGTCATGTTTATAGAATACTGTTGCTTAAAAAATTGACTGTTTTCTTCATTACCACGCAAGATTAATGGGCACATTTATTGCCTATTTCTTAGTGTAATGTCATGAGCCAATCTTCATAATACCAAGCACAAACACAGCCTCCGTGACAATCTGCAGGAGAGAGAAGCCATGTTCCTCCTCTTTTCATATCATATGTTTGTCAGGGGGCACACAGTTATACCAATTGTGGGGGAAGTTCAGGCAGAAGGTACGTGTTTCTCATCCCTGCCCAGCACCCAGTTTTTCTCCAGGCAAGTGATAACAACAAGGTGGAGATCAATGTAGGCACTGCACTGTGGAGCCAGATACTGTGAGTGCTGTAGTTGGGAAGCAGGGGTGGCAGAAGCATAGAGACACCTGTAACCCCTTTAGAATGCTTGTGCCTAGTAATAGAGGCAAACCCTGATAAAATGCAAAAACTTTAAAATCTAAGGGTTTAGTACTGACAGGCTCACCTATCTCTAAGTCACCAGACCTAGCCTGAAGCCAACGAAGAATCAGGAGCAGAAATAATAAAGTAGAAAGCTTAGCAGGTAGTATGCATCCTAAAATATAAATAGTTGTATCCTAAAATCCTAAAAATTATAATATGTATCCTAAAAAGACAAATATTCTAGAAATATGCCTTGCAGAAGAGTGGAAGAAAATTATGATCTCTTTAATTGTAGCCTCTTTGCAGCTGAAAGGGAGGTTGATTGCCTTACACAGCTTGAGTAATGTCTGACTCTGTAACTGGTTTCCCACAGCCCTCTGGAAATTCTCAATGAAGAAGGACTCCCTTTTCCAGGGGTAGATTTAAGGAAAAATGAGATTACTATTGAAAAGACTGTGTGGCTTTCAGAGACCTCTTAGTGAAGTCCTGATGATTTTTGATTGCTGTCACTGTCCTCTGTGTTATCGAGGAAAGGGCATCCTCAGATTCTACAGCAGCCTGGGCAGAAAAAGTATTCACAGTATTCACTTGTGTTATACCAGCACAGAGAAAAAGAAATCGCTCGATGCCCTTGAAATGAGGTCATTTTCAGATTCACTAATCAACAATAAAAGAATGCCCAAATTGCCTCATTGATCTAGGAGAATGTGCATCTCCTCTGTCTAAGTTATTAACTGAGGAATTAAAATGAGCTTCCCTGCATATTTATTCCTCCTGCTATGTTTTATGGATGCAATATAATTTTGCTATATTTTTCTAAAAAATATATCTGCTTCATTGCAATAATAGTTGTTTTAATTTTTTTAATTTATTTAGTACCTGCTGTTGGGGAGATTTTGTGGGTTCCTTTAAAGTCTAAATGTATTGCTTCAAATAGCTTTGGAAAAAAAAATATGGTCTCTAGCCTGCTGAGTAAACATAAATTTCACAGTTAAATACATAAAATAATGATTACATCCAATGGTCATGAGGGACGTGTTTTTAGGAGTATACTAATTAAACTACATCCTTCAGACAACATGTTTCTACACTTACTAGCAATGAACCATATCTGATTTGTCATTAAGTAATTATGAATGCTAATGCAAATAAAGCACCTTTCAAAGAAGGCTTCAGAATAGAAATTAATCATATATTATTCTTTCTTATCCTACCACATAAGGGTCATTTAAACAGAAACAGCCAAGGATATGAGACAGACATAACAAGAGAAGTTGTTATTTTTGTTCAGGTTTCAGTTCATACCTTTCTCTTTGTGATGTTGTTTATGTATGCATGCATATACTTCTTACAAATGGAGAGAGAGTAAAAAAGTCATTGCAGAATATTCAGTAATTCAAGCTTTGATCCAAAAATTGCTGAAGCTTATTGCAATCTTCCATCAGTAACAATTATAATTAGCAGTTCTTACTCCTTTCCTTCTGCAGATCTTAAAGCATTCTACAAAAGGCCAGTATGGAAGACCCCACAAACACGAGGGAGTAAGTAGGATAAAATTAATAAGCACATTGTTAACACCTGAACATACCAATGGCCACTGTTATTCCTTATACTTTTGTGAGCTGCGAGCTCTCGGAAATGTTCTAATGGCAGAACTGTCACAATTTTTGACCTGGTAAGGATCATTTCCAGAGCATAATCTCTCTGTTCCCACCTCATTTACCATCCTGGATACATCTGTATGTAGATGGCATTACTTCCTCTCTCTTACATCAGAAACTAGGATGCAAAACAACAATATGCGTAACTCTAGCTGCCCTAACAGAGGGTCTGAGTAATATTTCAGCCACCAAACCTAGTTTCTAGTGGTGGACCCCACCAGAGCTCTAGGTAGAGGAATTCTCATGAAGTCCACTCTCTACCCTGTTTTGTTTTTTTTCAACTACTAACATCTGTCTAAAGATCAGAAATTAGGTATGCAATGCCTGGGCTCTTCAATCCCAAAGAAAAGACCACATAAAGTACTGTATTATAATTGGAAAAGGACTGGTAGAAGCACCTCATCTTCACATCTAAAAGGGAACATCAGTGATATTTCCCATCAACCTATTTGCAGCAAATGTAAGTTGATTTACCTTCTCATTATGTTGCAAATGTTTTCCTTCCTCTTGACTTGTCTTGGTCCTCATCTTTGTATAGCTAGTGAAGTCATAAGTCCTCTGGAGCAACTATCTGCAAATTATAATGCTTCATTTCATAAGCAAGTAAAAGGATGTGTTATGAAGAACAAAGTTCTCGTTGCACAAGCTTCAATAATCCTTAATTCTGGGAAAGAACATGGCCAATAACTTGTGAAAGGTACTGTGAATAAATGTGTTTAAGGCAGAATAATATGCCTTTAAATTGTGATTGGCTGTTTAGGACCCTTTTCAAGGCAAGGGGCCATGAATAACTGATAATCTATTTGAGGTCAATTATTGTGTAAAGTACACTGAAAAACCATGCAGCACATCTCATTCATATAACTTATATTAAGAGGTGCTATTCAAAACCACAGGTGTCAGCTTGTAAATGAGAAACCTCTCCGTTGCATGGAAGAAAGAAGATGTAAACGAGAATAGGGCTGTAAATGCAGAAATAAAATGTGAAAATGGTACAAATGAGGAAAGCATGAAAATTGAGAATTAAGGAAAAAATGCAATGACCAATGCATCTTTCTCAAACTTGAGGTGATTAAGTTACACTAACTTCCTAAACCACTAGTAACATGGGTTACACAAGTTAATAGTAACCAGGATCAGGGTTACATTTACATGAAAATGAAAAGGTTTGGGCATAGTGAGATAATATATAAATTTGGTCAGCGCATGGTGCTTCATTTTCAAGGAGAAAATAGCTTCAGGAAACAATATAATTTTCTATGGGAATCCTTTCTTTTCATCAGGTTTTTGAGAGGTCATTAGCACTTCTGGGGTGGGATTCATCCTCTGTGACACTGGCCTCCGATTTGTGGCCAGCTGCAGGCACCAGCTAAGTGAGTATCCAAGTCCCTTTTACCATCAATGACACGAAGGTAATTCATCTCATATGAAGGTAATTTTCTAGGATAACAAATCAAGCACTAGAAATCTCTTTCTCTTCCCTCCATTCATAGATGGAAGGGGATAGTTGCTACACACTAAGGCTGTGTACCCTCTAGATGGCTACAGATGGGCTTACGAATCCTACCCAAAATGCCTAAAATGTATTTGCCTACAGCAGGCAGATTTAATTCACTCTGGTTGAATACAGATGTTAAATAATTACCAGGTGTAAATACAGAAATCAGACACTTATTATACAGAAATTGATATTTAAAACACTGAAATCATCACTAGTCAGCCAGTAGTTTTCAGGAGTGTTGCCAATGCTACTAGTTATTTCCTAGTCTGTGAGAGTGAGAAAAGCAGTGAAAGACACAGCTCTGATAACTTCAAACTTTCTAGTCCCGATTAAGCCCAAGGTAACAGACTCTTTGTAACTCATATGTGCTTCTTACTTTCTTTAACTGCCTGTTGGAAGTTCCCAGCTGCGTATGAGCTGCTCTTGATACCTGTCGCACTGAGGATGTTTGACCATAAACAATCATTAAATATCTGAGGTGCAGGTGCACAGAAATTTTAGGGTGATGAAAGGAGAAAAATGTAGAGACGATGACCTCTATTGTAGGCTGAATTGCATTGTGGTGAGGAAAGCCTCCCTGGACATGACAGTTCTCCACCCCCATATACACCAACCTCAGCTCCAGTACAAAAGGTGATACCACTATTACTCATCTGGGGCATGCATTCCCATTGAATTGATCTGTCTACACAGAGTACACATGGGTTTGGTGAGTCATCTGACTTATTGTAGATGTCATCCTTGAGATTAGATGAAATGCACATTCTGTGTCCCTAATTCTTTTTATTGTGCTTAAAGAGAGCCCAGATTGAACATCTAGAGCATCCAGCTAAATGAATCCCCCCACAAAGAGCATGCCTGTGTTGCTGGATAATCAAAGTAATTATCTACAAAAAGATACCTGTAGGATAACACTTTTCAAAAATTACTTTCTGAAAATCAGGGGTTTTTAATAAAATCCCTTTCCAATCATTATTCAGAGCTTTAGAAGCCCAGTATTCTGGCATAGTTTTATAATCCTCCATACCTTGAGTATGCTTTGATAAATGGCCTGCATGTTTGTTGGAAACTTTTCTCCTTGTTCCTTGGCAGTAATCATGAAATTTGTTCCTGTGCAAACTGGTAAGAGTGAATACAATACTTACAATGGAATCCAGTGTGAAACATTTATTAAGGAGATATTATTAAGCCTCTATATTTCTGGCTCATTTTATAACTTCCTTTGACTCAAAAGCAGTATATCACTTTTAGAATTAATATGCTGCTGAAAACAACAAGACAGTTACCCAAGAGAGCACGCAAACCAGGGATCAGAAGTGGGTTCATGCAGCTTTTGAATCACAGCTTTCTATCCACAGTGAGCATTTATATTTCAGGAAGGGTTTAAAAGCAAACCATCTGTTTCTGGTCCCCTCAAGTGAAACTTTGATTATTCAATTGTGGATACAGTTGTACACAATATTTTGGGGAAAGTTAGTAAAATACTAAGGTACTGTAGATAACTGTATTGTTTTTCATAGAATAATAACAGCAGTGATAAAAAAGTATGCAAAGTGTGCTAAGGAGGGTGGGTAGGAAAATGGAGATGGAAGATGAGGAAAGACAGTGAGTGAATTTGTGAAGAAACTGTCCACAAGTATAGTAGTCCTTGAGACAACAGAGCCTTCTTGCCAGAAGACTGAGAGATTTTTCTGGTGCCAGGAGTGCCTGCAATGTGCGACCATGCTGCAGTCTTCCAAAAACTCCAGGTTCCTCATGCAGATCTGCAATGCTCAGCTTTAGGCTTAGACTCCGCTGTAAATGCCATTAACAACAGGAATCACATTCATTTATATAAGCTTTTATCCATCTGTATTTTTCAAAAGTGAGAACTGCACAGCAGACAACACATTTCATTTTATAAATAGACTAAAATACAATTTCTTTGCTGACTGGGGCACCTTGAGGAAAACAATAACAAGAAAATCACTTAGACAAATTGTGAGTAGAAGATGAGGCATTTGAAACATGTAGTTTATTTGTTCCTCTATCCCTCCTAGTGAAGTGAAAAGCATGTCATACATTACCTTTTTGGATGTGGCATGCCTTTCACTTCACTGACAGGTATGTTATTTGTAACAAAACCCAACAACCCTTCCTCTCTTGTATAACTCATCCAATTCATGACAGTAATCATGGTTTGATAGGGGGTCCAGCATAGGAGAAGCTGTATATATTTGGGCCTTACTGTGATTTCTGACAGTTTCAGTATATGATAGTTAGGATGATCCAACATGGAATGTGTCAGATTAGCCAGAGGGATTCTCACCTTTCTGTAGAAACATGTTTGTATTTAAGGTTGTGCTGTTTCTGGCTACTGAGATGAACAAGATGGGTGCAGCAGCAGATGAGAAAGCAATTTAAGGTTGCTGTGTGGAGTGAAAAAACTTAAACTAAACAAATTATATAATGTGAAGAGATGCTCTTGGGAACAGTACAAGCCAAAGGGGTTGTTAATATTTGGGAAAAAGTTCTGAGGAAAGGGTCATGTTGAAAGCACACAGACTGTTAAAAATCAAATGCTGTTACTGTGGCACAGGAAGCTCTTCATATGGAACACGCATGGTGGTTTCACTCCTGTTAGCAGCTATGTAATGGGCCAGATGTTCATGTTAAATAGGGCTTTTAAAGTCAGCATTAACTGTGTTAGCAGTGTCAGGAAAATTAGCAATATTTATCTAAGTTAGACCACCTTCAAATGGTCAGGCTTGTGTGTAGAAACACTTTCAAAGACCCTTATCCTCATTTTCTGTCTGTATATGGGCAACTAGGGGACCTGTCCACAAGGTCTGAAGAGGAAATATTGAAAAACTGACCTCTGGGTGAATGTAACTCCCATACATTGTTAGGTTTATGTGTGGACCACTGTGATTTAGCTAACTGGGTGTGACAATGCATGTATATCTGTGAGCTCTGGACTACATGAATACAACTCACCGGGATCAGGAATCAAAAAGTCATTCTGGAAATAGTCCTACTTGGTTCAGGGGTCAGCTTTAAGCAACAATGGTTGCTTCAGGCATCCTTCCCTCCATAGCCTGCCCTCTTGGACTAGGTTTCCTCTGTTCTCAGATGGTGAATAGTGACAGCACTTGTCTTTGCCTTGTTCTTGCAAGAGCAGCTCCCACTTAGCCTGCTTCCAGACATAGACAGCTAGAACACTGCTCTATTTCTTGCCAGCTTGTGTGAGATTGTAAAATGCATGTGCAAACAGAGACTAAATGTTATTTTGTTTCCCCTCTGACAGATTTTATTGTATTTTAGATCCAAAACTTGTTCCTGCCTGTTTGTGAGAGATGCTGGTCAGTCTATAACACTAGCCTGTTTCCTCATAGCTCTTTCAGGCAGACTCCTGACTGTCTGCTTGTACACAGATCCTCTCAAAGGGCAGGAAAAGGTCTTGGGTCATACTATGCTGACATAAACAATGCTTTCTGTTCACTTTCTTATTTTAGCACTGTCATCAGTCATAGCAGTTCAAACATTAGATTAATGTTTGTTGGTTACCTGCTGTTTCAGATCAAGAGAATCTCTGTGTCTTTTTATATAATCTAGATTTTGGAAAATGATGGTGATTTTCATTTTAGCTTATGTGCCTTTTTAGTTCTAGTTTCTTCTTTTTTTTCCCCAAAAATACCTTTTGACATCGCCTCTAATGATATAAATCTTTTTCAATCCATTGGTTTCAATTAATCTATGCCAATCTTTAACTGCTAGATAACTGACCAAGGCTATTCCTAATTTGGAAGATAATTTTAATATTTTTACTGTTTGTTAATTTGGGATACTAAAATCATTTGGCTTAGTCTAAAGCTTATTGATGTCAATGCTAAAACAAAATAATAATATATTTTAAAAAAAGAACAAACAAGGAGAAGTCCTGAGGATTGAATGAAGCTTCAGATCAGGCTTAAGTGTGATTCCTTAGGTAAGATAAATGAAGTGAAGAAAAAGCATTATATGCATTGCAACACTTCAGCAGTGTTTCTGAAGCACCATGACATGACATCTGATGTTCTAAAGAAGTTTTTAACTCTTTCAGTGTAACTTTGCCTCAGGATAAAACATCCTTCTAACAGCCTGTGTGAGGAAACCTGGAATGGCCTGTAGACGTGCCTGTAGGCTATGTGCTCTCTGTCACCTGCTCTTTTGCCCTGACTTTCAGAAACCTTCACTTCCTTGCACTTGAAGGATTAGAACATTTTGCTCTCACTTTGTCCACTAAGGAAAGCTGACTAGCCTTATTCTGATGTCCTCAGTTTTAAAAGAGCTTTTTTTTGACAGTTTCCTTGTTCTCAGGTTATTGTGAGGAGATACAAAATAAAAGACAGTACCAATACAAAAAAAAATACATTATGTTTTGCTTTGGTCAGCTTAAATTGTGCTACCTTTTTCCTTGGCACTGCCTTAGGTTTGAAACCCAGTACCGATAAAACTATTTACCTTCACAGGCCAATGTTGACAGTGTCATGTTGTATGCCTGTCCAGCTCTATATATGTCAAGTAAAATAAATACAGAAGTAGTGAGGTTTTACACTTCTAGAAAAAGTTATTTTTGAGATGTTGCTCTCTTCTAAAATTCTTTACATACTTATAGCCTCTAACTAACCTGATTAATCAAAATTAGCATGTCTTATTTATTAATACATTTCTAAAGACTGCTCTGTTTTGTCATAGTATTCTTCACTTATTCATTAGTTCAGGAGCTGATCCAAAAACACTTAACACTGGCTTAATAGTGATCCAAGAGAAGTCAGGAGAGCCTTGTCAACTGTTTACAAAAAAACCCACTTTTTTATTAAAGACTGAATATAAGATTCCCATTTAATATTTGCAGTAAGGTAGCAAATACAGTCTGCACAAGTGTAAATGCATGTATATATAAATATATACACACACATATGTGTGTATATGTGCATACACAGAAGATCACTTTATATACATAATGGGGGGTGGGGTGGGGAGTGGAGAAAAAAGGGAAGGAGAGTTAGAAAATTCTTGTCCTTTAAAACTGTCACAGATTATCTGAGTTAGTTTGCAACAGGTCAAATACCAAAAAGAAAAATACAGGGATGAGCTCTACTTTCTCTCACAAGGTTTCCATATATAAACCACCTTGATCAGAGAATCAGGTTCGGAAACTTAATTAATTCCTTGGTTTTGTAGCATCTAACATAACAAAATATAGGTTCCTACAGCAGACTTTTAGTACTATTGTAGTACATACACTATGATTTCTCTGTATACTAAGCTGCCAACTTTCTACTTGCATATCATTTTTTTAGTTGCAATCTTATTTGCTTGTCCTGATATATCTGTACAAAAAAACCCTCAGTTAAATTAAAAATCCCTCAAAATGTGAAATGCTTGCCTTTTACTGTCATTTCATGCAAAAAAAGAATTGCTTCCAAAGAATCCTGTGAAATTTTTGGGTTTAGGCATAAAAACATAGCTAATTTCAGCTGGATCAATTTCACTCAAACAAAACAGAAGTCACAGAAAGAAAAGCTTGTTATGAAACTAGCACTTCACAGAAGTGCTGAGGTCTCTCTTCTCTAGAGCTGATTTTTCTGTTGAAATACAGTAGATTGAAAATCTACTTTCAAAGCTCTTTTTTTGAAGAAAAAAAAACAACACAAAACAAGTGTACACTAGAAACTAGTATTGGTTCATACAACATGAATGCTTTCATTTAAATACTCCCTTCCTCAATATCTCTAAAATCTTGTAAAACCTCATGTTGGTGCATTTAGTCCTCCACAGAGCCCTAGCCCCCAGTGTGATGTCATTTGTCAGACATTTTCTCCAAGCCATTAACACACTAGTGTGCAAATGATCAAAAAGGGACTGAAAGAGTCAAATTGCAGAGAAGTAGACAGAGAAACCTGAAGAGGACTGAGTGATAATTTAATTTCACATCTTCATTACTCAGGAGTGACCTCCTTAACCAGAAAAATGCAAAGGAGTAAACTCTTGCAATGTCAATTTAGTAATCATCTGCACAACCCATTATTATTTAACAACTTTCAAGCTATAGCACCATACCTTTAATGTGACACAGACATTTTATCTAGAGTTGCCATTGCACCACCAGAGATATGATTTGCACACAACTGAGCTCTGCAAACCATAGATTTGCCTGGTGAATTGTCTTATATACATTAATTGATAGAAAATTCTTTGAGGACGGATGGAAAGAATGAAGGAGTTGACAAGAGGTTAGTTCAACTTATAAAATCCATCTCTGTATCTCCTCATTCAGAAAAGCTAGACTTAGAACAGAACGTTAAAGTTTGAAGATACATCTGAAACCCTGAGAACAGCCCAGTAGTTTAGAAGTTCAATTTTGATTTTCAGTATTCCTCACCTCTGTCAGCCCTGAACGCATCAGCTAGAGGTACGAGTCATAATACCACTAAAATCAGCAGGAGTCAAGTATGTCCAAAAGTGCTGTAGTTGGACGTTGATTCTAGATCTCAACTCCTTAGCATGTAAAGATGTTCCTGTCCAGTTGTGTCATTACCTTACTGGAGACACAGGAACAAGGCTTGAAATTTGGCTGTGGAAATGATTATTTTCAGTGTGTGGAGAGGTCTGGGTTATGGTCTAAGTTGAAATGCAGATTCTCCTGCTTCCCTGCCCATACCAATAGTGCTGTCCCTTCAGGAGCCCTCAACTCTACTATGGTTCTTCTCACAAAAATTATTCATACCTGCATAAGTATTTCACATATTGGAAGCACTTTACAAACACTTACTGAGTAAGAATCATAGACCGAACCTTGTAAGATTTATCATCCTCATTTTAAAGCAGTAGAGGTGAAAAGACTTGCTCAAGGCCATGACATAATTTGGTGGGCAGAACTGGGATTACAGCAGAGGCTTTCGTGCCTCACACCTCATTACTGTGCATCGTTCTGTCTCTCAGGTTGAGAAACTGGGAAGCTTTCGGTAATAGATTTTCTCCAGACTTCTTCACGTTGCCGTTATTTAGATGAGGTGTCAAAATGAAAGCTGGTCCACACTGCGTGAGCATTACTGCTCCCAGTTCACTCTTTGGCAGAGTTTGACCCCCGCTCCAAATTTGTCCCTTCTCAAGGCTATCTCCCCTGTCTCAGCAACAGCTATACTTGTACTGGTGTTACTGTACTAGGGGTTGATGAAGATCTTCGGGATTCTTATGGATGAGAGAAGCTATGTAAATGTAAAATAATACCCATTTTTACAATGATCCTTTTTCACTCTGGATTCTTCTATGTTACTATTATTGTTATGATTCTTAGTATTATTAGTTCTTCCCTGAACATTTCCCTTTGTTACAAATTCTGCTCTCTGTCAAATAAATTGCTTGCTAAATGGACCCATCCCCATAGAAAGACAAAGCAGAAGTAAATCCATCCTGCTTCTGTTATTAATATGCTATTAAAAGATCTATTTCAAACAATGTTACCTGTTTGCTTCAAATCTCCACAAAGAAACAAAGAATGTTTGCAGAATCCCAAGGCATGTAAGAGATGCACCTGTGTTGCTAATTCCCAAACAGTCAAATTGCTCAGTAATAAAGTGTTTCTGTAATGTAGCTTCTTTTTTTAAAAAAAGAAAAGGTGATTTTGAACAAACACATTTTCATTATGTCTGAATTTCATTTAATGTGCTTTTACAATACATGCTTGTGGTGTATCATTCCAGAAAGAAAGAAAGCTCCATCTGAAATCACATTTGATTAGAAGAGTGCACCCTCATACATATCTAATAAACAAATAAACAAATCAGTTTGATCTGTTATGCAGATAACACTGATATGTAAAATATGTTCAGGAACTAAAAATGCATTTTCTGTGTGGAAGTTTTCCTTGTAGAATGCACACTGAATTTATGTGAACTGTATACAGCACTGAGACTCTTTTATGTAGCCTGTTTCCCTGGCTGATAGCTAAAAGAGGTTAGGCTGAATCTCAGTGGATCAATTAACAGAGGGACCTGTCCTTCAACAGAAGAAGATCTATTTCAGGATTTGCATATCACTGAAAAAAATTACAAAGCTGAGATAAATACAAGCCCGATAATAACTCACTGCAGGCTTGGCTTCATTCCTAGATTTCCTTGGCTGTTTGTCCTAATAAAGTGTCTCCATGGCACTTAGGGCAGGAAGGTTATTAGTAGCTGTCAATCAAAAGAAGGAGTATGCATCGGCAGGAGGAAGAGAAGAGAGGTGACATTCATCCTCTTTTCTCACTTAGATTGGGTATAAAAGTCATTCAGAGCAAGTGGTTAAAAAGGGATAGGTCCCTCTTCATCCCCCATGGAAAAGGAGAAGAAGAAGGAAAAAACCCCAACCAAACCTTGACTTGGTTACCAGCAATTTAATAATAATATGGAATACATCAGTCACTTCTCTATACCTTTTGAATGCTGGGTTGTTTATTAACACCAAGGAATATGAAGGACATATACAAAAAGAGCAGGATAAAGACTCCTGACAAAACACTTCTGCTTGATACATTAGTATGAACAAATGTTAACTTTAAACTGCTCCAACTTAAGATAAAACTTAAACACTGTATGGAGACGCATGTAATCTTTAAGCTAACATGGTTCTGGCAATGTACACCTTTGAAAGGCTAGTAACAACACAAAGTACACATTTCTTACCTCATTTAAATCAGATACGGTGATTTTAACTTTACCAAGTTGATAATCATAACTGATCTATACACCAATTAATTAATACTTTAAAGGTCTTTAATCTACTGTACCACTTTCTTAATTAAAGTATACCTGCTGCTAGAGCACATCATCTCTATATATGCATATTTTCATAAGTAACAGAGTCCGTAGAGTGCTAATTGATATCCTGGTCTCCAGACAATACTTTACTAAATGAAATGACAATTATAACCAATTAAAATTCACTTTACATACCACTTCACCTATTTTGTATGTATTATGCATGAAGACAGAGAGTACATTGCCTCACTGTTCAGGATTTGTGTGTGTCTGTGCAACTGATGGACAGCTCCAAGGTATTCCTTTTAGCGAGCTTTTTACCAAGGGTCATATTCCAGGCTCATCTAAAACCTATACTTTGCTGTTATATAGTTACGTCATTTAATAAAAGCTATTAATTGCTTTGTGAGGATTTTATTATTATTATTATTTCCTTTGACAAACGTGCACCAAGTTCGCACTTACACCTTCGTCTTGCTATGAAAAAAGGTTTCTAAAATAGCACCATGCCTAATTAGAAAAGCTAAACTTCTACTCTCAGGCACATTGTATGCAATGTATAAATGGCACATTGCTGCACACCTACTGAGGGGAGTGTGGGAGTAACGCAGAGGGATGAAGTCAGTGGGAGATGAGAGTGTTTGAAGCAGGCACCTCAGGCTTGAGAGCGCTTGGGTAAAAAGAGACACTACACATTTCTTGCAGGAAGAGGAGCTGCTTCCAATTTCCCTGCTCCCGGTTTCTTTGGTCTTGGTTTTGCAACCCACCACTGCAGAGTGGGGGCTGTCCCAGCTGGGCTTGTTGCTCTCTGACCTGATTTCATGCCCGTGGCGGGGAGCAAGTATTTCTCCACTGGCTGTGATGGGACCTGCCCTTTGATGTGCATCTTCTGCAACAGGGGCAGGTCCCTGTAGCACTTAGGTATTACCTAATGCATGTCTCACAGACCTGCCCTCCAGGCAGCACCGGCAGCTCCAATGCAGCTTCACTTTACAAAGCCAGCTCTGCAATGGGTCCACGGGATTCACTGCACTGCTGGGTAGCCCTGGTGCCTCTGGAGCTAGACTAACCCTTTGAGGCTTAACTAGAAAACACAGAGCTCTTATAAAAAACTACAGAATTTGCATAAAAAGTGGTGAGCGATGTTAAAGCTTGTAAACTCCATGGATTTCTTAATTCTCCATTCCCTTTGCTCCATTTTTTCGTATGCACTCAGGAGGACATGGGCTCTTGGTGTGATAAACAAAATGAATGGAGACACAGGCCTTAAAAGAAGTAAGTAATGATAAACAGAGAATGTGCATTTTTCTTGAGGTGGTTTTTGTAAAAAAAAAATAAATAATTTTTTTCTTCCACCTCTGCGGATCAACCATGTAAGCCTATAGGGACTTCTCAGGTTGACTTGTGTTATCATTGCCCCTGTCCAACCGGCTGTGAGGAAACTAACGTTTTCATACAGGGCATGCCACCAAGAAAAGAAACCTTTAGCCTACCTCCTAAAAGCTTCCTTGTTCACTCAATGAATCATTCTGAATGCTGGATGAGCTGAAAACCACAGAGCCAGATCATCTCCTCCTGTTAACATAAGCAGAGGAGAAGGCTTAATGAAGGGGTGCGGGTCATTCCCACAAATTTTTTTTAAGACATATGTGATTGTTGTCCTGTCACAGAGATAAGGTTTGTTTTCTGAGGAAAAGGTCATGAAGCCTTTTAAACATGTGGATTATTTATATAAACAGTCAGCTACTCTGTGACTATCAGCTTCAACCACAGACTCCACAATATTGTGAATCCAGGAGCTATATACTTGGGTTATGTTTTCCAAGTAAGTCCCTCAGCACAAAGGAGGAGATTACACACCTTTCTCCCTCTTCCTCAGCTCTCTTTACTCAATCCACTTCACTTCCCTTTTGAATTACCATAATTTCACATCCGTTTTCTCCCATGACAAATATCCCATTGGAAACACCTCCAGACTGAGGTTAAGTGCAGAAGTGGTGCTGCATGTCCTACTGAAACATAGCTCTCTGCCATCCAGGGTGAATTCATCCATGGAGAAGGATCCTTCTGGGTGCAAGTTTTGAGAGAAAAACCTCAAACAAAATGTCAGAAAACAAAGCTTGTATCAAGGGTTTTGGAGTGTTGGGGTATTTTTGGACAGGGGGAGTACTGAGATTTTTATTTGTTTGCTTATGTTCTCAGCTTTTTGCAGGTCTTTTTTATGCTTATCTCTGAAATTACAATAACTGCAATCAGTGTATTGATATTGTCTTGAACTACCTGCTTTTTAGTTACAGATTCTGTACTGGGAAGGCTAAAGTCAGCAAAAGTGCAAAATATGGATGAAAGTGCTTTTCACGAGAACAGTTTTGTGGCATTAGGATAAATACAAGTTTACATATAATAGGTGAAATTTAAGAATTGAGGCACATTGTCTTCATACAGAATGTCTGATGAATTCCCTGCCAGCATTTGTGTTCATTCCTGTGACAGATTAAAATAAAGTTGCATGAAATAACTATCTGCTTAACATTTTAATATATGATACAAATTCATAACTCCTTTAAGTTACAGTTGTACACAATTGGGGGTGGGGACGGTGTGTGTATCAGCCTCTATTTTTTGTTTGATTTTGTGTTTTATAAAATGCCCTCAGATGTTTTTTTAGATGGATAAAGGATTAGTGGTGTTTCTGGAAATTAAAATCAAATATTAGTTTCACTGGCATCTGAGTGACTTAGACTTGTTTCTTTCCATTGAAAATCTGGCATTCTTATGTCTGCTGTGGAGGTAGCCTATTGACTGCAGGGTTAGCAAGATCAAATCTCAGTTTATTTTTCCCACTTCTAGGCCTGATTTACATATGGTATTAATAAATAATAAAAAAAAGTTATGTGTTTAAAATCAAATAAAAAATCAGGCTTCAAAAAGATTCAGATTATGGATCTGAGTAGTTCGAAATATGTTATTCAATACAGAGTAGTGAAATATGTGAAAGGTGCATTCAAATCACCACATTGCTAGTATGATTTTATGAAAACTTACAGTGTCTTTGATTTTCTCGTTCTAAACAGAAAGGAGCTATTCATGTAAAAATATATGAACTGTTAAGGGATAGTCAAACTATAAATATTCTTGACAGACTTTTTTTTCTCATCCACTTAAACATAGTTTAGGAGAGGAAAAATTTTTAAAAATCTGTTTAAAATGGTTCACTTGGAGACAGGAATCTTTCTTTAAAGAAAGGAGGAGGGGAAGACATAAATGACAGCCAAGGGCTCAGGTTCTCATTTTAACACTGCCAAAAATGTGAATAACATTAGTGTTTCAGAATTACTCCAGACAGTGGCTTTACACCTAAATATCTTCTTTGAAAACATCTCCTTTTAAGCTTTTCTATCAAATAATAGAAATTTTCTCATTTGATTTGTTGATATTAAATGTAATGATGATATACCTTGAAACATTAAATAGGATGAGATCTGTGTTTCCTCACAGGAGTAATTTCAGCTCTTATTTCTGAATTTCAAGAGTATCCACTTTTTTGATTTGTTTCACGTGAAATATACTGACCATTTCTCAGATGCAAAAATAATTCTTGTATAACTTTATTTTGCAATTACCAAGATTGTTTTTTCATTACTTGCACTTTTTTGTTGGGTTGTTGGGGTTGTTTTTTTCATTTACAAAAGTTGTTTTATGCAGTAAATGAAGTGCCAACGCAGGCAAATGTAACCAACATTAAGCTAGCCAATAGAATTCAACAAACTGCTCAGGTCATTAATATAATTTGTTTTGGCACTGTTACATTTCCTAGTGCTACTCTGAGTAGTTTGCTGGGCACATCAATTTGTTTTCAGCTATTGTGAAATTGGATATCCTGGCTTTCATCCAAAGCACCCTCTCAATTTGCATATCTTTGTTATCATTTCAGGTTCTCAGAACATACTGTGGACTATCACACCATCTGCACCAAGATCCTCACATCCAAACACAAATTAAAAATGAAACTGTAAAATTTGCAAGGAAACAATACAGACCTTTTATCTCATTCTCCCTCTGTTCATTTTCAAAAGAGAAACTTGCTTGTAGCCAAGCATAGCAAAAAAGGCTTTTATTAATTGGACTGGCATCAAGCATGCATACATAAAATTGTTTATTTTTTCCCTATAAAGGGGTTGCCTGACATAAAAGGGTCTTTGAAGATGACATTCAGATTTTGACATTTGCATGATATTGTATAAATATCAGAGGTAGGAGACTTTTCTGACAAACCAGATGGGTCAAAAAAAGCACTTCCAGAGATAGATATTAGTCTTTTACTTAAAGGATATTAGCTTCTCCTCAAAGCTGTGAATTATTAGGCAGCAAAAACAAACATATTTTTCTCAAACCATGGTTTACTTAATTCTTTTCAATCCAAGTAAGCTGGGCTTGGGGAAAATATAAAATAATGTCATTACTTTTGAGGGGGGTTTTGTAATTCAATTAAGATCACAGAATATAATTGAATCTTGTCTTTTGAGTGCCACAGAGATTAAATCTTATTGCTGAATTTACTGCTGCTTGATGGAGCTAATCTCAATTTTAAGCATGGACTCTGAATGTTTTTTTGAAATACAAAAAGACGTTTTAGGCCTTAATTCATCAATACTGGAATTATGCAGAGATTCTTCCTTTTAGCTTCGTTCCTGGATGAGCTTTGATAGGAACCAAAAGCTTCAGTTTTTATCTAAGGTGACAGAGGAAAGGGAGGAAGGAAAAAATCTGCAAACCTACAACAATTGCAGAGGCACTTAGCAGGGAGGTTTGCTGACTGTGTACTTCAGCAAAAATTTCAAATGAGGGAAGAGGGAACCTCCTCCTTTTGATCATGGCAAGGAATAGCACAAATCTGATTATATGTGTTGACCCTTCTTTATCAACAAAGAATTGTCTACTGTCAGCAAGTGGTGCACAGGAACTAGTTGGTTTCATTGAGCAGGTTGGGAGAATGACCTAAGCACCTTCTCTGAGCTTTCATTTGTATATCTGAATATATTTACATCTTTCTATATAATTCACCATCTTTACTATTATTGTTACTATCTGCTGTTTCGTTAGAACTGCTCTAGGGGTTTTTTCCAACCTTGAAGTCTCTCTCCCTTGTTCCCATGTTATCTTCCCCTGGGAGGTTGGTGGAGTCTCCTTGGCTGGAGACATTCAAACCCTGCCTGGATGCGTTCCTGCATGATGTACTCTAGGTGACCCTGCTCTGGCAGGGGGGTTTGACTAGATGATCTTTTGAGGTCCCTTCCAACCCCTAGAATTCTATGATTCTGTGATTCTGTGATATGTTGGCATGCCGCTCAAAAAAAGTCCACAATGTGAGCCTATAGTGAAAGGAAAAAAAAGGGAAAGATGAAGATGGGAAGGGAGGAGGGAGGAAGGAGAAAAAAAGGGAGGAAAGGAGAGGAGAGGAAGAGAGAGGGAGTGGAAGGAGGAAGAAAGGAATAACTTAAGAAGCAGCTTCCACTTGACATCTTCAGAGGGTCATCATGCCCATATATTCTCAAAATTTTCCTGTACAGCACCTGACTGATAGCTGAACAAAGAAGCAGATTCTCAGAAGAAAAAAAAGATTCTCAGCAACTCCTTTTCTCTCATCATTCCACCATTTGCATTGATATAACTCTTATCCTGGAGTGAATGAGTCACCTTCATTCAGATGGTTCACTTGTGGCAAGAGAGGTCCAGTCTTAGGCATTTTACCTTGAAAAATAACACTACATTGGTCTCAGGAACAAGTTAAAGCTGACCTGTCTTATATGTGCCTTTTTGTGTTCATTCCGTCAATCTTACATCACCCTAAACATATGTCTAGGGACTTCTTCCTTCTCTGACAGTTCCCCATGTCACCTTTAATTACACAAATCAGTAATGGCTTTTCTCTTCCTTATAATTCTAAAGTGGTCACTTGTTCTTTCTCTCCCCGTCTTCCGTACCCACCCTTCAGCCACTGGCCTTAATTTCAGTGCAGTATCAATTTTTACACACTCTCTTGTGTTCCAGACCCTTTACAAATTCCAGTCATGCTTCATACAATTCTTCCATTTCATTAGACATACTGCTCCAAATTCATGATAGATATCTGGATAGTCACTGGCTAAAGTAAAGCAGTCTCTTAGTTCTTGCACTGATCTATAATCAACATTTCTTTTTTTGGCTGTCTTTCAGTCTGTTCAAATTTTTGCAGTGAAATTCATCCTGCGATAGCTGGTTGCTTTCAGAAGAGTTACATAACAAAGCAATAATTAGCACACAGCTAGATTAATCTGATCAATGAGTAGGACTGGTGAGAGTTCCTGCATTCACATACAATCACTAATAGCGTGCAATAGCGATAATATGTGTACGCAAGAGAATGTGACTTCTCTTATCAAATATAAGCCATCAAATATATTGTTAACTTCAGGAAATAGTAAGGGCTTTCATTCCTGATGATGGTGAAGCCCATTTGTATATACAGCTACTGGGGGCAGGGGAGCGGAGATGGAGTATTTATGGATTCCTTAGCATTGGCTTATTCGGTCATTCAGAAAGCTCATGAAAGTAAAAGAGTATCTGAGCTTCAAGTTAGGTCCATAATAAGCCAGAGGAAGGTAGATTTTATCTGAGCCTGTTGAAACATTAGAGTGGTAGGAGGGAAAACACAGTAGCTGGGATTTTTTCCCCAAATTGGATGACTTAGAAGCCTAGAGAAGAGGCCAACTTCAGTCCAGCACTTATGTTGTCAACCAGGCTCTAATATTTAAGACATTCCCATTTAACTAGCCAGTGACACACACAGAAAAAAAGTAGGCAGCAACACTTAATCCCAGCCTCAATAAACTGCTACTCATATATACCACTTCACTTGCTTGGTGGATGATCTGCATAAACCTAAAGCAATGCCTATGTGCCTGAGCCAGTGGGAAGACAGAGCACTGCACCACCACACTCTGAGAGCAGAAAGTTCATTGTCACTCAATACATCTGAAGCACTCTGTAATAATGGCTTATCCTACTGAAAACATGAGACTGGTTGGCGTCAGCTCATATTATTTGTCTTGTAAGTACCAGTTGCATGAGTAAAAACAGCCTGGGATTAATCGAAGCACTGCAGAACACTGTTTCAATACACTTCTAGGTGTTTCATTCCTGATTAGAATTCTTTATTGGTGCTCCCTGTTTTCACTTCCTCACCTCCTTCTCTGAAAATATACTTGGTCTTTGATTGTGCCCTGCTACTTTAAATAAACAGATCTTCATTAGAAAGAGTTCAAACCGCATATACTGGACAAATGCCAGTACAGGAAATTACATTCTGCTTACCTGAATAACCTTTACAGTTTAAGCCAGGAGGAAAAAAAAAACCCAAAATGTTTTCATCACTTTTGTTCACAAACTATAATGTAAAAGCAGTATAACTAGTCACAGCTAAGCAAACTGGTTCAAAAGCTGAACCTCCTTTATCAGTACTTATAACAAACTGCTTCTGAATTGTCATCAGACAAGAACTGCTGTGAATTATTCAGAATAGTGAATATACTATACACGAACATAAAAATCCATATTTTCCAAAAGTTTTTTGTGACAACTTATTCACTCAGGACTAAGCTAAGGACATGGTTTAGTGGCAGACTTAGTATCCTGGGGAAACAATTGGACTTGATAGGAAGAATTTCATAGAACAACATCAAATACAGGCTTGAAGTTTGAGATTAAAATGCATCAAGTATCATAGGATGTTATATTAGCACACATATTAAGAAGGAAAAATACTTTCTATTACATGTATTTTTCTTACTGTTTCTAAAGACATTTCTAGACCATCCATCATACACCGAAAGGAGATTGTCCTAGGTTGATTAGAGCAAGTTTTTGATGCACAAGGAACAAGCTGCTCAGGTTTGGATCAGTTTGCAAGTTATTAGCAATTATTTTTCCTGAATAAGGTTTGGTTGTAAGAACTTATTCCTGGCAAAGCCCTTAAATTTCTTTGCATGGTGTTCTGCTAGTAACAAGAACTGTCTGGATAGGATAGAAACTGAATAGGCATATAGGTCATACTCTGATCACCATTAAAATATTCTCTATTTTCCCCATGATATTCCTTCATCTAAGGGAATGTGCAATGGGCTGGGAACTGAGGGATCATTAATTTTAGACTTACTTCTACTTAAGAACTGGTGCTATAGATAAAGTAATTTTTAAAGTAATGATTAAATAATCATCTCTCTTATAAACTCTGTTTTGTGCTGCATTGGGAAATTATGCGTTATGAATAGAACTAGGCCTCCAGTACAATAACCCAAAATCTGATACAACTGGGACTATCTTTAAGAAAGGAGTTGCAAACACAAGCATTTAGATTTTTTGTCCACAAAATGGAGCCATTCATTATTTCAGGATCTTCTTCATTCTTCATAATGGGTGAGACACACAACATAAAAGTCTACTAATATCACAGATACATGATAAATGTATCATGATTGATATGTTGATAAATAACATGTTGAGAGGCTTGAACACATTCTGAATCTTCTTGAAAACCAATTCATACACAACAACATTTTTTGATTTAAAAAAACCAAAACCGAACAAAATTGCAACATAGCTCCTTATATCCAGCTGTCTTTTATTGTTATCTTATGGACAAATCTGATGGCAGAATCTGGGGCAGCTGTAAACTTTTCCAGGGAAAGTATTCCCTCTTAATATTGCATGCCATTAACTTTCTTCTACTAGTATTAAAGACAAATTTTATCTGCTTACAATACTGAGGGACTGGTCTATAAGTCTGTAAAGTGGCATGCACACCTATGGTGCTATATAAGTACATAAATAATAATTGTAATTAATGTGTCTCAGCTTCCTGATCTGGAAAGGATTAATTAGTTGAGGAGGATTAATTAGATATTGTTAGCACAGTACTTTGAAGATGTAAAGTGCTATATATATAAGTGCTAAGTACTACTGCATCGTGATTTTCATGTTCTTTGTGCTATACTTAGTAGCTTACAAGTTCTAACATTTCATTTGCTGGCATATTTGTGAGATGGGATGGGTCTGTCTTAGAGACTCTGAGTCCACATAGTTTTGTTTGCATATAGTTTAACATTAAAGCCTTGTATAAACAGACCTGCTTCAGTTTATAATTGTTGAAACCGCGAGGGTCACATTGGCAACAAAATTCTTTATAGGCTTCATGGTTGCAGACATCTGGTGTACAGTTTTATACATATAAATACTACTTTGATGAAACTTGAACTTATACAAACTAAACAAAATGGTGCTAAAGAGAATTCCCAAAGCAGGGAAAAAGTAGGTTTGAGTTACAGGAGGTTTCAGAGACTCCCAGGTGTTATCCCAATAAGTACTAGATGTCATTTTCCAGTCACCTTAAAAAATGCCCATTTTCTTTTACTTACGTGACATTTCCTAATCAAAATATATGGCAACAAGAGAGTTAACACACAAGTGAAGAGAGATCTGAAACTCTAGAAGTAAAACTTGGAACTTTGGCTAAAAGTTCTGTAAAATATGAATTAGCTTTTTCAGCATGCTGTGAAGAAAAATGCTTCTTAGCTTAGTCTTATTTTACAAGTTAGGGGTAAGGATAGAAGGTCATCATGTGACTTCCTGTTTCCTTAAGTTAAATTAGATCAGATATTCAACTGTAAAACCACTGAATGCTTCCTTCTGCAGTTGCACATAGTCCTGCAAAGCAACACAGTCACCATGCTCCTAAAGGGTGTATCAGACCAAGATAGAACAGAAATAATTTCCACCAAGTGCTATATCTGCAACCTAAATCTGGAAACTCACTACATTTCCCTTATCCTGCTACTTATGTTGATGTAGAAAGACAACCTGGGAAAGAATTGCTGAATGATTACTAAGTCAGTGGGAAACAATGATGTCAAACTAATTGCAACAGACAAAAGGGTTTCCTTGGTACCATCGAAATAGCAGAGAGTATAGCAGAACCCTATTCATGGTGTATAGATCACATCAGTGAATGTTAAAGTTAAGGCCAGTGGAAAATAACAATTTACTTTCATTTGGCAACCTAGAAATGCCATGCAGCAATTAACGAATATCTTGAATCAAGGCTATTAACACCCTGTATTAAAGCTTGAGTAAAACATCTTAAAGCATAGGCATAATGAGGCATATGGTCTCAAATAGCTATTAAGAAGCCCTTTGTGACCAATAGGATAATGACTCCCGAGGGCTATCCATCGTGTACAAAAGCAGGTAGGATGAGATGATTCTTCAAGGTCCTTGAATCTCTCCACTGACTGGAGATGTCTAGGATAAATAGCCAGAGCCCATGTTTGTATTTCTTACAGATGAAGTTGTGCAGGAGAATATTATATAGATATATCAATACCTGGTGTTGATGCCACAACTGCTAGACCTCTTTAGGGGAATTGTAATGAACTAATTAATTTTTAAAACTTTCTGTCACTTGCCCATACAGGTTGCTGACATTTGGTGTAGAAAACTTTGCTGTAACTACTGATTACCCTAACTGGGTAAAGAATCACCTAGTGCCTTCAGTTAGCACAATATAATATTCTTGGTTTTCCTACATGGCCACTGCCTTGGCTTCAGCTATATCACTTCATGAATAGATTTGCTTCTTCTACCACTAAACCAGAAGGAAGCATAACTATATTAGTAAAACATTTCATCCAGAGCCTGTGTCTGTCTGCATAAAATGGTGCAATATAACAATATATGAGCGATGTAGAGTCTGCCTAAATATGAAAAATGCAGGTCTAGTAGTCACTCAGGTGCTAACTAGTGTACTTCCTCTAACTGATTTCTTAATTTATTGTTGTAAATATGCCCCTTAAGGACTGAAAAGGATTCATGAGAAGGATGAAAGAGCAAATAATTGAAAGGTACAACTCAAAAGTTAAAACTGAATTGCAGTTGCCAAAAAAATTTACTATCAGTAATTCTTGCTGTTAGACACTGAGAGTATTCTGATTACATTTCCTGATAACTAAAACCAAAAATTCTGTAGGTTTCTGAGTCCTATTCCCTGTTATCCTTACAATAAGAAAACCAACACTGCTGTGGTTTGCCTAGTAAGAATTAGGTTACTTTTTTTTTCATTAAGGATCAGGGAACAGGGAATTGAGTTCTCCAATATCTGATAAAGCATGCCTGATCAATGTATTTTTCTGTGGGCAAGATAGTCACAGTTAGCTGTCTGTATATTTTTTTTGTGTTCACTAAGAACTGAAGTCAAATTCCACGTAATATGGTGATGTGTAAGGCAATATTTTCACACCTCTTCTAGCAGTTCCTTGTATGTCACTAGCTTTTATCATACAATGGAAAGTTTGAGGAGACATGATGAGTACTCATAGCATAACACCTTAAGGGTATTGCCTTTGAAAAAGCCTAAACTATTTAAAGTGAGACCTTCTCTCAGAAGCATGAATTATCAGTTCCTTCCTCTGATTGGTGTCTGACAGTGTCCATCACGAATTTCTATTATTTCTTTCCATATTTCTTTGTCCCTTATAGAGGCAACAGCCTTCTCAGAAGCCCTTGGCGCTGCAGTTCTGTCTTGCCGCTGAGCTTTGGTAGATGTTCTCAGTTGGCCAAGTGATGCAGGACACCAATGCCAACTCTGTCAAGAGGATCAGGCTGCAAGTAAACCACATTACATTATAAATAATAAAACATTAACTACAATTGCTGTTTTTAACGTTCCTTAATTGAGGAACATCCATTTAAATAATTACCATTATACAAACATGATTTCATCACATCTCTTATCTGCACAGTTATTTCAGTGTTTGGTGGTTTGCTTTTATTCTACTTTAGATAGTTTCTGGACCTCCATCTGTCAATAGAGTATTGCAAATCACACCTCCCTAGTTAAGTCTAGTTGTTTCTCCTTTGCCTCTTTTTGGAGCTTTTCAGTTTCCACCTAAATTTATTTGTTTTCATTAGTTTATAGTTCTTCCAACTGCTCACGTGTGCTCATCCCTTGCACAGCTGTGTTGACATGCTCCTTGCTTTGAAATATCAGTAAGTTAATTAGAATGATGGAAACACTGTTCAGCCTGGTCTCAATATGACACACTTAGGTTTCAAAGAGTCATGTGGAAATTACCTTAGCTTTCATGGTATGATCACTGTGATTTGTTTCAAGTTTTCCTCATTGACTAATGTATATATCTGTGACAGTACAGCTCAGACTAACTTCTTGGGAAGAAGAGCCTTGTATTTAAGGAAGAAGCACAGGACTCTAGGAGGCAGGAAAAAGTCCTCTTCCTACATGGGTATGTCACTGCATCCTTCATGTAGTCCAGCTCACACTGAAGCCTTCATTGATTGCTAGTCAGTAATTACAACAACAATAATTATCTAATTGGTAAGGGTATCATCTTCTTCTCTTTAAAGATTTGCATAGCTTTTAAGTTCCTATGTGGGCTGTATTTAAAAATCACTAACAAAATATGCAAATTCACAGGACATTTGCTTCAGGATGTCTTTGAACGAATTGCAAAGTTGTAAAATTCTATCCTCAAACAAATGTGTGAAAACATTAAAAGCCAACCTTCAACGAAGTAGTGCCTGACATTTTTTGTCAGCATATCCTAAATCTGTAGACCAACTGCACACCTGAAGACAGGGTCAAAGTGAACAATTCTCTGGCATGAGAGAGTGCAGCCACTTCATCAGTGACAGCTTGTAACAAAGTTTGTCTTGTGCAGTGAATGGGAAAAATGTCTCTCATCATTCCAGACCAGATACTTATGCAGTCCTTCCCTGAAAACAATGGCCACCACAATCATCATAATTTCAACTTGATTTCCAATCAGTGTTGAACCCATGACAGATATCAACCAAATTTGAGGGATAGGTAGGAACTAATGTCAACAAATGTTACAAACATAGACAGCTGAACGAAAATAGGAGACCATATAAATACTACCACTAAAGAACAGGCTTCAGCATGAACTCAACCTTTATGAAAATGAAAGACTTTTTATCGGAGAGGGGTATTGTTAAGGTCCTAACTGCCAGTAATATTATATCTGGAGAAGCTCAAGGCACAAATACGTGGGAAAACAGGTTTTCTTTACATCACAGCATGTGAAATATTATTCATTCCTCCCTTTTCAGCAAATGGTCACAACGGATAAAACCAGCTCACCCATTCTGGTGAAGACAAATGTTTATACCCCCTTTAAGAGAAACAGATATGGAAGCAGAGAGATGATGTTCCTTAATAGGAACACCAAAAAATAAAATAAAATAAAATAAAATAAAATAAAATAAAATAAAATAAAATAAAATAAAATTCCTGAACTCTAGATTATGACTGAGAAATTTTCCAGGTATTAGGCCTGTTTCTTTTACTGGCAGTGCTATAAAAGGCAGATTACTCCAGGTCATCTACCCTAGAAATAATTTCCCTCTTCCTTCCTCATTCAGCATTGGATCTGTAACTGTCTTGGGAAGATGCTTTTGTTTCTGTACTGAGAAACTGAAAAATTGGGACACTATTCACCAGTATCCAAATAACACGCAAAATCACTCATCTCATTTTTGCACCCACAAACATTTCCAAAATCTACCTTCATGACAGTGAGATAACTGAACATATTAAATACCTGATAGTGGTTGAGCAATGCTATGGAATCACTGCAAGCCAGCATCTGGTTACATTTCTGTGAACCCTAATGCTGAGATTCATCCTCTCTAACCACAGACCCTAAAATACTGGCTTTAGTCTGTACTAAATCATCTCTGATGTGTCTATCATCAATGCAAAGTGAAAGACTTTTAAAAAGTGGTTCAATCTCATCATCTTATGGAGGGATGAATCATACAGTTCCAGAGGTTCCCATCTCTAGTCACTAAATGGAAGAAGCCTAGCAGATTTGCTTAGCTAGACACCTAACTCTTTTGTTGATTATAAAATGTGCAGTATGTCTAATTAAATCAGTAATATTTTTGCTATTTTCCCCAGCAGTTCTACAAGCAGAGGCAATTCTGCATTGTGTCCAGCTTTCTCTGGAGATAACCTCTGCTTGTGACCCAATGGAATAGTGTTGAATTTCCCAGTCAGAACTTCCCAAAAGGTTATGGAGAAGGTGAAGAAATAGAGTTACTCTGTCTTTACAAAGCAAAAAGTAGAAACCAATGCCCCCCCTTCCCTAAGTAAGGAAGCCATTCTCATTTTTTGTCAGTTTTAATAACATAAGGTTTTTCCAAACACAAATATTTTCCCCTGAAAATAATAAGGTCTCAAGAGATAACAAAAGAATATGCTGTTCCTTGTTTACTTTGCCATGTAGGTTCCAGAATTAGTGCATGAATTTCAGTGGTTTTCCATACATACAATAAAATATTTTGTGTGTCCGTATCCCCTTAAGATTTAGGGCCCTATTTCAAATTGTTAAATTGCCCAGGAAGGTGATACCACATATGGAGACTTTAATTCTTTCTATAATGAAGAAAGAGAAGTGGTGTATTTAATTTTGGAATTATATTTTAGTGAGAGCAACAAGGTTTCTATTGACCTAGTAGATTCTTGTCATATCTAATTTACTGATCCAGAGTTTGTAAAAGCAAACATATATAAATGTATAAGCTTCATCTATAATTGGGAAGCATAGATAAAAATAATTTGACATTGAAAGTTACACTTAAGAAGTAGTGCACTTCATTGCAATCAATTTTTCATTATGTTGTTGAGATCAATAGCTACAAATAAGATATAAAAACTGTATTATTGATGTGGTACATGTCAGTATAAAATGCACAATTTTCTATAGCATTTCAGTGGAGGAAAATTGTATTATACCATTTCCAACATTATACATATTGGTCTGTAGAGAATGCTTATTAAAATCAATGTGCAGTAAACTACACTCAGGGATATTTTACAAAATACAGAAAGGTCAGAGAATTTATGAAGATTTCAAAAAACCCAAAATCACCTTGGTGTGTAAATATTGTTCTAAATGCCTCTTTGGTAAGGGGACTGTCCAACTCATAGGATTCAGAAAAGAACGTATGATCTCTGAACTCTTGGCCAGAATACCAGCCTAGACTAAGTTGCTGGTGATTCAGGCTCTACTTAAGAGTAATGCTTTTGCCTGAAAACAGTCACTCTAATAAGATGGATCATGACAAACTGTGAGTTCTGAATATCAAGATGCATGGGTGAAACAGGTAGAGCAGTATGTCCACTTACCTCAGTCAGCAGCCCTGCTTTTGTTCTTGATCTAAGATGTGGGTCTTGAAAAAAAGCTCAGGGAGTGGTAAAGTGGTCCTGGAATAACTCACATGGAATTAGAATCAAGGACAGAACATCTATTGCCTGTATCTTTCTCTAATTCAAACTCTAATTTAGCTACCACAATATAGTGCCTTCCTGATTCAAGGTGTTATTGCAGTCACTGGTGTCTTCCCATCACAAGAAAGATCCAGAAAGATATGGAACTGGTAGTGTCAAATAAAGGACAAGATGAGATTTATTTTTTTATTTTATATTTATTCATTTATTTATTTTTTGTCTTGGAGAATGGTAAAACAAAGAAAGACAAATGGTTTAACTTTGGAATATTCACTTGTGGACCTTTTCAAATAAGATGACTATGGAAGTGATGCTGGGATATTTGGAATTATTACCAGTAGAGGAGCCGTACAGGTTTTTAAAGTTAAGACGTAGGAGGAATAATAAAATATATGAGAGAACACATTACCTCAGATGAAATTATGAAGAAACATTTCTGTGGAGGCAAACCATGTAAAGGAAACAAACTTTCACATGTACCTTGTTTCCAGTGAAAACACTCGTTGGGATTAAAATGTTTTGGAGAAACAGTTATGTTCAGCTTTCTTATTTCTTTCCTCTTTCCCTCTCTTTCCCACCTCTCAAGCATATTCCAGAGTACATAACAAATCTTATGCTGATCAATTAATGAACAGCTTTAGCATTCACTGAATCAACTGATTTAGTAGTAAATAAGTAGACTGTTTGACTCTGGCAGTTCATAACCATAATTGTGTTGACTTAACCGATATAATACTTGATGACATTGTAAACAGAGTTTTGTTTCTTTTTCTAATAGTCTGCTTTCTAAAGACATTAGAAAGATGAGTACTACAAAAATTGAGCAATTGAGGAAAACAGAAATTCTGTTGAAAATGGGTCATTCTTCTGGACCTCATTCATTTCTCAAAAATATTACTCAATAGAAAGTAAATCAAGCACAAAATGTGTGGGTTCAAAGACAACAGTTCTTCGTAGAGATGAAGATGCTTCAATTTATGAAGTGGTTATCCATAGGTGTATTTCCTATATATGGTATCAATAAGGAGATAAGACTAATTCTTTGGGTGATAAGTATGAACTCTTCCGTGCTGCTGCCAAAATTGAATTCTATAAGATGAGGCTAACCTGTTCAATGACAATACACGCTAGTAACCATACTAAAAAGCATACCTCAGTTCAGCATGGTCAGTAGTTTGGCCCTGATTTAAGCTTAGAGAAAATTCTAAAGGAGTTGGCGTACAATATAGGGCTCTATTATTAAAATTGTTACAAACATTTTTAGAAATGTCACTGTGTTGATCAATTTAAACAAACTGGATAAATATTTGTTAGAGATTACAGAATCATCATTATCATAACGGTGGTAAATAACCTCATTTTCATGCACTTGAAAATGTTGCCTTGTACATTGATTGAGGAACTAACAAGAACATTTGAAACAAAACACAAATCAACATTACAGTGATTTTCATTAAAAGTGAGATGATTTCTTTACATGTGCCACTGTGAATGTTAAAAAATAGCTCAGAACAATTGAACATAAACTTTACTATCGATGTGCAGTAGCTTTACCTGCTAAAGTGTTACAATTTTTAAATGTTCAACCTACACACAGCACGAGAACTGAATGCTCAACTAACTCCTATCCCTCCGATCCTGCCCACTTTCAAGGCTTATTTACAGTCTCCTCCTTCTTCCAGGATACAATCTTTTATCTACCATTTTCATTCCATCTCTCCTTTTTAATTTCTCTATTGTCTTCTACTGCATCTTTTCTCCAAAGATTTTGAATCATGTGTTCTCTCCAAAATCCTTTGCTTGCAATCCTTTTGCATGCGTTCTTTCCCTTATTTTTTGCCCATGACCCATTTCTTGGTGGTTCACAGTGTTTATTCTCAACATTAGCACTCTAAACCTAGAAAAGCAAGGAACTCTACATGCATGATTAGAGGTAGGGGTGTCACCGTAGATCCCAAGGTTAAAATGCATGGATGAAAACTGTGGGTCCACTGGTGTCAGTGGGAACTTTGCCATAGTTATCAATAAGATGATTTCACTTGGTATGAAAATCAGCTTGACTTAAGTAAAGATTCTTGCAGTCTAGATCACAACTAATTATTTTCTGTGATATCAGATGTTTAACTTCATTCACCTGAATATCCCAGCACAGTCAGGCTTATAGTAATGAAGCAGAAATTTATTCTCACATTCCACCTCTTACGCCTTTCAGGATGCTTTCTTAATGACCCTCTGACATAAGACATATGGGGAAAGGATTCTGAGTAACAGTTAATCAAGTAAGTATTACATTATTTAACATAAGTAAGCCAAAGAGGTGAACTCTAATATTTAGCCAGATATTCTCTACACATTGTTTTCTCTTTTAAGGTAACTGGACCTGAAGTTTTCTGGATTTACTTAAAAGTGTTTTGAGAAGTTTTCTCTCTGATTATAAATTTAAGTAAGTTGTTAATTAAGAGATAAACATTGTCAATACTCAAATGTATAAAGCATTAAGGGACATAGAAAAGCCTATAGATAAATAACATTTTGTCTCATTTTCAGTTCTAGAAGACTCCTCATATTTAAATGCTTTCAGTAAATAAATATTACTATCAGTAATATCAGTAATAGTAATATCAGTAATATCAGTAATTAATAATATCAGTAATATTAGTATTAGTAATATTAGTATCAGTAAATAAATATTAGTATTGAGCTTAGCTGAGAATCTAAATATTCATTTTCTATAAAGCCACTTTTTCAGCTCATTTCTCTTTTGTTAACAAAATATATTTTTAAAAGTTCATTTGCTGCAACCAGAATTAAAGAATATTTTACAATTCTTATTTTTGAGGGTTTCCAAAAAACTTCTCTTTCATGGTAAGACTAAAGGGAAGCAGTGGTGCTCAGAAGCACAATGTATATGTCTACATAGAAACTTCTCAGTACTTGCTGAATCTTTTCCTCACAATGAACAGCTTTTGTCATGGTTGTGACAAAATTATGAACTATTGCACATTACTTGAAATTTCATTTTTCAGTGCCTGTATTTACCCAAAAGCTTCTATATCTGCCTAACAATGAAAGCACATAGTTATGACTATTTATAATAACTCACACCACCCGGGTTATATGATTGCAAATTCTAGTACCCATAGAATATCATGTATATTTTTCACTAAATTGTTATTCACAAGGTTTAACAAGTAAGAATTTTCTTCATTAAATGGATACATCTTCATACGTGCAACTAAACTTCTCAACTTTTTCAGAAAGAATGTTTGCTGTTGGAGTCAAAGGAAAAAAATTTTCTTTCTCTTTTGTTATGTTACAAAATATTGGACTAATAATACAAGTTGACATGCAAATGCAAGGAATAAAATTGAAGGTTTTTGCAGTAGAGTCAAGTTCCAGGAAAATGTGTGTTTCACTGTGATACAGGAAAACTAGCAAACACAGAGGGGAATGTTTTATTCAGCTGTAGATCACACAGTCTTTAAAAAAGTTATGTGTTAAAAACACATTTTTAAAATGTCAATGACTTATTTTCCTTTGCCAATTTGACATGATTAGCTATAATGCGTTTGCAGATTGCATCTGAATGGCAGAAATCTGCTGACCCTTGGGGTAAACAGAACAGCCATTACTCTAAGATGTAATGACCCAAACCATAACTGGTTTATTCTATGATTTCTACTAGAGCAGACTCTTTGTATATCATTCCTTCTCAACACACTAAAATTGCACCTGCTTAATTATGTTGTTATTGAATTGGATGTTGGTTTCACTGGTTAAAACTCTTTTCCACTTAATATGGCACCTGTGTGAGACATTCAGAGTCCTTGCAAGTCAGACTGACGATTGTTCAGGATCTGATCAAAGGATCACCAGGCAGAGGAACTTCACTAATTTCACTGAAATCCTTTTAACCAGCAGAAGTCTAACGTTATCACTTTTATGAGCAGGCAATATATATAGATAGATGCATGTTACTCCTCCCTTCCTTTTCTTCTGTCTTATATGAGTATGCTGCAGGCTGTTTGAAAAACAGGTATGCAGATGCACAGGGGTCACTACTCAGTCCCATTACATGATATTGAAAGTCTTGCTGTTCATTCCTCTCCAAAACAAAGGGGCTCTGTCCCCTCCTAGCACTTCATTCTGATCTTTACTTCATTGGAGTAAAACAAGAGCAGTGTCATTAAAGCAAATAGATTTCAGTTAACAGTTCATATTACTTCAAACCTTTGGAATTTCATCAAGCTGTGCCTGCCCCTTCATGACAGAAGTTGAGAGCAAATGTTTGATTCTACCATTACTTCTTCCTGATTATCAGAAGCTGGTTCACGTCTCAAGTGCAAGAGTAGGGCTATTAATTTGCATGGCCAGTACCAAGACTTCTCTTGGTCATACCTCGCACAGTCAAATTAGACTTTAGTATTTCTTTGACAGCATGGGAGATACAGCCTTTTTCATGGCTCTAAGAAAGTCTGGGCTGCAGGATCTGTGCCATGATGTTAGCAAGGGGAAATTCATGCAGATGCATAGCAAGTATAAATCCATTCTGCTACACTGAATGAAATGTAACTTAGGTGTTAATACAAGCTGAGAGTAGACATTCTGCTCAGCAGAAGAGGAGCCATTGGCAAAAGCTTTATATCTCAGTACTTCTGCTTGTACTCATCAAGCATAGGCAAAGGATGGTCCCAAAGTTCAATATTAAATAGTAGGAAGCAAACACTGTTTTCATTTACACCAGCGTAAATGTGAGCACTTTGGTGGTCTCAGCTGCATAACTTAAAAATCAGTGCTGCAATAAAGGGGATCAGCACTTACCAGAATGGAGCCACTTCTCCCAGCATTTCAACAGCAACTGCTTCAAAATCTGTGGAGTTATACCAGTCTAAATCCCACAGAAGGAAACGCATAATCATCCCCTTATTGTTCATAGTAATTTTAAAATGCCTTCCTAAACTTTGTGTAGGGTCTCTCAATGCCAGTATAGCTTGTCAACAACATTTTGGGACATATGTGACAACAAATGTTTAAACAGGTCTTTCCATACAACAGAGGCATTAAAAAACAGTATGTCCTTGCAAAAATTCTCTCCTGTATTTTAAATCCAAGAATCTTAATCCTCCTTTCAAAACAGGGTAAATCAAAACAACTCAGCTGATGTCAAAGAGGTTATACCAGGGTAAATCCTGTGTAATCTATCAAACAAATCAAATTCAGAGGGTCTATGATCTTCCCATGTATTCCGTATTATTATTTGATATGTCTATGCTGGAAGAAAAATGAAAGTCCTTATAAACCCCAAGACAGAGTGCATTCTCAGTTTCAAAATGCAGTTTCAAAAAGATATTTAACCATTTTCTTTGGAAAGCAATTAAAATATCTAGTGGAATATTTATGACTCAATTAAACATTTAAAATATTGAAAAAGCTTAGTAATTATATCTTTGGTTTAAATACTAAATATGGCTACGTCAGAAAATACCTGCAGTCTCTATAGATTCCTGACAGGATTTGTTTTTCACTTTTGGTGAAAAAGCTATTCTTTGTAAAATATTCCCACACATGCCTAAGTTTATTTCTCAAAGCAATGCCACAAAGGATATGACCTCTTTACTCCTAGTAACCTTTCATGGTGCTGAATTGACTTGGACATTGGTGCCAGTCAACACAGCTTGATTTGCTATGGTAAGAATAAGATTATATCTAACAGACTATGTCATTTCCAGGTTCAATAGGCACAGATTTAAAACTAGTCCTCTCTTTGACCCTCTGGATTCTCTTGAACTATTGCACCTTCTTTGACAATGTTGGTGAATGAATGAATTCATGACGACTCAAGGTTATTTTAATGATAATGGCAATGTGCTCACAAAGGAAAAAGGAAAAGGCTAGTAGTACTGGCACTAGTGCTTCTTCACCACAGCCGACTTCCTTTTTGACAGACTGACTGTGGAGTGAATTCCTGTTTATGGTCAAAGGCTGAAAGCTGTTGTGTGTCTGCAGCAGCGCCGCTGCTACTGATCTGTGAACATGACATGCCTGATAATATTGCATTGCCATGGCAACAACAAACACGGGGCAAAATTCTATTAGCTGGAGTGACTCACTGAGTCAAACAGATAATGTGATGGGCCTGGCCAACTGCCCAACAAAGGCTTATGTGAAAGTTGTGATGAATTAACTTTGCCTTGTTATGTCTGTTTTTTGTATAAATTCTCTTCTTGCTACTTATTAAGTCCTCATATTTCTGCTGGTTGCTCAATATAGATATATATATATTGAGGGGAAATACTTCTGTAGCATTTAGCCCATTTGATGCCTATTATAAGGTTTATACTGCTTTGTTTTAGAGGTACATTTTTTTCTTTTCTTCCTTTTTCTTAATTTCTCTGCAGGTGATTTATGTGGAAAGACAAGTGCATTGTTTCTAAGAAAAATAGACCCCAGTCCCCTCCAAAATATTTGACAGTGTCTGAGAGTTGGGTGTGGTTTGGCACAATGCTGCATTTGCTTATGTATTCATGCAAGCTTCTCTTTCAAATAGAAGTTCCACAGACCTGCTCTCTAATCATCATGAGAGAGTAAAAACCTATACCAGTCATCATCTGGACCTCACTTCCAGTATTTTAGATCACTGCTATTTCATGAATTGTAACTGAAATGAGAGGGGGCAGATTATCTTCTCTTTCATCACCATATAAGTCAAAAGTGGTATTTCTGACTCCTGATCAGAGTAGCGATTAATAACCAGCAGTAATCCTAATATGTGCCCCTGGACCTTCACCATCACTTCTAATGTGCAAATACCTAAGGCAATAGAGTCAAGCCACAACTGCCAGCCACCAAAAAGGAAGATTTATCCAGAAAATAGGTGATTGACTTTTCATCCCCATAGCATCCCCAGCGCAACCCCCTCTGCAGAGAAGTTCCCATATGAAAGGGCAAAAGGTCAAAGCAGACCTTAAGGTCACAAAATGAAGAAAATCAATATAAGACCAAAAGACAGCAGGGGGCACTAATACTTGAAGCCTTTCACCCCTGGAAGGGAAATCCCAAATAAAGGACTCCAAAATATGAAACTTTAGTGCTTCAACACTAGGTCTGAGCAGAAAAGTTTGCAATTGTGGTACATATGGAACAGGGTACTGACACAAAACAAACACAAAAATGTCCATTAAATCTAAGAATGCATTAGTTTTTATGTTCAAGGCCCATGTTTTCCTCTTCTGTGAGGGAAAAAAAAAACTGCAGAAAAGGATAAAAGAGAAGAAAAGCAACTGTCTTTAAGTCATCATCCTGAGTTTAGTGTGTTTAGGGTTTGGGGTGATCTCCCATCACTTCCATGTTGACACACAAACACACGCACATACACCACAAGGTCAGACTGTGAGACTCCATGCATTTGAACATGGAAGATCTTATTTCTAGCCAAATTTCTCATTCTCCTTTTTTTTTTTTTTTTTTCCTATTTGTTCTGTTCCTAGAGATCTCTTATCAGGTCATACTGCTAGGATTTTCCTGAGGCGCAGTTAATTAAGGTTGCCACAAGACCTCCCATGCAGAGAGATTCTCAAGTTCATATGGAGAGCTCTGAGAAAGTTAATGCAGACATGGGCACAGTTAAACCTATAATGAACTTTCTGGAATGAAGCCTGGTCTATTGGCTTATCCATTTTCTCCTGCTCCCCACTTCCTGTCAAGGGGAAGATGCTTTGCAGGATGCAAAAAAGCAAGTGGTGTGACCTTGGAAAATAGAATTGCCTTATTGACAAAACAGTGAGATCTACATATCCAAGCTTACTTTCAGTATGCAGATGGGATGATATTTTCTGGTTTCAGACAGCAAAAGGGCCTGTATTGTACCTGTTACACATTTAGCTGAAGGTTTCAGCTTTAGTTGTCATTGTGTCCTGATCTATTTGTGAATTTAAAGGCAAAGACCAAAGAGACTAACCTACATAATTTTTTCACTATTTGTGCCAGAGACCCCTTGCACCAAGGTCTTCACTTTTGTTTGACCTAGAACCTGCCTTCAAGGAGAAACATCCAATCTTGATTTGAAAATTTAACATGACAGAGAATGCATGACTTCCCTAAGCAAGCTGCTTAATTATTCTCCTCTAGAAATAAGCACTTCCCAGGACTATAAAGTTCCTTCTAAAACTGTGCCTCTCCCCAAGCAGTGTAATTTAAAATAGCCATGTTATCTGACCTGTTGAATAATTTGCTTGAAAGTGTCCCTTCTGCCTTACGGCTCAGAGGCTGAGAAATATATCATACCTATTCCACAAACATAGATTACATTAAATTATAACTATTTTTTCCTATTAAAAACAACTATTTAACTTCCACTTCACTCCAAGAGGTTAGATAATGATCTTATCTAGGTCACAAATGTGCTGAAATAAAGTACCCAGAGAAGAGTTTGTTTGAACTGCTCCTTCTTCCTCTAGGCTGAGAGATAAATGCATAAAAAGGAAAGTTCCAGCAATTCTAATAGGGAGTTTCTCCCTTCCATCCCCACCTGCAGGCTCACCAGGGTATTTACAAGTGTTCCTGAAAATGTGTCTTCTTGGGTTAAAAGCACCCCAGCAGAGAAGAGTTAATAAATGAGACCCTGATCATTCTATTCAGAGACCTACAACAGCATCAGGCCGTGTTCTGAACTGTGGTGGGTTTTTTTGTAAATATAATTAATACACTTTTCACGCATCTTAAATATTGGTTTAACTAGTCCTCTATTTTGCTTAGTCCCTGAATCACAGAAGCTACTGCTCTGTTGCAACAAGAGGCTAAGGGCTGAGTGCTTTTGGCAGATCCCATTCATTAACTGTTGGGACTGTTTCTAATACAGAATTCTCTGCCTGCCTCCGCTGCCATCCTGGTCCTGCTCTTGTGAAAGCATTGCCGACATTTAATTAAGTTGACAAAGTGAAGACAGCTTCCATTGCTCTCCTAGAGCAGCTCTGCAGCTCCCAGACAGTAGTTTGGTTACCTGGATGGAAAACCTATTTGGTTACCCTAGTTAAATAAGCTATTAAATATGTTTAAAGATTTTTTTTCTCTAACAAAGTATAATCCTGATTTAAAAACCAACCAAACAGCTAAATAACATTTTTTAAAAAATCTGAACCACTTCCCTTTAAAAATAACTCTCTAATGAAAACAAACAAAAAGAAAAGCCCTAGTATCAGACTATTTTCTAATCAGTAAATGATTGTCAAACTTCAGGGTATAAGTGGTAAGTTTATGTAGCTAAACTACATTAACAAGGAGTAACCAGAGACACTGCTGTTGCAGAATCACCACTATACCTTGTTTCATTGTTGAGTGAGCAAATGCCAAAACCCTACATTTATACAGTGAAATTAGTGTTTCTCCTTTCCAAAATCAGACTAGGAACTGTTAGGTTTTTTTCTTCATGTAGCTATTAGCTATTCAAACTTGCTGAGTGTGAATCAGCTTCAGCCTTGAGCTCTTTTTGTTCTCTATTGTCTTTTGGGTTTTTCTGGAATACTTAGAGGAGGCAGCTGGAATTGACTTTGGGAAAGATGATAAAACGTGTCATGCCACTCCTTCATATCAAAGTTTGTATTTTGCAGGAGCGAGGCCTTCCATGCCTGGAAGGGCTGGGACAGGAATCTTTCAGTTTTTTGACAGATATCCTCTTTAGCAATACATAGTGAGGGAGAAAAAGGGGGATTTGCAAATGTATCCCTTTTTTTTATATAACCGGAGATACTGCTTTGCTGCAGTGCACCAAAGTATAAGCAGTATTGCAAAATTACACTGAAACAGAACTACAAGATGCCAACCATATCCTGGGCTGCATCAGAGGAAACCTGTCCAGCAGGCCAAGGAAAGTGATTCTCCCCCTCTAATCAGCTCTTGTGAGACCCCACCTGTAGTACTCTGTCCAGCTCTGGAGTCCCCAACATAAGGAGGTCATGGAGCTGTTAGAAAGAGTCCAGAGGAGGGCCATGGAGATGATCAGAGGGCTGGAGCACCTCTCCTACGAAAACAGGCTGAGAGTGTTGGGATTGTTCAGACTGGAGAAGAAGGGGCTCTGGAGCCACCTCCTAGCAGCCTTCCAGTACCTGAAGGGGGCCTACAGGAAAGCTGGAGAGGGACTTTTTACAAGTGCATGGAGTGATTGGCCAAGGGGGAACAGTTTCAAACTGAAAGAGGATAGATTTAGATTTGATATTAGGAAGAAATTCTTTCCTGTGAGGGTGGTGAGACACTGGCACAGGTTGCCCAGAGTAGTTGTGGATGTCCCCTCCCTAGCAGTGTCCAAGGCCAGGCTGGATGGGGCTTTGAGCAACATGGTCTAGTGGAAAGTGTCCCTGCTTGTGATAGAGGGATTGGAACTAGGTGATCTTTAAGGTCCCTTTCAACCCAAAGCATTCTATGATTCTATAGTTCTATGCACAACTAAGCTGAATGGAAGGGGAAAAGATCACCTTCCTTACAGATCCTTCTCCAACTATCTCCCTAGGCCTGTGATGACAGGGAGAACAGCAGTTACCACTCTTCTTGCTGGATGCTACAATGTCCAGTGTTACCTGGGGATGCTCCAGCAAATGAATGGTTCCTAAAGCACAGCTGAGGTGCCAGTTCAGATCCTGGCCCCATTGTGGGATAGCATTGTCACCCTCTCCATTTATTGGCTGCAGGCGAGTCACCTTGCCTGGCTTTTTTCTGTCAATCCCAAACCGGTAAATGGAAAGCTGAAGGTCTGCTGGCTCCGTACATGCGGCTGCACTTGGCCATGATCAACCAGCCACCCAGAGGTGCAGAAGGCCAAAAGGTCAGCTCTGAATATCAGCCTAAAATAGTTTAAATAACCTAAGTCATCTCAACTCTTTAGGGACTATTTATCCCAGTTTCAATCCAAACTACCATCGTTTGAGCTTCTCAGGTGTTTGGGTTTGTTTTTTTTTGTCTTTGTTCTTGGAATCTAACTCAGATAAGAAGACGAATCATGAAAAGGCGTGAAAAAAACTGTTCTTAAGTTGTCCAACCAGGCAAAAAATGTCAGAAAACACATTTTTTTTAATTCAAAATTTGCTGTCTTGCTGAAGTAGAAATGTTAGGGCAATTTTTGAATAAGCTTCTGTATGCCTGATACTTATTCGAACACAATGTAAATGCTAAACTACATGCAGTTTGCCCATCAGTAGGTGAGAAGGATCTAAAAGAGAATAATTCAAAGCATAATTAAGAAATAAAAAGTTTCTGTTAATCAATTTGCCTCCCTCTCACCCCAGGTTACATTTTCCCCAGCTGTTAATTAAGCTCTGTCAAAGTTACTAATCTTGATGAACTTTTGGTAGTACAAACATAAGGTTACTGGTTATGTTTTTTCATGTATACTGTCTGAATACACTCAGACAAGTTCATTCCTTCTGATCCTTTTCTGTTTCTTGTTTGGATGCACACACATCCCTGGAAATTAATTATGCTGGAAGATAGCAAAACATTGGGCTGAAGTGCCTTGGTTTGGTATGTTATATAGGATGTCAACAAATCAGATTTACATGCAGCAAAACATGCCTAGAGCAATGTTTTAATATACTCCTTTTTTCTGAATTTCACAAATAGTATGTTTTCCATTTTTTAATTAATAAATTATCAGGGATTCTCATGAAAGTCAGAGAGTAATAGCATTGCCTAAAACTAGACACAGTGTTGATTAGACATAGCTCCTATTTCTCATGCAAGACTGTCAGACAATGTACCTGATAGTGAAGGGCCCCTGCCCCTGTTAACCCACTTGGAAGTTGTGCTGGGGCAGATATGCTGCTGAGCTGAACTGCAACAGATTGTGCAATCCTTCAGTGTATTTTAACCAGCTGGTACGGGGCAGAAACTGTCTTTTCTTTGCCAGTTCAGTCCCTCTTCCTTAGGATCCCATTTGTGCCTGGGACTCCTATGTGACACAAGAGCAAGATCAACAAAGCAGTTACTTAAAAAAGCAATCAAACTTGTATAATTTAAGCTATGTTCCGACCCAGTTCTCAGAAGTAAGTTGTTATCACACTAAACCCTGGTGCCAGCCCAATTTCAGAAAATTTCCATCTTCTCTATTTTTGGCTTAAATATAGTTAGAAAGATGAAGTTAATTTAAATTAAATACATTTGAAAAACATAAATAGAGCAAAGAAGGCACTGCACCCAGAATAGCTTTACCATACTTGCAAAGTTACATTTTCATTTTAATGGAAAAAAATAAGATTAAATAGATGGTAACACTTGCCTGTTGGGAGGTGAGAACATTATAACCACAACAGCTTGTTATTCAGTGGTAGTAAAAGGAGATTGCCTCCTTGTCTGCCTAGTGTGATGTCCGTTCTAACATCTTCAGCAAATAAGAGATGCCATTGTAGAAGACCGTGAGATGTTTTCAGATGCAGTAGTCGGGCAAGTCAAGTCACTGTCCTCTGTCCAATGCTTGACATAAAAGATCATAAAGAGGACTCAGTATTATACCTAGACAAGGAGTAAGTAGAGGTGCAGTTTTTCCTGTTCCCAGGAAATCATGCTACAGATATTAGAGAAATTAATTCTTTGTAGTACTCAGCCCTCTAATCTAGTAAAACCATCTTTTAGTTACAAAATGACAAAAAAGACAGATTTGTACACCTAAATTTTTTAATGTCTTAAGGGAATCTGATTTTCAGAAAAGATAAAATGATCCTTTTTGGAATATCTAATCTATTTAAGATGTCCCTAAATCAAAGCATCCAAATGACTAGTCGTTTTCTGAATTCTTTGCCTATAAGAACATGCTGTATCTCAAGTCTATGATGGATAAAACTGATTGCACTGAAACTTCTTGTATCCTTAAAATGAATTAAGTATTTTATGTTTTCTTACACAGTTTCAAAATGTTTTGCGTTTTCATTAAAAAATCTGAGGGGAAAATTTTGGAACATGATATGATATCTTACCACAGAGCTACTTTTCAATTTCTGAGAGACTTTGACTCTTACTAGTCACTTGAATGTCACCACGTATAGGCACCTAGTGGTCTACAGCAGACCTGAAACAAAATTGATAGTTGATCTTGGAATGAGATGATGGAATAGGTTTGAAGGGCAATAGGAGAGCTCTGATTTCTGCCTGTATTAACAGAAGACTCAGCAGTGGTAGATGACAGGACAATCATTGTATGGAATATAAACAGCAAAATCAGATACTTATTCCATGATTTAGGAACATTTTGCATAAAAGGGATCTGAAAATCTGGACCTAGACGAGGTTTTTGCCTCACAAGCACAATTTAATTTTTGTAGTAGTAATAGTATTAATTATGTATCCTATTACATTGAGAAAAATATAAATTTTAATATAGTCTACAAAGGTTGTTGATTTATCTTAAGAATAAACAAAATGAAAATTTTTATCAAGATATGGAATACATTGTCAAGATCTCTTGTAACAGCTGATGATATTTTATGTATTCACTCATAAAAATGTTACAGATATCTAAAAAATAAATATATTAAATATGAATAGAATTTAGTATGGGAAGTAATTTTAAATATTTGATGATATAATTAAGGATTGTTAATGTTCTTTATTTTCAGATTAAAAATTCATAGGGATTTTCATCCTTTTCATCTTTATTAGACAATGTGTTAGTCATAATTATTTGTTTCATATATTATAAACATTTCATGAATAACAATTATTTAAAATAATAATTTCAAAAAGCCTTTTCTTTTAATTGTAATGACTGCAATGTATGGAGATATTATATTGTGTGCAATTACAAGACACATTCTACCATTATTTCTCCTGCATTTTCTTTACTTGAGAAAGATAGATATAGGCATTTCATTTTGAAAAAGCTAAATAATTTCACTGAATTTTCTTAATTAAAAGAAGAAACAAATTTATTTGAGTTCTTATTTGAAAAAAACAAACCAAAATCACTATATTTTCTTGGGATCATTTGACTTCTTTGGTATCAAAGATACTTTAGAAAAGTGTTCCAAGGGCACTTAGAAAAAGTTACTTGAGAAAATAATCTTCTACACAAGGAATGCAGTGATTGAGAGTGTCCTTGCTGCTCCTATGAGCCTTTGCTGTTGAAGGCTGGCAGAGATGTGCATATAGTATCAATGCCACTTGAATCCTGGAATCTGTAAGGACATGACTGGGAGCAACTTGGTTAGGGTGAAAAGAAAACATGTCTGAAATAAGGCAGTGTTCTTCCAAGTCCAGATCATCCCCAGTATTGGACTTTCAGCCAGTGACATAAACTAACGTAAGCCAGGAGGTGGCTTACATGTATTCTCCCTTCCCACTGAACTGCAGTTAAGGATTTTAAAATGCACAGTGAGGTATCTCGTGTCCCTAATTTTTCTGATTTTTTTTTAAAACTGTAAATTCTATATTGTATTTATTTATGCTATATAAAAGCAATTGGTTTTGGTATGATGAAAAGCCACAATACATTTATTTCCTAAATTGAACCCTGCCACTTCATTCAGGTAAGAGCTGATGTCAAGGTTTAAGGCTGGGCTGGCAATTAAACGAATAACAGATGCTTTATATTATCTACTCTCCCTTCTCAGAAAGGGAAAGGAAAGAGTATAAGGGAGAGAGACTTACAGGTTGGAAACTAAACTACACAGCTTTAATGAAACAGTAATGATGAAAAAGAAAATAATGAAATATATACAAATATAAACAAAACCACTATTGCACTTCCCCACACACACACACACACCAGTAATGCTCACACCACTACTGAGGCTGCAGGGCAACCCTGGGAAAGTCCTGAACTGGGCTCCTGAAGTCAGCGGCAGACAGGAGCTGGATGCAAGGATGCATGAAGTCAGGAACACACAGATCAGGATCAAGGCAGAAGAAAGGATGGAGTCCTCCCATGATGCCAGCCATGGATGAAGGAGAGCTGGATCTTTGTGATCCCTCAGATTTATACCAAGAGGAATACATTGTTTAGTCAATTTTGGTCACCAGTCCAGTAGGCTCCTTCCTATAGGAGTGTCGCAGGTGTAACCCTTTTGCTTCCCTTTGTTTCTGGAGCATAAGGTGTTTAGCAGAAACAAGCAGTGGCCTTGGTTCTGCATACAGTTCTTCAACAGTTACTATAAACATCCAGCATTATCAGTTCTAGAAGCAGACAGTGACTGAAAAATATGCTGTTAATTTCAGCAAGTGCAATTACTTAGAAGAGACAACTGGAAAGTAAAATTTCTGAAAGAACATTGGTTTCATCCTGACTCAAACCAGGGCAGCTGATAGGCCTAAAAATTCTCTCTGCCCTTCATCAAACTCTTTTCCAGTTTCTCCTCCCTTCCCCACATGGTGTAGGAGGTGTACCAGCCTCTCCTGTTTCACATTTGGCAACTGTCTAAAGTTTAATCTCTTGATTTATACTTAAGACTGCTTGGGAGCTCCGAAGGCTACTTTGTTAGCTCTGATAGATGAATGCTTAGGCAAAACCAATGACAAAGGCCTACAGCATCATGAGATTTAACTATTAGTATTAATCTGGACTCTGAGGAAAGTCATACTGCCAGAAATGCGAGGAGGTTGAGTGAACATTTCTTTCAGTCTTGTGTTAGTGCATAGAAAAGGAAGGTAAAAGTGCTGTGGGCTTTCTTCCAGAGCCACCCTAACCAGTCACCAATTAATGGAAAATTTGGCAGCAATTTGACAATGAAGAACGTTTTATGCATTTTAATTACAAAGTCATTTTTAAAAAGACTTCTCTTGGTTTTAGGACCTTGTTTTTTGTCTTGGGATCTTCCTACTTTTTTCTTATTCATATTTTCATTTTTTGACTGTGTGTCCATAAAAGAAAAGTAAGGGTAGGAAACTTTTAAAGTCAAAAAAACCATAAGAATGGAGAAAAGAGGAAGGGGGTTTGGAACATCATTTTGTTGTTCAGAAAAGCAGAAAAAATCCAAAATAACATTTACTGTAACATTTAAAAGTAAAACTGTAATAACCTTTTTGAACACTTTTTTCCTTGCAAAAGATTTTCACCAATTGTAAAGAATTTATCCTTTTTTTTTTTGTGAGGAGAAAAGAGCAAGCCCCAAATGGGCATTTGTATTTTTATTAAAAGATAAAACGTACAGTCTTTTAGATTTTCCATGCTAGAGTAGAGAGGCCACAGCCTTAGCCATAAACCTTTCCTTCTAAATTCTTCTGTCTACTTAGTTTGATAAAATCAGAGCTCAAGCATTATACTCTGAGAACTTGGTTTGATTTGTACAGTGCACATCTTATATTCCTCACTGACTTTGGACAAGTCATTTTGGATAGGGATCATCTTCCCTAACTTAGATTTTTAAGTATAAGGTAGGCATCTAGGCTTTTTTCATGACCACAAATAAAAGCCTCCTCAGGATAATTAGTCTTATCCTCAAATCAGTGCTTAAAATATGCTGGATGAATTATATTCTATAACATTAAAGAGAGCCCAGGGTGATTTTCCAATGTTTAAATGTCTATCTTATAGTTAGCTAAAGTTAGGCAAGATGAATCCCACTCATAATTTCTGTGTCTCACCTTCTTCCTCTGTACAAAATGAGATCATATTTCCCTGTTTCACTGGGATGCTAGATGTCTAAATTAATTAAAGTTTGTAAAGAAGGTTGCATTTGTTGGATAAAGATGTTCTATAAATGCAAAGTATGACAGACAGACTGATTGATTGAGTTAGATAAGACAGATATTGTTTGGCATGCCAAAGTAGTATGGATGCCAGATGAGATTATCTGAAAAATTCAGAATACAGAAGTCAGTGTGGTCTGGGATCAGTTGGGCCACATAAGACGCTCACATCAAAGGGATAAGAAGTTTTGTTGTACCATCATGCAACTTCAGAGGAATTCACAAGTTTGCCCATTTTTGTTACTACACTTAATTTGCTGGGGTTACAGAAGGAAACATTATGAAAAATTGGTGAGTTTTACTGCTTGTACATCCCTGAACTCATCATTATGCACATTTTTAGAAAATGTACAGTATTTCTTATTCTGTGAACAGAGTATATCATTGTTCTTTTTATCTTTTATCATATTGGGTGTATGAAGGAAATGGTGATTTCAGCTGTGAAAAGTGAATTCCACTTATGGTACCAATGGTGTCCATAGGATAATTAAATATGCATTCTATAATGCTATATGTAATTCACAATTGTGTATATAAAATGATTGTTACAGTAAAAGGTCAGTGAACAGAGAAACATCACATGATACAAAAAAGACTGTAAAAGAGATTAAAAAAAGATTCAGTGGGGAAAAAAAAAACAGAAAAACTAGGTTATATACAAAGATGGAATTAAAAGACAAGGTCTAAAGATTTTGTAGCATGTATGTATATCTCTGGAGACAATACTCAGCCTTAGCCAACAGTCTGGTCATTCCCACATGACAAAGGGACACAACGGAAGCAGACAAGCTCTTGTGTTGCTCCTTCTTACTGTCTCATGGCAAAAATGAAATTATATCTGAGTATGCCACCACAAGACTGTGAGGTTTCTCCCCAGCAACCTCAAAAACAAATTGCAATTGGATCTGTGCATTGGACAAAGTCATCTGATGTCCAGTACAGTTAGAGACCAGTAAGTCATAAGCATAAGGTGATTCTTCATGCATACACTGGAATCAAAGGAAAAACAAATACTGCACCTAAGTTGAAGAATCCTGGGAGAATATTTAATTAAATCTGAAAATTCATTTTCCAGTACTTTTAGCAGCCTTCTTTGTCTTGAGTTTTTAACAACTAATTTGAATTTCTCTTGATATATTTTAATATGCAAATGCACACAAAGTATGCAGACAAAACTTACCTTGCTCCCTCCCTGTCAGTGTTCAAGGCCAGGCTGGATGGGGCTTTGAACTACCTAGTCTAGTGGGAGGTGTCCCTGCCCATGGCAGGGGAGCTGGAACTGGATGGTCTTTAAGGTCCCTTCCAACCCAAACCATTCTATGATTCTATGATTCTAATTATTCCCTAGTTACACCCACAAATGCACTGCTGTACCTGTATTTTGCAGTTTAAAGGTAGCACACAAGGATTTTTGTAGGTACTATCACAGAGTGGATTATACCCGCCATCCTCCATCAACATCTAGGAGGGGTTCACAAGTCATCGCCTTCCCTCAACTGTGTCTGATTGGGAAATACAGTAGGTTATCAAATATTGTTCCTGATCTCTGATTGGGGGAGAGACCTTTTGTAAACAGAGAAAGGTGAATGATAAACATTGAATAGCCTGTGACAAGCAAGTGATGCACTTCTGGTCCGTCTGCTTATGAGTGTGGTGGAGTGTTATTGAGATTTGTGAAGTTTTTCTTGAATTAACTTTCTGTTGCCTGGATACTAATGTAAAATGTCTAGTATGAAACAATAAATAAAGCAGAATAATTTCATGCATTTGCAACTGTATTTGTAAGTTATTTTTAATTATTATTGCCTGTTCTGCTCTGTTGCAGATCCCTTGCTATTTCCTATGTATTAAACAATGACAACAACACGCTACTGCTAGATTAAAGAGATGAAAGCAGATTTTTTCATTAAGGCTCAAAAGATATAGGTTAGATCAGGATCCAACAGTGAAAACCTGAATGTATTGTAATGAAGGATAAAACATTCACTAGCATCCACATGATAAAGTGCACCCTGACTGCACAAGGAGAACTGTGAAGGAATGCATTAACAATAAGCACAGGAACAGGTACAACAAAATGTTCAGCTTCCTCTGAAGATGCTATCAAAATTTTCTTAGCCAGTCATTTCCAGCCAGAGAGCTAAACATGGGAGGTTTGTGTGTATTTCAGATGACTTCAGATGGGTTGATAGCAAACAACACTGCTCTCTACAATTTGAGCTGTTCATTATCACTATTACCAGTCAATGGTAGCAGTAACTTTGCAGGGAAAAGAGCTTCCACTCCACCCTGTGAAAAATAACCCCCACCTTCTCACAAATTCTTTAAAAGTACATACCAATAAATAAATATATAGATAAATAAATATGCAGGCAGGCGTGCAAGCACTTAATCAATCTCCAGAAACGCTGTTCAGAAGTTCATACCAGCTTTCTGCAAATGTACAAAATCCTCTGCAACAAGGCAGTATTGCTCTATCCTTTATGTTTTGGATATAAAGAACACCAGCTCTTTATAAATCTGTATGGTTCACCACTGCAGTGAAATATGTATATTTAGAAGTAGCTGCACTGCACTAGTTTGGTCAGATTTTACTAAGCTCCTGAGATCAAACTGAAGAACCTTATGCAGAGGATTATTGCAACTGATTTGACTGAAGCTACAATGATTTATGGCAGCTGACTTTCTGTCCATGTTGTTCTCTAGGCTCAAATGTTTCTTGCACTATATTAGCTAAGGAAGTTTCTTTCGTTCCCTCATTTTTGGGACATATTACTATGCTAATTTTCCATCCTATTGCAGATTACATTTGCCTGAAAAGATCACTACAATCTAGTCCAGATTTATATATCAGTTGTCAAATAACAGGGGTTTTTTTAGGAAAAGCATTTGATAATAAATGAAAGACTTTGGCTTTTGTAAGACTTACACAAATTCTCTAACTTCAAAGAAATGCTATCCATGCTACAGGATTTTCCAAGGCCTTCAAAAAAGTGACTTCTGTTCATTTTGAAACCACTTATCACAGTGGTGCTTGGTTCTAATTTGACCTTCTGGATGCTACTACACTTATAAAGTGATGATAACAAGAGTTGTAGTAAACAAAATGTCTAAAAAGAGTTTACAATATAACAACTCGTGAGTAATACTTTAGTAGACATCTGAGTATGAAATTCTTCGCAATTATCTAGACTCTGTGGCCCTGCAACATTAAGGACTACTGTCATTTCTAAGTGGAGAAGTTTGTCATTTGTATGGTGAGCATTGTCAGTAAGCAGATTTTTCCACACACCCATCTTATTTGCTTTTATGCACTGACTTTGTAGTGTTAGTCCCCATAAACTGTTGGTGGTGAATGAGACATGTTCATGTAGAGTTCCCTGAAGCAACCAGAGAGCAGTTGAGAGATTTATAATGATTCACTGATGCATGATAACTCTGATTTCCTCTTTCTGTTTTCAGTCTCTCAACACTTTCATTTTCTGATATTCCAATGCCAGGACTGCTTTGTTCTTTTTTTCACTAAGAAACAGTTTTGCTTGTTTAATTGAGATATGAGAACAGGACAAAATTTACTCAGTATATGTTTCCTTAGACCACTGTATATGTATTTATACATATATAAAAATCACAGAATCACAGAATCACAGAATCTAAGGGGTTGGAAGGGACCTCGAAAGATCATCTAGTCCACCCCCCCTGCCAGAGCAGGGTCACCTAGAGTCCATCACACAGGAACGCATCCAGGCGGGTTTTGAATGTCTCCAGCAAAGGAGACTCCACAACCTCTCTGGGCAGCCTGTTCCAGTGCTCTGGCACTCTCACAGTGAAAAAGTTTTTCCTGATATTTACATGGAACCTCCTATGCTCCAGTTTAAAACCAAATATATGTGTGTGTATACATACACCTGCATATAAATATATGTGTATGTATCTAACTGTCTCTTTCACTCCGTATATGTATGCATATAGTGACAGAGTAATAAATCATGGCTTCTACCACCCCCACTACCCTCCAAAAGAGATGAGCTCTAAAAACAACTCAGCTATCCAAATTTGCCTGTGGAGATTTTCTTCCCTTTCTCCCATTCTCCCTTCCCCCCAGAAAAACCAAATATATGCCTTCCTACACTACCTCTGAGTGCAGTAGCTCAATGACAAAGTAAAACCTTTTTTTCCAAAGACTCCACTTAAAGGTTTTAGAACCCTCCATTAAGTATAATATACTTGAGGGAAAGTATAGTTTTACTTTAGAAGTTTCACTGTCTCTCATTCTATGATGCTGCTTTTTCTGATTATGTTTCCCCAAAGCACAGTTTAAGGTATAGTTTAAGATCATCTGAAATATAATGTATACTTTATACAGTACATATAGTTTTCCTTATTTTTTCTTAAACCATACTTTATGAGGGGTGTCAAGAGGGCAGAACTAAATCTCAAGACATTGTAGAAGTGATTATTAACTCAAAGTGTTTTAATAGGGTATTACTGCTTTTTATAAAAAAAGGTATTGGATCTTTTTCCCTGGGTGTCAGAGCAAGTCCTTGCTTACATCAGAAGAAGCCTGTATTGCTCTCTGCAAAACATATTAACTAACTCTTTCTAGTGTAATAGTAGTGACTACTATTAACAACCCCACCAGTCTGCAGGTCTAATTTTTCTACTCTTTAAGACAAGTAACACTGTGTTCTTCTGTGGCCACATCACCTTATTTCAGATATCAGTCTGACCTGACAGTCCTACTTTTAAAACAAAAATTCACATTTCTGCATGAAGATAGGTTGGTTTAAGCCCATTTCCTGCAGGAAATCTGTAAGGAGTTGATCTCAGTTTGGTATACGCTTTGGCAGGCCATCCTGGTCATGCAAGATACTACTTCTGCCTTCTTACGGAGTCTGAAGGCTGGGAGGCTGGCAATTCCATCCAACAGGCATGGAAATATCTGAAAGAAATAGAGGGAAGGAGAAACTTGTGAAATGTATCTCAAACACATTGTAAGTAACTCACATAGGCATAGTCCCTATAAAACAAAATATTAAATCCCATATCATACCACTCTATATTTCACCCAATAATTTTGTATTCTAATTATCAATACAAATCACAAATTTTGTGCTGGTCACACCTAATTTATGAACTGTATAGAATAACAGTTAATTGTCTCAGTAGTTAATTCCCCCTTGCATCTTCTCCAGTGATATTCAAGTATTTCAGCCAAGATTTTAATTGATTTTCAGAGTAGCCACTTGTTCATAGGATAATTTGTCAATACAATAATAAAACAATTGTTCCCGTAGCACTGTGAGCTCAGTTTATCAGATAACAAAGTTAAGTCTGGTTTCATTAATTGAAGACAGCTGTAGGGTTTGCAGGATGAAAGATGTAACTCTCAATGGCACTGTGGAAAACTAGGTCAGAGGGCAGGGGAAAATTAGTTAAGCATGATGGACCAACAGTGACCTGTACAGGTGTTTGGGCTCGCTCTCAGAGCATCACTTCCTCTGTTCCTATTTGGCTCTGGCAAAGCCCATAGGTCAACACGTGCAGTCATATGCCTGTTTTGAATTAAAAGCCAGTCTAGAGCTGCTCACTCCCAAAATCCAGATAATGTCACCCATTAAAACATTTCACAATGTCTTCATGTTGTCATGTTTCCCAAGGAGCTTTGTTTACATCAATAAGTGGCTCTTGATTTTTAAAATAAGAGACTTAAAATAGCATTCAAATAATCTACAAAGGTGGAAAAACAGTATTACATAGGGATAAGTGCTATTCATGAAGGCTAGATAAAGGGAAGACTGTAGTGAAATAAAATATGTATTGAAAATCAGTCCAACTGATACAAGTGTGTTCATCTATCAAATGCAACTCCCCACAACACTAACAGTGGAAGCATTTTTCCATCTGTCAAACATTTTAACGTAATCTTTCCCATCTCTCTTGTTTTCAGCCTTGGATAATTTGCTCTGTACTGTACAACCTTCTGTCTAGATGTTACTCTGTGTCAACAGAAAACTTAAAAACCACAAAACCCCTGCTAAAAGCTATTAATTTTTATTATAAAGATTTAACTTCAAACTCAAGTTTCCTTAAGAGAGAAAAGACACTGGTCTGACACCATATATTCTGTATTTTGTGAGCTTACACTATTAATATGTCAGGCTGAAAGTGCCAAAGACATATCACAGAAT
>VZRW01007953.1:0-18281 GCA_013398125.1 Aegotheles bennettii
ACTCTTTGAGAGTGACCATCCAGGCAATTCTTTATCCACTGAGTGATTCATCCACCAGGGACATGTCTCTCTAATTTAGAGATAAAGATGTAGTGCGGGACAGTGTCAAATGCTTTGCACCAGTCCAGGTAGATGACACCAGTTGCTCTTGACTTATTCATCAACACTGTAACCCCATCATAGAAGGCCACCAAATTTGTCAGGCACAATTTGCCCTTAGTGAAGCCATATTGGTTGTCATTAATCACCTTTTTATTTTCCATGTGCCTTAGCATAATCTCCAGAAGGATCTGCTCCATGATCTTAACAGACACAGAGGTGAAACTGACTGGCCTGTAGTTCTCCGGGTCTTCTTTTTTTAAAAAATGGGGGTTATGTTTCCCATTTTCCAGTGAGTGGGAACTTCACCAGACTGCCATAACTTCTAAAATACAATGAGTAGTGGCTTAGCAACTTCATCCACCAGTTCCCTCAGGACCTGTGGATGTATCTCATCAGGTCTCATGGACTTGTGTGCCAACAGGTTCCTTAGATGGTCTCGAACCTGATTTACCCATACTGCATGTGGTTCTTCATTCTTCCAGTCCCTGCCTTTGCCTTCTGTGACTTGGGTAGTGTGACTTGAGAACTTGCTGGTGAAGACTGAGGTAAAAACGTAATTGAGTACCTCAGCCTTATCCATATCCTGGGTAACATTCTGGAAAGGGCCCACATTTTTCGTAGTCTTCCTTTTACCACCGACATACCTGTAGAAGCTCTTCTTATTGTCCTTGATGTCCCTGGCCAGATTTAATTCTACCAGAGCTTTTAGATTTCCTAATGTGATCCCTGACAGCTTGGACAATTGCTCTGTATTCCTCCCAGGTTACCTGTCCTTGCTTCCACCCTCTGTAGGCTTCCCTTTTATGTCTGAGTTTGCCCAGGAGTTCCTTGCTCATCCATGCAGGCCTCCTGTTTTTTTTGTCTGACTTCCTCTTTGCTGGAATGCAGTGCTCCTGAGCCCAGGGGAGGTGATATTTGAATATTAACCAGCTTTCTTGGGTCCCTTTTCCCTCCAGGGCTTTATACCATGTTACTCTATCAGGGAGGTCCCTGAAGAGGCCAAAATCAGCTCTCCTGAAGTCCAGGGTAGCAAGCTTGTTATGTGCCCTTATTACTGGCCTAAGGATCTTGAACTTCACCATCTCATGGTCACTGCAGCCAAGGCTGCCCTTGAGCTTCATGTTCCCTATAGGTCTCTCCTTGCTGTGAGAGAAAGGTCCAGCATAGTACCTTTCCTCATTGGCTCCTCTTTTTTACATTGTTTGATATTGCCTTTTTTTAAGACAAGACCTGTTTTAGTATTCACAGCCCCTCAAAAAAATTAAAGATGTTCTCAGCACAATATAAAAATTGGTCCTGAAAAATACAAATGCTCTTTCATCTTGAGAAAGGAATCACTTCAGAAGTTACATTATCCCTACTTGAGAAGAGAACAACTTCACTACTTGTGAGTTACTGGTTTTCCCTTCTTCATTAAGCATTCCTTGTCTGTGTTTCTATCTATTTAGTGCGTGTTCTTCCCACTCCCTGGTCAATGTCATTAGATACAAGGGATACATTTGAGACCTAGTGCACAAAGAACTTTCATTTTAATACACAGTAAATTAGAGGCACTGCATACACATGTATATGTGGTGTACCAGGCTCTTAACCTCTAGTATGGATTTGTCCTCCTTGATAATTTTTTGCCCTCATCCCACTACTATTTTCTAACATTTGCAAACTAATTAATATATGTCTTGGAGGGAGTGCTTTGTAGAATTTACCAGTGACTATATATGTAGAAGAAGATACACTAAAATGGAATCTGAAATATTGTCAGTGTTGACAGGAAGCTGAGTGATGTGGATTGTGTATAGTATATCCAGAAATGTAGTTGCCCTGTGAATTTTTCTGTGTCTCTAAACAAAGACAAAAATAGGTATGACTAGCCTGATACTGTTTAGTTATGTAACAGATTGAGGGTTTGGGGTTTAGTCACTGAAAATGTGATAAACAACATTGTGCATTAATGCAGAAAACAGATTGAGCTTTTTAATGGTACATCAAATAAGACTTTATTAGCATCTATTAGGTTCAACCCAAAGCCCGGGAAATAGCATTAATGAGCATCATATATCAGTCTGTCTGTTATTAGATAACATTATCCCTTAAAACTAGCAAGTCATATAGTACTTTATACTTTTTACCTTTATCTTTAGAATTAGCTGCTGACATCCTCTCCTGTTACACTGGCCTTACTATTAGTAATAGTGAACCAATTTATAAACCCATTAGTGACACTTTTTCCCGAAGATAAAAACAGTCAAAATTATCTGGCAGCAATTAATCTTAATGGCTGTATGCAGTAAACAGCAATGGGCTAATTCCAGCTCTGTCAGCCCCATCAAACAATCCCACATTAGGCAGCTTTTCACTGATCCATTAAGCATATTCAGAACAACAACAAATTCAATGCTGAAGGCATATGCACTAAACATTACAACAGTGATCTTCTGAAGCCATCATTATCTCTTAAATAGTACTTCCCCCATGTATTATCATTATGCTGTACATTAGAAATACTTTGATTAAACTCCCTTAATTCATAACAGCCAGCTGCAGACCATTTATGCAGTTAATCTCAACACAACAGCTATTGAGGAAATATAACAAATGAAGGCTGTAAACTGGAAGTCATTACTACGAAAGATACTGGTTTCCTAGCCCTTGTAGTGCAAAGTGCATGGCAAGATTGTACTTTAGGATGACAGTAATGCAGACTGAAACAACTAATGACCTTCCACATGCCCTGCAACATGTGCAGCAGGAGTTGCAGCTGTAAAGGTGTGTGCGGGAGCAACCTGACAAACTGTCAGCAGGACTGGCAAAAATATCCAGGAGCTCCTTGTTCACAGGACCAAAATATCAGTCAAGACCTGGTTTACAATCTGCATCCTCTCCATGGCTTTACTGGCTTTGTCTGGAGCTCACAGTAATTTGTTTCTATGAAAGAAGAGTTCTGATTTGTTCCTCTATGAAGTTCGAGTTAGTAGCAATGACACTTTGAAAGACTGCAGACCTTTGAGTCTCCTTTCCTAGAAGTAATAGCTGTTTTGAGAATTTTTATTAGACTATTTTCTCTTTAAGGTATAATGGATATGGTGTGGCAGAAAAATTTACATAAAGCTTTCTGTGGTGATGTAAACAAAACAATATTATTAGGATGGGAAAGAAAACAGTAGCTAATTTATATTTCCACTCTGACCTGAAACTCACATGAGGTGTCCTCATTTAATTACTTGAAAATGTTAAATAGATAAAAGTTGATAGTATTTTCCTAAGTTTTCATCAAATGTATTCCATTAAAACTATGTATTAAAAATTCACTCAAAAAGGTCTGGAACTAAGTTTGTGTTACTAATCTAGATTGTACCTTTTCTTAATTTAAAAAAACCCCAAGAAATCTGTGGGATCTGGGTACAAAAAACACTTTCACAAATTCTTTACTTGTCAAGTGTAAAGAAACCATAAAAATATTAATGAATAAGGTCTATGTGTTTCACAGTTCTTCACCATATATAAATAGTTTATTTGATTTTAAAGATATAAACCACAGACACACTGTCTACCTTGCAATGAAATGATCAAATAAATAAAACTTCAATTTGGCATGAGCCTAGATGCCAGTTCTGATCTTAGTTCCAGTTCATAAGTCCAGCTCACTCGAAGGTGGAATGCAAAACCTCCACAGCACCTTCAGGGAGCCACGCTGAGGAGTAGGCAATGGCATGTAACAGGCAACAACACCATTTAGAGGGCCAGAAGAATCAAGTTCCCAATGCTTTAGTTAAAACTGAGGTGAAAAGTCTCACTACAAGTCCAGTTTCATACTTCTACTACTTTCTAAAATTCACTCACTGTTGGAACATGTGAGGCTGAAACTCTACCCCATTTTCCCTATAAGCAACCTACACAACCTGGTGCTGCATACACCTAAACACAGCAACACAACATACACTGGCTTGCTTGTAAGCAGAGGGTTTCAACACATCCACTTTTCAGATTGATGCTTGTGTAGTCTTCCCTCTGTGTGGGGAGGCAGACCTGCATACTACATTAGATGCTGTGCACCTCCTAAGCAGTGAGAGTGAATTTTACAAAGATATATTCCACCCTAACCATAAACATAAGCAGACCAGAATCATAATATTCAGAGGGAGAAGAATGGACTTGTGTTTCAGGTGCAGATTTCAAACCAGCGTTCTTCTATATGATCACTTTAAGCCTCTATGCCTTGGTTTCCCTTCTCTATGATGTTGATAAGGTGACTTTGCCACATGGCAGAGATGTTGCCAAGCCTAACTAGTAATGTTATGATGCTTCTAAGGTCTTTGATCAGAAAGCCAAACAGAAAAAAATGCTACATCACTTATGCAAAGATATTCTTCTGCTTGGCTATCAAGACTGACTCCCATGTTCAGTTATTTAGGACCTTTAGGGTATCAAGAAGTCTAAAAAGTGCAAAACCAGCACCGCTTCCTGGCAAGTCTGACCAACTTGTGTGATGATAGACATGAGCAAAGAACACTGTGGCCCTCATAAGACAGGTGCTGAGCATACAGGAACTACCTCCCTACCTCCAGCCTTCACTGCTGCAACAGTGAACAACCTGCTTTTTAACAAATAACAGTAGATAGATCAATTTCAGGAAATTATTTCTCCATGTCAGTCTCATTCCTGCCTTTCTAGACCAAATTGGATACCAATCTTTGGAAGCACATGACGTGAACTTAATCTTTAGCCCATTTCTGGTGATCTGGAGATAATCTATAACAATAAAAACACCTGGAAACCAAAGCTTGTTCCTTAACCCAGTAGAAGGACAAAGTTGGGTAATTCAATTTTTTCTTACACAGAAACATTTCTAGATACAACAGCTTCAGGAAACAAGGAACACTAGACAAACTGTGGAAAAACAAGACCCTAGCAAAGTCTGAGCACTCAAGTGCAAGGCATCCTCTTATAGAAGATTTCAAAGTCTGAAAATTTCCACTTAGGTGTCTAAACACAGTTGAAGTTTCCTACTGAACAGGGTTTTCAATGTTCCAGATGTAAGTTTCATGAGTATGAGCTATTAATTTGGGAAAAAGCATTTTTTTCCCAAACTTGAAGAGAAACTGACTCACCGTTCTCTCCAGTGGGCAGGAAGATCTGTGATATGATGACACAATTATAAATTACAAAGTGTGTCTTAGACACTGTATGCAAACACCTTTGTCCAGCTTCACATTTTTCTTTCTTTTCCAACAGTGGAAAATGCCATAAGCAATGCATCTTCAACAATTTATTTTAATTTTCAAGATATAATTTGCTTGGATGCAACCTCTGCTGTAGACAAGTGCTAACCTTCAGAACAAAGCAGAAGATCTGTACATCTTCCTCTCCCAGAAAAAGAGTGACAGAATTTGTCACTTCACTGTAGGTCTGATCCTGGGGAGTACTGAGTAATGGATCCTCTGTTGATGACAAGGAGCAAAGGTAAGAATGACAAATTATTTCCAGTTGCTACTTGCTCACCTCAGTGCAAAAATTTCACTTAGTTGCAGTTTTACCAGGCAACACATTTTTTTGTTTGCTCAGGCTTCTTGTGACTGACTGCAGAAGAATATATGGCTATGTCTACACCCTTCAAATGCAGTAACAGGGGGGCTACTTTGTTTACTTTCCAAGGACCATTTATTAATCTTGAATTTAGCTAACCAAGTAGCGTAGCAGGGAGCTTATAAAGATTCCCATAATCCTGCCTAGCATGCAATCCAAGCACAGAGCTCTTACTGTACCAGTAGGAATTGGGGACTAGAGAGAAAATATATATACCTTGCTTGCTTGTAGGAAATTGGTTATGATAATTACAAGTTTTATTTTATTTTAAATTATGGACATTGTTGCTTCTTAGTTTGACATGTGAAGAGCCAGATGTGAAGTTAGCTGTATAATGTGTCCTAGTATTTCTCAAAGGGAATATAATACTGATGAGAACCACAAAATAGTTTGGTCATATTAAAACATATTTTTCCTACGATTACGATATTTCAAAAGAGTCAAACTTGATTTTCAAAACAAGAATATTGTTCTCTTTGGTCTAAGCTAATTTCGGATGACCCAACTGTAGTAAGGAATTCTATTGATTTTACCATTAAAATTCCCAAGGTGTGATTTTGACTATCCAATTTGGGACTGCAGTGCAATGTGCATAAAAGTGGAGTGGACTGCTCCTAGAAATTTTGTTATTAATGACATTAATAGGTATCAGAAGAACATGAGTTAGGAGCTAAAGGAACATATGTCTCCTGAGAGACAACAGAGGAAAAGAATACTTCATAGGTTTTATTTCTTTTGCATGAAAATTTCTATTGTAAGAGTTCAGTGAAACTGACAAAGAATCTGAAATTGTCCAATTTTATGATGATTTTTTCCCCAGTTCTTCAAGTCCTTTATACATTCAGAAGAATTACCACATAAAAGAAATTTCCTTTTTTCTTAAGCAGGACTGTGTGCAAACTTTAACTGGGTCCAAGTATAAGCTCTCTGTTGACAGAATGTTAGGAAATATGAATGGTCAGATAGTGCACAAAAGTAACTCTAATAATCATAGAAAGTATACTGATTTATAGAAAGCAGTGCTAAGGAGTACAGGGTTTCCATCTCTAAGGGACAAAATATAAGCAATGAAATGGAGAATTGGTTTTCAACCTTTGTGAATTTGCAGACAATAAAAAATATTTTTAGTGGAGAGGAATACTCACATAATATATTTAAGATTGCAGATAATAAAACAGCTTTTTCAGGGACCATTGACAGGAAGCCCAAAGATCCCCAAGGGTTCACAAGCTATAAGCAAGAAATCACTGAAATTAATAATGCCAATTTATCTACTCTATTCTGGCTTTGTTTCTTAAGTTTTCCATGTCGTCTTGAATCTAGAGTTACATTACTATACTGCTTACATATCTAGAAATACCAAAGAAACCTGGAGAAGTAATTTTATTATATCTCTTTGAAGAAAAATTGTATTTCATGAAAGAAAGAAAAGGAATAAAACAATGATTCCATTCATATACAGTATGTCAGTAATCTATAACCAATTTATCAATGACCATGCAGCTGCACTCACTGTAGTTTAAAAAAAAAAAAAGCAAGCAGCTCATATAATGCTTACATAGTCTCTGAAAGCATAGCATCTTAATAAAGGAAGAGGAAGCCACCAGAGTAATTAGAAAGGTATATTGTAGTGCATATAATGGCAGAAGGATGTTTGTATTATAGTCCAACACATCATTAAGGATACAATTGTTATTTAATGTGGCACAATCATCTTTCTACTCTTCATGAAATCCACTTAAGTAATTACTTTTCTTAGCTCATTGCCTCTATGAACTGACAGTTGAGCAAAGTGCTATATCTAAAGAAATACTGAATCTCCATTTTTATAATACCCTGCCTGTTTTTAAGCTTGACTGTTACTGCTTACCTGGAATGACCATTTTCTCATTTGAAAAACTGGTGAGAGTGGGGAGAGAGGAGAATGAAGTACTAAAAGGTTACAGAGTTGTCTTAAAAAAGGAAAATATTAAATGAAAAGCCCTGCTCCCTTCTTCTCTACAGTGTATCCCTTTTCCCCAGTCTTGTTTTTGGAACATGTGTGTGTGTGTGTGTGTGTGTGTGTATGTGTATGTATATGTATATGTATATGTATATGTATATGTATATGTATATATAAACCTGATTAACTGATCTGTTTGTATAATGTTTAGTCATTTTTGTATCTGTCAGCAGAACACTAACTCAGTAGTGCAGCACCTTGCGTTGCTTCTAATTTGCTTTTAGGAGGAATAATTTTACAAAGTACAGTTTTCAAGATTTGGAGAGAGTACCGTCTTATGAAAGTTAGTAGGGAACATTAAATAACCTATTATTTTATTTTATAACCTTTTTTGCACTAATTACTGCAACAGTGTATGGGAGCACACAAGCATCATCTATATACCGAAAGCTCATTCGTTTTTCTTTCCTGTCATGCATATTTTAGTATAAAGTTCAAGACTATTCTGCAGAGCAAGCCCAGCATTCAGCAAACACAGTGCTGAAGTGCAACATTTAAATTGCCCAACAGCAGGCTTTTTCCTTTTTGCATTTTAAACTTCAAGCTCTCTTTCAAAAGATGCTGTAGTCTTCATGTTTACTAGCATTACAACAAGGTAAGTCTGAAATACCTGTATCTTATTGGGTAGATCTATGTTTGATGCTTTTTGTTTGAATAGAAGTGTCAGCTGTATTTTACTTTATTATATAAAAAAGTTTCAGAATTTAATCAAGGGTCAAGTACCCACAGTAGATAAATGCAACAGCTAAAGCATATTTCTGATCTCTCTGAAGACTGCAATCATGAAAATTATTATCATTGAGTAAAACTGGTCTCAATGATGGTGACTGGGAGATGGAATCTGTGTTAGTCAGCCATAATTTACATAATAATGGGTTCCGAGTTTTCATCAGCACCTTTTGTTTGTACAGTGCTTACTGCTACAGTAAATTGTCAAAATGTCATTTCTATCCAATCAGCCAGAAAATATCAACAGTAAACAAGGCAGAAGAAGAAATTCTCTGATTAAAAGTATGGTGGAGGAAACAGTAAAATGGGACACTGTAGTAGTTGTAGCAGTCTTATTCTGATACTTTCAACAACACTGCTTAACAACTTATGAAACTTATTATTATTTTCTAATGAAGCAATGCCAGAGAGGGGGTGATGTCATTAAAAGGATCTCAGCAAACAGTTGAATAACTGGCTTGTTTACACTTGTGTCTGTCATTATCTGTTTGTTTCCTCTGCCATGTGGCAATCTATTTCACTTCTCCAGGCAAAACAAACTCATCTAAAAAGTTACTTTCATGTTGGGTTGGGTAGTCACAGACACACAAGAATATACATACAAGTTGCCCAAAAGCAATTTAATCATGGTAAGCACTGAGTCCTAAATTAAAATGCTGGCCCAAATAAATCTCTCATCTCTTTCTAACAAACACACAAAGCCTGATAGTATTTAATTTGAAATGAATTTGGTGTAACTTTCTGCCACCTTCTAAAATTCACAGAAGTACAAGGAGAAGAGAAGCATGAATTAGTCACAGTCTAGGCTTTATAGCCATCATACTTATATATGATATTAAAATTAAAAGTTTTACATTGTGTTTGAAATAAAAATGAATAAAATGGCATCCTGCCAAAAAGAACCAGAAGCCACCCTTGTGTGGAACAGAAACATTTGGCTCATATAGTACTTAATTTATTTTCGTGAAATGACAAGTTATATAAATGTATCTTTAAAACAGAGAGGCAAAAAGTTCTGAAAAATGTTTCTTTGTGCTGTGGTTCATAAAGGTTGACACAGTCATAGCCTGTATATAAACAGAACAAAAAACAATAAACATTTCTCAAGGAGGGCTTCCAGTACTGTGCTCTTAAAAATCTTCAAAAAGGACGTGATCACGTAGTTGAGTCACCACAGAAAAGACTCACAGTACCTTCTTTTGGAACTGAATAGTAGTTTTAAAATCTATTGAAATGAAGTGTTGACATAAGGAAATATTTTGTAGAGCTTTCAGGTTTCTTTACCATTCACTTTATTTTACTTGGTTACTTTTAATTTTTTTCCACTTCTTCTCTTTGAAAATCCTTCATTGTCCAAGCCCTTTCGATTAAGCGGCTTCCCTGAATGAAAGCACTGTGATGATGTGGCGGTGCATCAATAAACAGGGTGCCTCTGAAAGCAGGAGAGAATGCTGAGAAATAGGGCTGATCAGCAGTAATTACTCTGACACTTCATGCAGTACAGGGAATTAACTCCTCGGACTTTGGGTCGAATGGGGAAGTAGTAGCTGATGTTCCACATTGTAAATGCCTCAGTGCCTGAACCCATTATGAGTTTAAACGAAGATGGGAATTCACTGTATACATAGATTTTTCTTTGGTTTATTTATGTATGTATGTATGTATTTATTTATTTATCTATCCCCAGTTAGGAATGTGAAGCAGAGTGCAGAAAATAAAAATAATTCAAAATGCTGAGCAGACTGCATTTCTATTTTTTGCTTAGGTCTTTATATTCATTTTCCATTAAAACATAAATAATTGAATAAAGGAATGCCTGTAGCAACCGTATTTATGGGAATGCACCCATGGTGTTGAGGAAGACACCCATATGCCAAATTAAGGAAGTGGAATTGCTCTAAGGCAGACCTGCAGAAACTAAGGTACACAAAAACACATAGCAGAAGAGGAAATACAGCTAAAAAGGCAACTAGTTAGCAGCTGCCACTATGACCTTTAACTGCATCCATGGTAACTGGGCTAAAGATGGAGTTCCATTTTATTATTCTCACACCCACAATGTTAAGCCTATGAATCCCATTGCAATTTAATGGCTGAAATCAGAAGGCAGATCTGTGTTCATTGGACCAGTGCCGACATCCTCTTAGCTAATGAGTGCAATAAACATTTTCATGCCAGGAAACCAATGCAAGTGGAAATATTATGCCATGCAGAAATCTATCCCCAAACACAAAGAAATGGTCAGTAAAGTCAGTCCTTTATGACTATTTGCATATAGAGTAATTTTTTTAGGTTTTAGACCACGTATCTTTGAAGCAGGAAGATATTTAACTCATATATTCTTTAATACTGTGGCATGCAACAGCGTTCACTTTATATTAAGAATCACGGGAAGAATTATGTATTCCAGAGTTAATGACTATTACTGTCTCCAATTATTTTCTAAAGGAATTTTATGTTTTTAAATAGTATTTTTTTCTTTCATGCACCTAAAATATATTTCAACCATTTGCAGGCTATGTACAGTACCACCAGCTGAGCAAAAGACAGTAAATCAGCAAACTCTTTCAACAAGAAAGAGGGCTTTGTTCTAACTTCTGTTGCTTTTGTAATTTGACTCATAGTTTTTCTTAAGAATCAGTGACAACAATGTCATATCTTTATCATGTGAGCTGAAAGCAAGATATATTTCATCCTTACTTGGGTTGAAGAACCAGAGTAACGACAACAGCAGTTAAAAGGATCTGTGTTGGATGTGTCTTTGAATTCTCAAGCACTTCCACCTCTAAAGTTCTGTGGTAACCTGTAAAATCGACAAGGAGTGGTATGGAGTGGAGCAAACAATTGATTTGTAAGTCTTTACCTAGAAAAAACAACATGGCTCAGAAATAGATGTAATTATTTTAAAAATTGTAAATATAGTGATTTAGCCACATTGCGCCATTCAGTCATTTATCTGTCTTACTTCTCCCCCTGCCCTGCTCCCCCCTCCCCCCCCAACATGCCTTCTCTAAAGAAGGAACGATTTTCTAATAACACAACAGACCAGGGTGAAGAAGAAAACTGTGAATGCATAAATGTGCAGCTGGGAAATGAAGGTCACCAAAATCTCCTTGAACTCTTGGGTAAACCCACTGTATTTGCTTCAGTGTGGTGCAGTCAAAGACATAAAACTACATTAGTGCATTCATAAAGAGCATTACGTGAAATATTCCTGCCTCTCACAGTCAACTTCCTCCTCCATCTTAAAATATCCAGAATTTTATTTTTGTTAGAATGTTAGCCTGGCATAAGGAGAGAGGGCTTAATGACTTCCCCTGACAAGAACTACATGTATTTTTTTTCTTATGGAATACTGCCAAATATCCTTTGTAATAAAAAGCTTGAACTATTTTGCTAACAGAAGCTGCTTGTTCTGGTAACTGTAAAGGTCAGACAGAAACTAATTTTGGTGTTTCTTATCTTTTAAAATAATGTCACTTTTTATCTTTACGGTAACATTTTTGGACAACAAAGAAAAGAGAAAACAGAAGATATGATACCCCAGACCACCAGGTACACTATTTCTTAAAAGACATTAGGTTAAAAAAGCTGTTAGCCAATTATACCAAAGACTGGAAATGTCACAAAAGCCAATGAAATCTCCCTGGTAACATTCAGAAATAATATGCTTTGGATCATACTGTATATTAAATGACAACTGTCAATTTAAAAAAGAAGTCCTCCAAAATCTTTGATGTATGACAATTTAGAAGTTGAAACACACTGTTCTTACCATTTAATATCTTTGAGATAAAAAGCTTTTGACATGTTAACTAATGTGAAGGAAGAAGTGCTCCTCTCATTTCCCTAACGCAGTACTGGACTGTCCTGAGTAGCTTTTTGTGATGAGTGTTGTAAGAAGCAAGGTGGTATATAACTGTTTTATTTAATTAAGAAATGCACACATTTATGACTATTGCATGAAATAACAATAGAGAAAGGTTAGATTTTGTACCCTAAACATAGTTCCTTGATACATGCAATCATTCTTTCAGTTAAAATGGGCATTTGAATAGGCACTGATTATCAATATTATCTAATCCACTTTTCTGTCTGGGGCTATAGTACAGCATGATTCAGAGGAAGCCATCAGTCTCAGAATGCGTAGCCATTCCAGGATAAAAGTACCTGTTGAACTGCATGTTAGTTGACTGTTTGTTTGTTTGTTTGTTTTTGTTTTGTTTTTTTTTTGGGTTTTGTTACACTGCATGGAAATCATTTGCAATCTCTCTCTTCAGGTCTGGGCTGTTCCCAGGTGCCCAAGGAATGTTCCACTGGTCAGTGCTGGGTAGCGATGCTGGGCTCCCAGATTCATTGGCTGTGGGGGATGCTTGCTCCTACCTTGTGAATGCACCTCAGCAGTTAGGGCAGTGGCTCAAATCTGTGTGCCTTTGACTGGGGCCTGGCTGGAAGTCCCCTATTTTAAGGACAACCCAAGGTTGTCTTACCAGGTTTCTGTACCAGGACTTCTCCTACTACTGCAGCAATGGAGCTCAGCAATGAGGTTTAGACAAATGACTGACCTGGGTAAAGAAGGTATTAAAGAGTCTAAGCCGTAGGTGATCAAATAATATGAAGCTAGTTCAGAAGAAGCATTTAGGGTCTGAATTTTGAGTTGTATAAATTAATATAATAAAAAAGCAGATTAGATATCTAAATAAATAGTAAGCTTCTAGGTATTTTTGCTAACCTTAACAAATTGTGTGTATGCTAATTGTTAGGCACAGCATGGATGGGGTTTTGTGACCCTGAAAACCTCACGTTGAAGGTTTACACTGCTTAGTTGTTGGCAGAATCTCTTTGAAGATGTTTGAAAGACAAATCTGTCCCAAAAAAGGAAAAGTCCTAAGTGGTGTGGACCACACCAACTGTTCCCCATTGGACTCTGGGGAAGACATTAGTTCCTGAACCTCTTCTAATTAACAGCATAGACACAGCCTAGGAACAATGTTGTGTATTGCCTCAGATCAACTGTGGACTTTTTTCAGTTATTTTGCTGAAGTGCAGACAAGTTAAGCATACAAAGTCTGGGAAGCTTTATGAACTCATTAAACAAATCTTTATAATAATGCTGTATTCGCTGGAACAAAATGAAATCACAGACAAGAGGATGGCGCCACAGTTGTGAAGAAGACAATAAACATGATCTGCTGAGAAATCTTTCTTACCCCAAAAGCAAGAGCAGAAGACAGAAAACACTGTTATTGAAACCTTAGTTGCATGATACATTTGAAGATGCAGATTTTCATAGAATCATAGAACATGTCGAGTTGGAAGGGACCCTCCAGGATCATCAAGTCCAAATTTTGCTGTTGTGGAACACTGGCACATTGGGACCTCATTCTGTTAGGCCAAGGAACTGCACAGAGTGGGCTCCATCTCACAGGTGGGATAGGTACTGTCTTCGGTTGAAGAGCAGATGGAGCATCTAAAATGACATTACTAATGCAAAGCTTTGTGTTGACAAAAACGATACAAACCTAAACTATGTATATCCTAGTAGAACCTATAAAGTGCAGAAAAGTAATAAAAGCAGCTGGAGGAACAAAACAAAAATGTACGCCAAGCAGGGCTATAAACAAGGTGGCACTTTCAGCTTTGACACAAACAAAATAGTCTACATATAATGCAGAACTTCTAGAAAGTTAAGGTAACAAAACTGCTCACTATGATGTTGAAAGAGTAGACTTCTTAATAAATATTTCTGATTTGAATCTGAAAAAACAAACTAATATATTTATATGTGTATTGTATTAAAAATTAATTTTTTGTTGTTGTTTGGCAATCAAGGTGATATATTTCATTTCAGGTAAACCCAAACAATTTCTTTTTTATATTTTTTTTATTTTTCAGCATATAGAAAATAACATCTTAAAGGCCATTTGCATTTGCTCTCAATGGCCCAATGTCTATCTATATACTTAGAAAAGGTAGTGTAACTTCAGAAGAAGATGTTCAGTATGGAATTCCTTTATCTCAGTGCTTAAGCCATGTTCTGTGAGATGAGAGAACTGGGTCACATTCTTATTCCAAATCAAAAAGAGGGAAATTTAAGCTTTCCTTTGCCACTTCAGTCTGACTAATATATATGGATGCAAAAGTGTAAGAAAGCAGAACTCCTTTCTGGTTTTGCCATGACATTTAAATTCTGCCATACCTGTTTGCCTTACAACTGTTGATCCAGTTCATTCCAGATGCTTGAATACTTTTAGATCCATTGAAAATAATGCCTCTAGGTGAATTAACCACTACAAGGTGAAAGAACATTCAGCCCTACTTGTATTACATGAAGATAACAAAGAGGGTTCCCCATTATTAATCAAAAAGGGAGTTGAACAATAAAAACTAGTGATTAATATTCTAAATTCAGCAGCATTGGATAACAAGCATTTAAGAATTCCAAAGAGCAGATGGAGAAATGTTCAGGACATTGATGATAATTTTGAACAACTCCTGGTATACAAGGAAAGCTATAGATGGTAACTGGACAATGTTACTTATTAGATGCCTTCCCCTGCTGTTACTCTTATGCAAAACAATGAAAAGCTGGCATGTGATATTCCTCCTCTGATTCCACAGAACTGGTACCAGAGGAATGTCTGCAAGTTTTTGTATTAACAGTCCAGAAATTAACTTGAAATTACTCCTGGAAACATTTATGGATAAGTCAGTAGTAAATAACACAGAACACTGTGAAGATGGAAAAGATTGCTTAGTAAAAAAAGTTATTAGAAATAGGATGCTTTAATACAGCCTAATCCTAAATTACCTTTCTAGAAACAAGGATGAAAACCACAGGAATGAATAACTGAAAGCAGTGATTTAAAAATATGGAAGATTCACACTAGACAAGCAACCAAACTGTATTCCAGAATGGCATTATATAGGATAAAACCCAATATTATTGCTGAACAGTCAGTGAGGGAGCAGGAGAGCTGATCTTTCCGTTAGAACTTGGGGAGGAAGAGCTGGAGTGTTGCAACAACTCTACAGTCCACATTTTCAAAAGACACAGTGGAGCTACTGGAGAGGGTAGAGAGGAAATGCAGAAATGTTTTGAAAACAGGAGAAGATGCCTTCTGGTGAGAGATTTAAAGAGTTGGATCTTTCTCTTTATGAGGAAGAAGATTGAGAGGTGACTTGCTTATAGCATATATACCTTCTCAGGCAGAAAATAATGGATATGAAAGGACTGTAATCTAGTGGAGAAAGGCATAATAAGAACCAAAGGCTGAAGCCTCAAGCCAGATGAATTCAAATTGGAAATAAGGCACACACTTTTAATGTTGATAGCTATTAGCTATCAGAACACATTATAGAGGAAAGTGGTGGATTTTCCATCTCCTGAGATCTTCAAATCAAGATTAGATGCCTCTCAGGAAGATATACTTTAGGTGCATAGAAACTATTTGGCTCAAGGAAGGGATAACTGTGTGAAAGATAAGAGCTTGTGATCAAGAAGAAAGCAGATTAGATGATCTTAGAATTCCTTTTTGCTTTTTACACTCTGAAAATTTGAAAACTGCAGTATGCAGGTGGGAGTTCATCTGAGTCCTCCACCCCAGATTTAGCCTGATCAGATTACTAGTGCACTGAAGTGAAATTCATCCCTCACTCTTTTATATTCCTCTGCAGGGTTTACCCAGAGGGAAGTCAGACTTATTGCTGTTTGTTTTCCTTCAGGATTCTGCTAAACCAGTACTCCATGTTGGAGAAATTAATGGAAAAGGTGCAAAGATCTGCAGTTACTGTTTAGGCTTTCATTCACGCTTAATTTCTAGAAGTGATGTCCAGTGATAGGACAAGGGGGAACCAGTGCAAGTTGGAACATAGGAGGTTCTGGGTGAACATAAGGAAGAACTTTTTCACTGTGAGAGTGACAGAGCACAGGAACAGGCTGCCCAGAGAGGTTATGGAGCCTCCTTCTCTGGAGACATTCAAAACCTGACTGGATGCATTCCTGTGTGACCTGCTCTAGGTTGTCCTACTCTGGCAGGGGGGTTGGACTAGAAGATTTTTTGAGGTCCCTTCCAACCCCTAACATTCGGTGATGCTGTGATTCTGTGGAGAACTCAAAAAGACATCATTGTCTCTGGCACATACTTCTAGGATTGAGACACGTCAAAATGCAGAAAGGTTGTGTTCACTGTACAAACTACTAACATTACTATTTATATGACTTGGTATCTGCAGCCTTCAATCTCAAGCCACTGGCAATTACTGAAAAATCTTTGTTTCCTATGTGAGCAAAGGTGACAAAGAGAACAGTTCTCTACCTTGCAGCATCCACAGGCAGGTACTGGGAATGCTGGAAATTTGTTATGATGTTAAATGACATCTTTGTGAAAGGGTGCCATGTAGTCTATGTGGGAATATATTTTGCTTGATCTTGGCCTCTTATATCAGACAACCAGTATAATTCAGCTATAGGACTTGCTTTTCAAAAGGCCACAGACGAATTGCGACATTAACAAGAAAAACAGGCAGTACTGCAAAATATCACAATTTCAGTTATATAGCTTGCAATTAGCTCTGATGTTGGCTTAAAAATTACTGGTTTAAAGCCTGATTTTATGGTGATGAGAGGAACTGGAAAAGGATGCACAACACAACGTAGATAGGGAAAAAATCAAGGTAAAAAGATTGGGTTAGCAAGGAGAAAGGGGAAAAGAAAAGTCACTGTATATTTGGAAACAAATAAGATGAACAGGTGAAATTATGATGCAAAACAACAAGTTTATGCTTACTTATACAAGATGTAAGTAATTTTATTTAACTTGAGCTGTTAAGGTCTGAAGTTGTCACCATAGATTTCCTCTACTGCCAATGGAGAGAAATAGGTGCTTTTAAAACATGATTCAGCTGACCTATTTTAGCCATTTACTTCAGGATGAAATGAATCACACCCTGAAAGTCACTATTTCTCTCCATTGATTATGAAAAGAGTCCAGGGTGACAACCTCAGATGTAGATGTCTCAGTTATAGATTTTTGTATTTGGTCAGATGAATCCCACTATTAGAGTCTATAGATTCTGACACATCTTCACTTTTTTCCATAATTTCTTATTGAAAAAACAGCTAATATGGAGAAATAGAGGAGATACACATACATTTGTATTGGGTGCAATTTACTGTAGAATGGCTGGAAAATTGACATTATATGTGTCAAATGTTGACATTTTGATGAAAAAAATCAACCTCCAAAATACTTCAGCTGAGAAAGAAAATATTTATGAGTGAAAATACTGACATGTGGCCTCATGGGAGTGACAAGTTGGTGCTTCAGGCTTTCAACCTTCTCTGTAGGGCAGAGTCTCTGCCTGGACCACATATTCCAGGATTCACCTTTGTTCCTTTTTTTGGTGGTCCTGGTGGTTCTTCCTGAGATCCCCATGGCAATGACAAATCACAGGAGATGAGCCCAGCCAAACAGCCAGAACCAATGAAAGGAGATTGGGAGCATGAAGTAGACAAATTACACCTTCTGCAAGGCATCAAACTGGCATTCTTTTAACAGAATTGTAGAGAGTTTTGATAGAATGATACCAAGTTAATGTTTTAAACAAGAAAATGACTTTTTTTTTTTAAGAAGACAGTTTGGAATCAATAACTCAACTTCTCAACATACCAGACTGATTACACAGTCTTCAAGGAAAACTGAATTGTCTGTACACTTATTCCTCATTTTGCTGCTATATTTCAATATTCTTTGTAATCTTGTAAATTCCAACATACTTCGATAAGCTTCTGATTGTATTTTCCATTTCTCCCTTCCCTTCCCTTCCCTTCCCTTCCCTTCCCTTCCCTTCCCTTCCCTTCCCT
>VZRW01007953.1:18414-146980 GCA_013398125.1 Aegotheles bennettii
CTTCTTTCTCACCCCCCTTGTTTTCTCTTGCTTCCTTTCTCAGTCTTTTGTTTTACCACTTTCCCTCTTGTTGAGGAACTGTGGATGGTGCTAATACCAATACATGGTTAGCAAAAGATACTTCCCAGTATGGAGAAGAGCACAGTAAAACACAAACAAATTAGATCTGCCTGACAGGTTATCAAATCAAACTTGAGTGCAAAGATAAGTTAAATTCAGAAATATCTTTGAAGATAAAGCCTGTGCATAACATTTCTAGAGATAACATCATGTTCAACTCTCAGAGGCTGCATTACTCATGTGCATAAAATAGTTACCCTTGTGAACGGTCTAAACAAATTTTGCTTTTCAAGAAGTCAGAGATTCTTACTCCTAATTCTCACTGGAGAAGACTGAAAGGAATTAAAACTAATGTCAGTGTTTTCTTGATACAAGAATCTCAGATTTAAGATGGAGAAGATGGAAGGCTGAACAGCTTCTAAGGTTTTGACTTCCCTTCAAATCTCTGCTGATGTTGTATTATTTGTCAATAAAACTAAGGTAGACACCTTAGTTTTATTAGAAACGTTGATGCCCTCTCCCTATAACTTCCAAGCTGCCACAGCCTTCTCAGTTCAATGTCTTTCCCATATGTGGTCCTTTAACCCAGCTCCATTTTCATTGTAGTAAAATCCTTTGCCAACCCAGCATGAGATTCACTGTTTACAGTAACAGACTCACTTCAGAATTTTTAGTTGGGCTTAGACCCCCAGCCTGTCCTGATCTTTATTCTGTCCATGAAGATCCCCATCTCATTTATTTTTACTCCTTTTGTGCACTGGTTTTACTGGCAGTGTCCATTGCTTATCTCCAAGGATAAGAGCTTCACGTCTACTTTCTAAACACCAGCCCAGTTTTTTTTCCTAGCCTGTTCGTCTTCCCCTTCTTATGATATATCTGCTTTTTATCATCTTTAAGGTCTGATCTACTTAATTTGGTCACAAGTCTTCCTCGTTCTCACCAGAATTTATTTTGTTGTCACACAAACCAACAATCTCTTTGTAACTCTTGATATAATCTTCATCAGGTCATAATTCCAGCCTCCTAATTCTTCTTATGACAAAGAGGTCTCAGGACCTCTTTCTGGCTTCCAGTTATCCTAGATATCTCTTTGCTCCAAGAGTTATTATGCTACTAGGCAGAATTTTTAATTTCTCTTCCCAGTCCCTGTCTTTCTTTCATTTTCTCCACGTTAGAATATGGTGGCTCCCTTCTCCATGACAGCAAGAAATTCTCAGCACAAAAAAAGGAGAGAAAGGCTCCCTGCTCTCCATACTGCTCAGTGGGGGGGCATGGACTAACTCCCTGCAGGTTTGCTGAAAAAGTTCTGGGGGGAAGCACGTGAGCCAGCAGTGTGCCCCGGTAGTCATGAAAGCTAATGGTATCTTAGACTATATTAGCAAGACAAAAGGTTGGACCAGACAATCTCCTGAGGTCCATTGTGGCTGGGGCTGTTCTATGATTCTGTATCAACTATGTTAATGGTAGCTGAGAGAAATGATTATGCTCCTTTACTTGGCCATATCCAGATACTCTGCTCAGTTTTGGGAACCCAATGCGGAAAACAAGCAAATAAGTATAATCCAGGGACTACAGCACATTCCCAAAAAGGAATGTCTGTGGCAGCTGGGTTTGTTCAGTCTGAAGAAATGGTTGCAGGGGAACACCACAGCTGCTTTTCAACACTTATGAGTGGACTGTTAAGATGGCAGAGCTAAGTTAATTACTGAGGTACATGGCAAGAGAACAAGAGATCATGGATTCAACTGGAATGGGGGAGGTTCTGACTAGATATATGGAAATAATTTTTTAACTTTGATGACAATGAAGCACTCTATAGAATAGGTTGTCCAGAGAGGCTGTGGAATCCACCCTTGGATTTCAAGACCTGATGGGACAAAGTCCTGAGCAACCTGAATTCTGAATTCAACATTGACCTTGTTCTGAGCAGAAGGTTGGAGTAGAGAACTCCTGAAGACCTTTTCAACCTGAATGATTCTGTAATTCTGTGAAACCTAGCTGAAAATATTTTCCCAAAAGATTCTTACTTGTCCAAGTTAGAATGGATTTGGGTTTATATCAATGCTATTCATCCTTTCAAAATTTCAAGCTTTTGCTCTCAGGCACAGAAGATTTGGAGCACTTTAAAGGAAAGACTGTCAAATTTTTTTCAACATGTACAAAACAAGATTATCTCCCTAGACCAATTGTTAGATACTATTAAGTAGTTTTGTCTGAAATATGTGAAAAGAGGAAAATGAGATGTGAGGCAAAGTGAATGTAAAAAAAATATCTGATTCTCAGACTCTTGCTGGTCTACCACTGGTGCTACCAAAGTTACTGTGAATCCATCATGAAAAGTCAGCTCCTCATAACATGTTAGACATCACATGTTGAAAACCAGGTGAGTTGCCAAATATTAGGTCTTTTTTAGTGGGAAAGCCATGGCTTGGCAAATCAAGAGGTAAATCAGAATATACTCTATTTTGTCATCTCTTCTTAATGCTCTATGTTGTTTTTTTAAGTGGTTTTGTACAGAAAAAATACTCTATGTATTTGCCAGTTGTGAAAATTATGCCCGGTATCAGCTGTAATCTTATAATTGTATTATAATTGTATTTTTCCTTTCCCTCTATGCCCCCCCCCCAAAAAAAAAATTTATTGCTGAGCTGCAGAAAGGCTTTCCTCTGAGATTCTCTTAATATTTCCAAATATGGATCCCTTTTAGCTAAGAGATGAGTGGTGACATCTAGCAAAGTTAGTAGAAAATTAAGACAATGATGTGTCTATAAGTAAAGACAGAGGACAGCCACCATCAACAAAAAAAGGAAACAGAATGTGTTTTGTCATATTTTATAAAACAAAGTGGAAGACATAGCAATGTTGATTAAGCTTGAAAGCTAGAGGTTTCTTGGAGAAAAATGCCTAATACAAAAATTGAGTTGTAGAAAAAATTGAGCTGTAACATGATGGGAAGTATCTCAAAAATGTGATACACGGGGAAAAGAAAACCTAAATTGTAATAACTTAAAGAGGTAGTTTCTTAAATGAACTCTACCAGTATTGAAGGGAAAGGGAAAACATAGGAAGATACTTGGCTGAGTGTATCTGAATGGTTATCAAAGACGGAGCGTTGATTAAACTTGTAAGTGATATTGTAAATGAACTTTATATAGGAAGATCCTTAGGGAATTAAGAAACTGTGTGCACTCTAAGCCTGACAGATGATGTTAACATTTTCATTCCTTATTTTCTGAAGAAGCCAAAGAACCAGCAACCAGTTTGTAAGGTGTCTGGAATGGATAGGATTACAGCAACAGAACCCAGACAGATCTGTAGATTTATGTGCACAAATTTTCAGGTCTGGAATAGGAAATTAATTTCCTTATATTAGAAGGGGCATGTGAGAAACACTTGCAGAGTCCTGAAAAGAGGAGTGAAAATTGGTGAAACTACTTTTGGAAAATCTGGTGGATTTCTGCTAACTTGGGGTTGTCACATTGCCTCTGCCACAAGCGTTCACCTGCAGAGCATGAAGACTCCATCAGAAAACTCTCTATGTTCCTTGTCATTTCATCCCATTCATATAAGAAAGTGAGGTACATGGTGGCGTCTCATTGAATTTGTGTTTGAAATATAACTCAGCAGGGTTCTGCTTATTCACACCAATATCTTGAACATTTCTGACTCACCTCATTTCAGATTGAAGGGTCATTTCATGGTAGTAGCTTCCACAGTCCTTCCTCACTGGATATTTCCAGGTGGCCATTGACATTGATTAGTTCTTGTAGTCCAGGAGTTTTGAGGCTGAGGTAAGTGATTGCATGTTTTGCCCCAAGTAAATACTGTTCATGTAACCATCTGCATCACTGCAGTTGCTAGCCAGACCACTGTTTCCTGAGGCCTGGATAAAAATATTTCCTCCACCACAATGACCCTAGGGGAATAAAAAAAATAACAAAACAAAACTGAACTTTCCATACAGCCCTTTTATTTTAAACAGCCAGTGTTATATTTCTGCCAAACTTAGAAGGTGTTTTTCATTATGTAGCTTTCAACTACCATGGAATTAATATAGAAAAACTTGTGTTCTTCAGGGAGTCCTGTCATACATCTACAAAATAAGGTTCTTTTTATGTACCTACACATTAACATTGACATCCACTCCCTCATTTAATTAACAACATTTGAATGTAGTTTCCTTTCATGTAGTAATTGTATTTCTTATTCTTAAACTGATCTCTTGTTTTGGATGGAGATACTATTGGAAAATGTCAAGATTTGTCCAGATAAAAACAGTGACAATAAGAGGTTCCTCTTGTGGTTTTTGAAACCTATATCTGGACTTTTCTAACAAGTTTTGAAAAAAAATCTGAGGTGGGAAATAAACCTCTCGATTTTGACTTGAGGGGAGAACTTTCTAAATTTTTCGGTTCTTTCTTTCAGTGACTTCAAAGCAAACCTGCTGGGTCTGGGAACTTTCATGTCTTTAGGACCCTGGTAGCAACCATAAACAGTTGTGGTTGTTAATGTAGAGACACAGGCTGCAGAATTTAGAGCATGTATTACATGTTTGCCAAGGAGTTGAATTCCAAAGAAGAAGAAGTTAAAACTGCATTAGTAATGCTTAACTTCAAGAGCCAGATAAAAAGATATCTGCAAAGGAATGAAATCCAGCATTCACTAGCTACTTGAATTTCTTTAATAAAGCTGACAAACTCATTAATATTAAAATGAGTCCTGGGTTATGTGTCCTTATGTAAGGTATTCCTATTGTACCTGATAAAGGGTGTTCATGCAGTTATTAAAAAGGAGAAAAGAGGAGAAAGTGAGGTTACATCACAGAGGAAAGGTCAACCTGTTGGGAGAGGTCGGCATTCTTTATTCAGCACTCCATTTAAAGAACCAGGAGATAATGTGTAAATAGTTTGTGTTTTGGGTTTTTTTTGTGGGTTTTTTTTTGTTTGTTTTTAAATTAGAATTTAAGTGTATGAAAGAAAATCCATCTGTGGCAATCCAATCATGAAACATACGTGTGTGTAGAGTCAGAAAATATTGTAGTGTTTTTTTTTCTTTTTACTTTACTGAAAAATTTCAACAAGTTCAATGCTTTAGCAGAATTACAGGTGATAACCTTTTTTCTTTACAATAAGCCTAATCCTTTCTAGTAATTTGATTAGTGATTAATATATTAACATAATTGTCATACTAAGATAGCAGATAAACTTTGCAGCTGGAAGAAAAATAAACTTTTAAAATAGATCTGGGATAAGGTACCTAGACCTACTTCCAAAAATCCCTAATAACAATATATAATTTATTCTTATAATTTTTCCTTGAATTAGTGAAATTAATTAATTGATTAAATTTAATTAATAAGCTTATTTTTGTGTGAGATTTCCTATAAGAGGAATTTTCTAAGGAGCAATCATAAAATAACTTTGAAGAATACCCTTTCCAAGAAATCTGGAAAAGTAATAGGAAGAAAAGACTTGTAAAATATTTTTAACTAGTTGTTTACATCCAAATGAAGAAATACAAGTTCTGAATGGCTATATGAGCCATATCAAAATGCATGTTATGCTGAAAGTTTATTTCCAACTCAAATCTTTCTACTTTTCCTGGCATATATTACCTTTCTCCGTCTGTCAACAGTCCCAAAATTCATTTGCCTTCAAAAGAAGACATTTTACAGTGTTTCCTGAAGAAAAGCATTTTTGATCAATCAGGTCAGAAGCAGCTTCTGTATTTTTGAAACAAAACCTGGAAAAAAAAATAAAAGCATCTTACAGGTACTAGATTATCCCTCTTAATGCCTCCATTAATATTAAATAAATCCTGCAAATACAGTGTCTCGGTTTTGGAAAATATATTAATTGGGTGTATGTCAGGAATAAAATCCAGGAACTCACTTTTAATATTTCTTAAATCAAAAGCTTCTTGTTCTTAACAGCTAACCCATTTAGATATTCCTTCCCTCTCCCCCTTCCAAAAGCCAGCTCCTTCAGCTGACTGCTGCACTCCAGTGCTGTCTGTATAGGTTACAAGCAGTGAAACACATTACAGCCATCTACATTTATACTTGTCTTAGTGTCAGTGTTACTTCCAGAAATGGCTGAAAAAATACACAATTTTTCTTAATGTTCAGAGCCATGTTTACTACCAAGCACCTCTGGAAACTGCAACTGAGTGGTGAGTTTTCTCTGGGGATCTGACCCAAAGTACCTTTCAAAAGCAAAAGAAGATTCTGAACACACAGGGTCTTTTTCTGTTTTCACATATGTTCATATATTTTAATGTAAATCACAAATATATAAATGAAAATAATTATATAAATGAAAGTAAAATCCGTTAATTTTATTGCACATTTTTATTATAGTTAATTCACAACTCTTGGTTAGAAATGCATGTTTTGAACACTGCTGAGTGATAAGGATCTATTTACTTATAAAGTAGGAAGCACATAACACTAGGAGACAAACCTCATAAACATTGAAACCTGCAAATAAGTTTGCTTAAATGTACTCCTATGAATAGATCCACTGAATTAAATGAAAATACTCATGTGCATAAATTTAAGTGTATGCAAAAGTACTTGAAGACAGGAGATTTAGCTCTTAATTATTTTAGGTCACTGAAGGAAATGGAGGCCACAGTTTCTCTCAGAACAGGTGACAAATCTGCTTAGAAAGGTAATGTGGAAGTGGCATATGGAAATGGTGTATAAGCAGTCTCATTCAGAAATACGTGAGCACACTGATGTTGCCATAGAGGATCCAGCTGGGGAATGACTGATCTAGGTAATTATACTGCAAAATCTTTAGAGGAGACATCCCATAACAAATTTTAGAAAATACAGATCAGGGACTCAAGGTAGTTGCTGGATGCATAATTCACTTCAAATAATTTGTTGGACAAACCTCACCTCCTTTCTCTATTTGTGAATTGTACAAGAGCAGTTTATGACTTTCTTAGATTTATTATTCAGAATTACTCCCTGAATGAAGGTGTATCATTTATGAGCACTTCACTGCAAGTGCTTGATATTCAAAATTTGGCACTCAATATTGTTATGTTGGGTAGTCAGAGAAGAACACATAGCACGTTGTGTTTCTCTGAGTGGAAGTAACTCAGAGTCAGGTTTTCTGTTGTAAATCATTGTATTTCAGAATTCAAAAATCACTTTCTATTCCATTTTCCAGTAATCACAAGACATTTCACAAACATTCTGGCTAAAGGCGTATTTGTTCAAAATTAAAACATCATTATTTTCATGGAATTATTTTGTCTTATTATGTCTCCATTTAGGTCCTATAATGTCTCTACTATTCAGCTATAACGAGAAGGTTTATCAAAAGATATATCATCATTTAAAAAAAACCCTAATAGGGATAATTTTGTCCAGCTGCATAATCCCCCAGCTGGGGTATTGTGGAATGTCCCATGCCTTATTCATCAGTCCTAATATGTTAAGAACAAAACTTCCAAAAAGTGACACCACTGAAGACTTAGCTTTAGCTGTCTAAAATCAATCAGAGGAAATATTTGTGAATGAAGAGACTAGTTTATCTCTTTAGAGCCTTTCACTTGTCTGCTCATAAAATGAGGGAGATTCCTATCTTGATCTTGCTTCTGGAGAACTACTACCCACATCACAGAACAAAACTTGTGGTTCCCCTGCTGCTGAAAAATCCTATAATAAGTAGAAGATTGTAAAAACATGAGTAAAAAAAATAATTAAAAAACCAAGCTTGAAATAGTTCCTAACTCCTATTTTTCTTGAGGAGGAAGAAAATGGCTAAAAAATTGGAAGCGAGATATATAGAGAAATTACACTGCTCTTAACATAAGCAATATTTAGTAATTTCTTAGCCCTGGCTTGCAGTCAGTCATCCTAACCATCTGCTCAGAACTGAACTTTTTTTTTTTCTTCTTCAGTATAGTTGAACTATATCAACAGAAACAATTTTTTCAGGGAGAGTAAATGTACCACTACGAATGGTTTGATGAAAGACTGAATCTTTGTATTCCTGGAAAGTAAGTCTTCCTGTAACAAGCAGCTAATGTTTGAACATGTCAAAGCCAGCCTTTTAGAAAAGGAGATAAGAGCACTTGAATGATTCTTACAAAGTGGTAACTGGCCCAAAAGAAAATGTTGTGTACAGTAATTTATTCTAGGAGTTACATTTTCCTCGGCCTTGAAAAGAACTTTACCATGACTCAGTATGTTGGGCTTCACTCCCACTCTTATTTGGGAGATGTGGGTCTGAAATACAGACCAACTGTACAAGCAAATATTTTATTCATATAAACAATACTATTGGCATAGTCAGTGGTAAAATAATGGCCAGATCCGTATTAGGAATGGGTCATAAACTAATGTTAATCTGAGATGGGGTGTTTATTCATGGTTTTAATTTTATCCATACTGTTAAATGTTATACTGCAGAAGCTTTAATGTTTAAGCAACTATATTAATCTAAAGTACTGTTATTGATAAAAATTCTTTTGCTTTTTGAATTGACGGATAACATACCATCAGAAAGTCTTTATTGCTTGTATAAGCTACAGCTGTGCTAGAGGGGATAGCAACACTAACCTAGTGTCACTGTCTCAGCATGGGGCCTGTTCAAAGTCATTGTTTACATGGGCTTTCTACCATATGGAATTATCAACGTTTTATTGCAAAACCTTAGTGCTGCCTCATACTTCCAGAGTGACATTACAGCAAGAGAGACTTCGTTTTTTCCTTTCCTCTCAAAAATAAAAAGGAAAAGATTTCTCTCTCCCCCAAATAATGCTCTCCTGTTAGAAATATACATCAAGATATAAATATCAACATCTATAGGTAAAAGGAACCTTTTCCCTTTATATACATTTATTTTTATATTCCTAAATCTCATATTTTGGGTAGCCTATCTCCTCACTTTCAAATGCCTGAGTCTGACCATGCTGGTAATGCTATTTCACCTCTGAGAGAAGGAATAACCCTCCCTTCGAGGGGTGTCCCATGATTTTCCTCTGGGGTTGGACCTGCCTCTGCACCCAGCGAATGTCTGGACAGAAAATGTTTCTTTAGCACATGAAACATCCCGTGGGCCTGAACACATGGGGCATTCTTAGGTGGTATTAATATGTAAGTAGGTGGTTAGGACCCTGCCAGGCATGTTTGGGCAGGCTGCCCAAGGCCCTAGTGTGGATTGCATGCCGGCACAATGAGCTCTTGTCTGCTCCTGGGAATGCATTTTGAGCAAGTGAGGTAGACATACCTCTGGAAACCTGAGTAAGGCAAACTGTTCCGGTTCATGTTAAGAGGGAAAAGGAAATGAATAAACATTATAAATCTTCGTTAGCCCAGCAAGAGCAAAGAGCATGCTTTCATGCACAATAAAGAATAACAGACATAAATGGTAAGTAAGAGTAAAAGAAATTTTTGAGCTCTCCTCTGGAGCAAGAATCCCATGAAAACTCCTGGAAAGAATCAGATGTGTGTAGATAAACCAAGGTACTTCATGACTCTTTGTTAGTGCGTGACCAGAGTTCCGAACAAAACAATGTATTGCAAGAAAATATTGGTTTGCTGAACCTGAACATTTTCCCCAAATTTGACAAATATTACTGTATTAAAGATCTGTTTTGAAGAGTACTTCCTTGGTCCATGCTGGGGCTCTGAAGTCTTCCACATTTACTGCTGAAGAAAGAGAAGCCTTGAAAACTTGAGTTGCAGCTCCCCAAATCTGGGTTTCAGTAGAGTAATACTGTAGCTGCTCCAACACAAAATGGTCTCTCAAGGTTTTTATGCTAACAAGACCTAGAACTAGCTGGAGTTTGCATAGCCTCAGGCTAGTCCTGCAAAGGCTGCATCACTGGGTTGGGATTCAGCAGTGGCTGCTTTCCCTTCTGCTTGCCTCCCAGATGGGCTGGGGTCAGATTCATATCCCAGTTCTGGAACATCACATATCTGGGTTCTTGAAATGAAGCTTTGCAATTCTAGTTTGTGGGAAATTGCTGAATATTTGATTTCATAATTAAGGTGGAAAGAAATACCATATCAAAATATCATAAGGCCATGTAAATAAGAAAAATTGTGATTTAGATAATTCTAGCATAGTCTCCTTGCCATTTCCACAGATCATTGATTAACTACGTACAAGGAAATATTCCTTTTCCAAGGAGATAACATATTTATAAGGATATATATTTTTTAAATCTCTACATGCACAGTAGCAATAGTTGAAATGGGCTGGAGATAACCTTCTGATGAGGCTTTGGTATTGCTGATGCAAGTATTCAGTTGCTGGAAAAAATTCTACACTAGAGACAATATAACAAAATTATTCTGATGGCTATAGGTACATTAGTGGCACTAAGACAAAGATTCAGATAAGACAAAGCCACATACAAATAAGTATGATGATGGAAAGCATATGTGGCTGTATGGAAACTCAAAGCAGATGATGGAACAACCTAAGAGTAGAATGAGCAAAGTTACAGACATAACCTGTTAGATCAGAAAACTCCAACAAAGAGAGTAGTAGTGATAATGGACAATATATTGAACAAGAGAAGTAGATAATGCTGTTACAGAAAAGACAAACGCTACACTAGGTTGTGTTATTTGGAACATCATATGGAATACAAGGAAGGTGGCTTTTCCACTTTGTTTGACTCAGCTGAGACTTCATCCAGAGAGCTGTATTTAGTTTGGGATACCATATTTTTCAAAAGATAGATACAAATTAGTAGGACTTAAAATAAGGACATAAAAAGTCATAAAAGGTGTTGAAAATAAGGCCCCACAGGAAAGCTTAAGAAACTGGGATATGTTCAGTCTAGGGAAGAGAAACCAAAAGGGACATAATAACTCTCAATAACTGAATAAAGGGGTGTTACCAAGAGGACAGGGACCAATTGTTCTCATCAGTCAACAGGGACAAAACAAGAAGTAATGGACTTTACCTGCATCATAGATAATAGGTTTAAATATTAGGAAAAACTTTACAAATGCAGGAACAGTTAGGTCATTGAGCAAACCATCAAGGGGTTTTCCAGAATCACCTCCACAGCAGGATTGTAAAGCCAGACTTAATGTCAATCTATCAGCAATGATTTAAGTTTAATGAAATCAATCCTGACACAAAACATGAGGGAAGGAGAAAAATGACTGGGCTGGACGACCTGCATTGGATGTGTTTGCTGGTAAATAGCTCTGTGATTCTCTGAACCTCTGCAGTACAATGAGAGGTTTATTTGCTATTGTTACTTTTTCTCCATATCTGTAATGCCTGTCTTCATCTGAAAGAGAAAATGTAGAGACATATTTTCCATTCTTAAATGAATACTGATATGTATCTGCCTCATGCAGTTAGAGATGTGACCACATTTCCCATCCTCAGACCGGCTGGTCACTAGTGTGCACTTGGAGTGTCAGCTGAGAACAAAAGCTTCCATGCCTTCCAGTCGTCGGGTGACTCTTTGGTCTAAGTAGTTGCTGGTTGTGTCTGACACCTTTGTGCTACAGGTAAGGGCAGGATTTTTCTTTAAAGCCCTTTCTAACCTTCACTGCAATACTTTCTATTAACTAGTATAAGCACAATTTATACCCTAAACCTGCACTTTCCCTGCTTTGAGTATGACAATTGCTAAAGCAAATGTCTTTCATGAACACAGTGCCCCCAGCCCTAAACTATCTGCTTGCTTGACATTCCTGATGTAGCTAGGGCTGTTAAATCTCAAGATAAAAACACTGTGCATCAGCCTCTCCAAAATGAGCATTCGGACTAGTATCAAAATCCAGGACACAGACAGCTTGTATTAATGACAAACTTTTTCAGTTACTCTAAGAAATTCCCCATGTATAAATGTAAATCAGATTAAAATTTAAGACAAAATTATGAGGTACCAATATGCAATTAAACAGAAAGTGTGTGTGTTTTTCTTTTTGTTGTTTAGTGCATTGAAATACTAAGTGTCCTCAAACCACTGCTTAATGACATAGACTGGAAATGAAGTAGCTGATCAAACCCCCTATACGGACATGTTCTGCCAACAACCATTCCAGTGCCAGCAATAAATTCCCAGACTAAACAGTTTAAATTTGGCATTCTCATTTGTGATGCTGTACTTATGCTACACTCACAAGATTGATTCTCTGAATTCAAAGTATTCTAGCAAATGAATGATTAGAAATACAAAATTTTGGATGACAACCATATGTCTACAGCAAATTAATCTGATATTTAAACAAAACACTATTCTTATTAAGAGAAACTTGTGGTGGTTTGAACAATAACAGGTACAGTCAGGGTCAGTCAGGTTTCCACTCTAATTCCTACTTTCAGGAGACTAAATCCAATGCTGACTGGAGCTTGACAACCAGTTCTCAGATGAGACAAGATGCTTTTTTTAGTAACCAATAGAAATATGATTTTTTTGTACTAAATCTTCATGATTTTTTTCTAAATTTCACCTGATTTTTTTAAAAAATAAATCTTACTCTTGTATGACTAAAATGTTTTCCAATTTAAATTGGAATTTGCTCAAAGGCTAGTTCAGAGTGGCTTAGGTATTCTGACAATGAAAAAGGAAGAACTATGAATGTTTAAAAATGGACTGCAAAACAAAACAACCAGAAAAAGCATCACAAGCATTTTTAAATGTGGACTTAATATGCATGTGCAGCAGCTGGATTGACACAATGGACCCTAACGGCTCCTTCAGGTTCCTTTCATACTGTATTATTCACTCTGCAGTCAGAGTATCAAAGACAAAATTTTTGGGAAAAAGCCTATATTTTTTCCAACAGCTGCATTTAGACAATGACATGGGCAATGTTATCGTATGACTGTCCCATTAGAAAAGTGCTCTTGTTTGATGGAAGTATTTAGTATCTGGATATAAGGTCGTCTATGGGTTAGCATGAGATAAAAGTCAGAGCACTATTTGGTCTAGGGTTGTGAAACCTTTAGCTGACAGATTCCATAACCAAAAATAATGTAGCCTTGCTCTTTATTTCCTCACCTGCCAATTTCCAAAGACCATTCAAATTTAAAAAATGTTGCTTACATAACTAAGCTCATTTTCTGTTAGAAATAATGAAAGATGTTTTGGATTTATTGAGCAATTTTATATGATTTATGAAAACCACTTTTGTCCACTCTTCTCTTTTCTATTACAAGTAAGTATACTGTACTGGGAATACTGAGCTAATGCCCTCGAGGAAGACCATGTGACTGCAATTATTTATGAATTAACATGTCACAGATTTGGAGCTTTGAGACAAACACATTTCCTAGCTGCACATTTGTGACTTCTGGGTTTGTAAATGGAACAGATGAAATAATGACTTGCTCTTCCTCTCTATTCCTCTTATATATTGGTTAGTTTACTTGCTGGATATGTAAAGACAGGTAGGAATACTTACATGGATATTTATAATTCACAGAGAGTGTAAATTAAACATGCCATTACTTTATCAACTATGATAATAAATACTTGATGCTAGACTGTATTTCTCTACAAGTGATGTTGTCATTTTTTAATACACCGTTTGCCTTTAGAGATATAAAAATAATTTCTGAATGCTAATGCTGCTTAAAGCCAACACAGTGCATGAGTCAAACCCTGCAACTAAAGAGTGAACTGCTTCAAAAAGCACAGTAACATGTGCTTAGTTAATGCTTTAACTTGATTTGTGCTTTGGGAGCCAAACAATAATTTGACTGATATTATTAGATACATACTTGCTTGGTTTGTCCTGCAAACTTAAAAGTCAAGCTGAAATCAAACTCAGATGTCTTCATCGATAGCACAAACATAAAGGCAAGAAATATATGTAGAATACATATGGTTTTGCTGTCAGATATAAACAAATATAGCTGATACACATACATATATTTGTTAGCTGACTATGTAAATTGAGATGAAAGCTGATTTTCAAGCGTGACCTGTGATAAACAAATGCATATAAATAAACAATAAACCAAGATAACACTAGAATAACATCAATTAAAACAATTACGACGACTTCTAGTCATCATGAAGTATTGTTTCAGTTCCATCTTAAAACAGGAAAAGCTCTCAATTGTTCTTAAATCAAGTGGTAACTGATTCCACATTTGTGGAGCCTTGAAACAAAAAGCTTTTTATCCTTAGTTTGTATTCATTCTAGGGCACGGTAGTTCCACAGCATGAATAGAGTGTAATGTATAAGCTGCTCTAAGTGAAAGTAGCAGGTTGAAATAGTGGACACTGATTGACACAGTACTCTAATAGCTATTTTATATCCATATTTTAAAAGTAAGACTTTGCAGGGGAAAAAAGTTGTATCTAAAGTTGACATGACTGGCAAGTTGAATGTGCAAGTCAGATCTATGGAGTTTTACTTAGCATTTGATACTATGCCAGATATACTTGCATACATACAGAAAAAAAACCAACCCAAAACACAACAGAATATTATGTGGAAAAAAGCCTTGGAGTTCTGATGATCAGTCTGTGCTGTTAACCAGAATACCAAAGCTGCCTCTTCATTTCCATTGGCAAACAGCAGGGTACAGAAGAACTTTCAAGTGAAATATATATATGTATAAATACATATATACAAAATGTACTTATTTGTGGTCTCTTCTTTAAATATATAAATAAACCATCAAAAAATATTTTCTGTCCTTCAAACCCATTTGTTTTTCAGGTACTGATTTCCATGTTTTCCTGAGATAAATCCTCAGGAGTCTGGAGAACAGCTAAGATTATGACATCAAAAGGGACAAAAGATTGGAAGCTGTTTAATGACAGGAGGTTGGGACATTTAAATCATACTCTTTAAAAGTGTGGTTTTTGTTTTGTGTTTTTTTGTTTTATAAGCACTTACAGGACTTGAATTCCTGACAAATACATGAGAAAACGTCTCAGTCAGCCCTTGAGAAAGAACTCTGACTACTGCCAGTTGCTAGAAAGTCTTCATGGAAACGGAGGGAAGGGTATCAAGATTTGAGAATGCTAAAGTTAAAACTAAAACAAAGATGAAAGTAAGAAAACTCAGAGACGGTTGTTTCTCTATATATCACAAAGGCACTGTAAAGGACAGAGTAAAAAGGAGTAATTCTTACCCTTTCCCAGTCTTTTACGGAGGTCAGATTCAGAGGATTGCTGTATTGCCACTGAACCTCCAATAAAAATATTCTGAGATTAGAAAAAAGAAGGATGTCATGTCTGGAAAGGTGAGATGTATGCATGAGAAAGGCATTTTGGAAAAGAGCCAGTCACCCACAAAGTACTGCAGAATAAAGTAATTAAAGCTGTGTCTGAGGCAAACCATGACTCCTGCAAACAGTCAGGAGGGGAGGTCTATGTCATATCCCTGAATGGTCTGCACTGTTGGTGCCCAGAGTTGGGGTGAGCAGGATACTGCCTGCTTGCCCTTTCACAAACTTGGATGAGTTGTGTCTTGCCCAGAGCAGAGTCACAATTTGTTGCCACACAGCATCAGCCACTTCCCTTGGATCAACGGAAGAACAGTGCCAAAACGGTACTTTACAGAAAAGGAACTGCTGGGATGGAGAAAAAGTATCTATGCCTGTGGATTTATGACCCTGGAGACTGCAAACCTGCTGGACCACAGCATTACAAATGGAGGAAGAGGACAGTAGGTCATGCTTAATACTTTTGCAGAGATAGCTCACTTTCCAACCTCTCTGAGCCCTACCTCCCATGCTGCTGAATGCCACAATGCCCTTTTATTCTGGTTTCTTGCTAAGGATGAGGATTTTGAAATCTAATGCCATGTCTGTCCAAGAGGTGAACCATGCTACTTTTAACTCCCCAACACCTGCAAAGGCACAGAATACAACTGTCCTGGAGAGCAAGCTATTTGGTCAGCTCAGCTGCCTGCAGTAGCTAGCACAGTCCTGTTTTATCCTCACTGTTAGGCACTTCATGTTTTGAACAAAAAAATCTTGTGTCTTCCTCTGTGAATGCAGAAAAATCTCTAAAGGGAAAACCAAAAGATAAAAAACTTGGCCCCCATGAAATTAAAGGGGCCAGGCTGTATCCAGATTCTCACCTTAAATATCGAGTAAGGTTTTTATAGGGGATCTGCATATCACTGATAGTCTGATATTTCATTCCTGCACAAGATGAAGGACTAACAAATCCAGAGAAAGGTCTATTTTGTTTTGTTCATTCTTCTGGAGTAAACAAATATGGACTATGTATGCACTACATGCTGCACTGAAGTAATAATTGTATTAATAACAACCATGGTCAAGTTTAGGTTCAGACATACTTTTAAGAGACCGTAGTGCCACAGTTAGATTCAGACTACTGAGAACCTCTGATCTGAACTGGGTCATTCTCAGCATCAGTGTAGGGGGAATAGAGTAAAAAAAATCTGAGTTTTACAAAGGACAGAAAGAAAAGTAGGAGGTTAATATAGCTGCCTCATAGGAATTGAAGTGTGCCTGTGAGTGAAATAATGATATTCAGTCTGCAAGCTTCATAGATCCACAACACCAAAGAATTACAAGGGAGAACACTGTTAGTTGGAACCTACACCTATCTGGTTTTATTATCCCTTACTACTTGGATAGCCCCGAAGTCCTAAAATGCAACAAACCAATAAAAAACTAAATGAAATAAAATGAAAACAATCAGAGAAAAGTAACACAGTAGTGAAAAACTGGCAAAAAAATAGGTCAAATTTTGAGCCTAGCACAACCACAGTTCTGTACTTTTAAACTTTGCACCAGCATGAAAACCAACTTTCCTGAAATGAGGAGCCAGAGGAATGGTTCGACCCAGATGCAGTACAACGCCTAATGAGTTGCCATTTACAGGAGAGTATTTTGCAGCAACATGGCAACTGTGTGTTAACTCCATTGCAAACTAGGATAGCTCTGCAGAAAGTCTGAGCTACTGCTGTGATAGCATATACCTTATAACATGATCAGTTAATAACTTATCTCCAATGAGTCTCAGAATTGCACTTATAACTTTCTCTGGTTTTGCTAGTTTAGTGTCTTTATTCTTCACATAGTTCCTTGCCTAGCACTATCTTATGATTGCTGATAGAAACCAAAAGGCTCCAATGCTCTTTGCCTGAGTGTATCTGGTAATTCTGTTCTTAATTAAACACAGTGGTTCTTCACAATGGAAAAAGGTAAAAAGTGAGAAGAATTCTCTGAAGTCTAAATTGTTTCTTTCTACTCATACAAAAGGAAACAAGATTTTTTTTTCTTGTTGCTGAAAAACTGTGCATCTGTTTTTTTACAGAATCTGCTTCTGATGCAGCAATCACGTTACTTAAACAACCCAGAGCTGACTACAAGAGAAATCTTATTTTCAGTAACAGCAGACCAACCTTGAAATTTCAGCCAAATTCTTCAGCTATTTCAAAGACAAATACTATGTCTTTTTTAAGTCTCACAGCAGGAAAGGTTATGTTCAGAAGCAAATGAAATTTTAAGAAAGGACACCTGGATACTTCTAGCCATGAAACTAGGGCAAGAAGTGACTGCCGTGGTTAGTAAAAAATGGTTTAATTCCTTTCCCAGATGAAATCATGATTATGTCTACAAAGTTCCTAGCCTCTATGAAAGAGTAGGGTAAAAAATATCTACTTCCCCAAGGTAAGAAGAGGCTGATGAGCAGGCAGCAGTCAGGGTAAGCTAGGAACAGAAACCCAAGCAGAATAATAGCAAGAAGCAGTTGTGAGAAAACCGCTGAAACCTACAGCTAATATGGGAGTGGATGAAGGACACATATACTGTCTGTGAAGGAAGAGAGGACCATTGTAGTCTTGATACCTTCTGGCAAGATGGGGTTGAGGCAGTAAGAATCAGTTTGATGAATACAGCTGAGGTGGAAATAGGGCCCAAGTTGACTTGGTGCAGTCAGGTGTTTGCTGAGTAATCACTGTTAGACTGGGCAAACTGCAGCATGGACTAGGGACCTGAGACACTCATTTTAAGGGGTCCTGAAAGTCATGGAGCCTCTAGTTCTCTATTTAATTTTAGGTACTTGGAAGATGAATAAAAATTAGGAGAGTAGTTCTCCAAAAATCCCTCTGGAAGAGAAACACACTTTGTAAGAATAAATCCTGTTCTAGATAGTTTGACCTGCCTTCGCGGGAAATTAAGACCTCTGTTGTCAGTTGTAGAGGAAATCGAGGGAAACCAAGTGTTCGCACACCTCTGATATGCATGAAGATAGGTCTTGGCCTTTGTGGAGGAAAGAAACTTTAGAGGGACTGCAATTTTCTAAGAAGAAAATGTTGAAGTTTATGGTTGAATCTCAGGAAAGATACTAGTTGGAAAGAGAATGAGTTAAGAAGGCAAGTGGAACAAAGCAGCTCTTGGCCCATGATTTCAGAAGGGTATAAAACAGTAAATTAGGAAGATGAGGAGGACTAGGATTCAGGCACTCCAGGTAGCTTCTTATCTTACTATAACACTGACAGTCAAATCATGAGGACAGAGGAACAGAAAAAAAATTGACACAACAAGAGAAAATGTCTGGTAAAGAAACTAACTTCACTGGTTCATCCAGCGAGTTGAGGCTTTTATTTTTTTTGCTGCTTTGCTACCATTCAGATCATAACACATATGGAAAGACCAGATTTAAATAGATTATTTGACTGATATTTTTCAATTTCTCTGACAACTAACTTGCTACAGCAGATAATGGTCTGCCTGAAATCCTACTTTTTCAGGCCTCCGACAGGAGCCACATTGAAATTGAGAGAGGTCAAAAGAAGTCAGCTGACATTTTCACTCCCATTTTTTATGGAAATGGGCAATAGATTGGTGAAGACATTGCGAAGGCTCTAAGGCAATCACTCTTTCAATTTGTCCAGTATTAGTTTCAATAAGAACTGAGAACAGAAACAATTGCCAGCAGCCCCTAGTTGATTTGTTAAGACTCACTCTTGTCCACTTCAAATCACCTTTGACATTTATGAGCTCAACTTTGCAAACATCATTTGAGTATTATTATTTTATCTGATTCCTCTATTATGCCAATGCCTAGGCTACCATAATGCTAAAAGTGATGCATAGGTATCAAGAACACTATTGTTTCTTACGTCTTGTGAAAAACGAGGAAGCTTTTGTTATTGTATACAGATCCAATACCTCCAGCATTACACATGCAAGGTAAAGTAGTTTACAAAGATTAATTTGTATATATGCAAAGTGAATTTGAAAAAAGGGAGATCTAGTTTGACAGTCCTTTACAATAAGACTAGCATATTGATAGCAAATTAGCTTCCCACTGCACTGAGATTCTCCTGTGTAGAAACCATCTTTGTAGAACTCATAGGGTATAATAAGCAAAGAAATGTGAATAGTGAACATTTAAATCACTCTAGGTTTGTACTCTTTGCAGCATGCAACCTGTTGAATGCAATTTTCTTCTGTAGAGTCACAGGAACAAGAAGAAAGATAAAATTGAATTATTCTTGTGTACAGTAAATACTCCTTGAATTTCAAATAATGCCAATTTCCATCTCTTCAGATGGAGAGGCAGTGGGGCTCTGGTGTGTTCCTTTTATCTCAGAACCGTAAGTGCTGTGGTAAAGGACTCAGCCATAAATAATCCCACGTGTTGCCAAGGCCGGTGATAAGCAAATGCTTGCGGAAAGGCCCTTGCTCCATAATCTTGATGAACTTGTCAGACCGCATGAGACAGCCTCTGCATCTGGTGGGTTGCAATGACCAGCTCCAGGCACCAACTCTGGGTGCTGTCATCCCGGTCTCTGCTCCCTTGGCAATTCCATGCAAAAGTAGCATAGATATGTCCATTAGCCTCGATTGGTGCCAGAATGGATGAGCATATGGAGAATGATTTAACTGATTACCAAGCCTGACTTTAACAGTATTTTATCAGGTGGCAGCAACTTGCAAAATAAGGAGCCAAACAAACAGTATTAAACCTACATCCCAACTATGACCCCATAACTGAAATCTTCATAGGAGGGGAAAGACAGATACAGAGAAAACCAGCCTTCTGTTTTTTAAAAATATGTTTCTTATAATAGCTTTTTTAATAAACGAAAAAACCAAAGAAGACTGTTTTGAAACTTCAGCAAGCAAATCTGTTTAAAACTATGACAAACTTGGATACTAGCAGAGGTGATATTTAGTTTGTCTGCTATTATATTCTCTATTTAATGGTTTTGTCAGGTTTCTTTCTGGGACATACATTATTAGAGTATACTAACATTCATTTAATCCTACTAGAACTAATTATATATCCCTCTTAACCAGTATTTTACTCTCTGCTAACAGAATTATACCTAATGAAATATATCAATATTGAAGACTCAGACGATGGCAGTTACCATCCCTACTAAATAATTATAACCAGTAAAGATCACACGCATAATGTGACAGTGGCAGCACCTAGAGAGTGGGAACAGCATGGTAATGATATTCAAACAGGAACCCAGCACCCCCTCAACCCTGGAACCACTAATAACTTCAGCTGGAACAATTGGCAGAGGGGAAATGAATCATTCCCTTTGACAAGAACAAAACTATATTAAAATGTAATAGTTTATTAAACAACTGACTTCAGAAGTTAAATTACTAAATTGCGTCTCCATGGGCTTTAAGAAGTACTGTCTGATCACAATAATGGATTGCCTACAAACTTTTATCTTAGCCATCGCCTCCAGAGTTTCTGTATTTAATTATTTAAATCTTGTATTAATGAAACATGTTATACTGGTAAGAAAACTACTTTTATCACAACACATGAAAGACAAAAAATATATGTGATTTATTTGCATCCCCCTTGCAAATAGCAAAAAATGCCCTCTCCCTAGTCCCTTCTTTCCAGCTGCTTTGCCTGTAAGGATTTGCAGAACTAGTTTAATGGCTGCCATTGTTCTTGAATCTGACTTGATTTTTTTTAAAAGAATAGAAACCATTTAAAACATTTTGGTGCACCTATTGTGCTGCATTATGACCCACTGTGATTTCAATTTATGTTGCATGAGAACATGCCACTGGAACACCAGATTGCATTGTGTGCAAAAAACCTAGCAGTGCTGGAAATTGATGTCACATCACATTTTATAATACGTATCTATGCATATAATGCATAGACACAAGAGGGCTAAATTATGATAAAAAAAAATAAAAGTAAAAAGAAAATAGATACGGCATGGATGAGGTTAGAGAGAACCCTTCTGATTTATACATCTGTCCTTTAAAGGCTGGAAACCTCTGCTGCACAATGAAGACCTCTGTCACTTGAGCTATTGAGAACCTAGTAGGATTAGCAGATTGTCATATTTTGTCTGTGGATCAGCCACAAGGGTGAAGTAAGACACATTTTTAAGTGGATTTCAGGTGTTTGCTGACATTAGAGGAACACTACATTAAGAAAAAATTGGAAAAATTTCAAGTTCTGGTAAGGACAGGATCTAGAGATCAATGCTTCTGCCTCATTTCTACTCAGAGAAACAGTCTCTCCTGTTGCCTGAAGCTTCTCCCTCAGGTTTCTCTCTGGTCCTATCTTCTCCAGCTGCCATCCTCCCTTTCTCCTTGACCAACTGACCCAAGAGGGATAAAAGATTTTGGCAAAGTGCTCTGGAGTACACAAAAGACCAAAACTTAGATACTTACAATGAAAATGCAGAAATGAACAAAATATTAATCATATGAGCTTACAGTTAAGCACCTTTGAGAGCCCTTAAGAAGAGAGGCTTGGCTTAGAAACCTGCACCATGAACAAACTCATTGAATAATCATGTTTTGTGGAAGGAGATTTCAAATACACTGCAGAATCCTGTACAGAAGAATCTGGCAATGCTTTTTCTCCTAACAAGGCACAAGAAAAAATGTGCTTTTGCAAAGCATGTTTTGCAGTCCTGCATCTTCATTGGAAAAATGGTGACAATATTTCTCTGCCTTAAAAATTTTTTCTCTGCCTTACAAAAAGTATTGCAAATACTAATGATAAAATTCTACAAGAAATGTTTGAAAAGCATTTAAAATGCTAGAAATGCTAAAAAGCTATTCCTTAACTGCCTAAACAGTATATTAAAAATCTAACTCCTATTACAGAGCAACCCTTTACAGCTAGAAGATCAGATGCACTGTGGATTAAACTAAATAAAACACTTTTCCTAGGGAAGAAAAGACAAATATATAATCTGAGTTCTGCTTGGTGCTAGTGATGCTTCTAGTGATATACTGTGTCCACTTTTTGACCACTGTACTTAAAAGCAGATGTGGACAATTTGGAGAGCAGAGGTCAAAAGAGTGTGAGAATGATCAGAAAATAAGTCCTATGAATGAGGTTTGAAGAGATTGTAGTTACTCTATCTAAAAGTATAGAAGAGTGAGATAAATGATAGCAGCTGAGAGATATGTAAGAGAAAGAGAATAATCTGTATGACAAGCCCAATGTGGATAGGACAAGAAGTAATAGCCTGAATCACAGCAAGAGGGATTTGGGTTAGACACTAAGAAAAAAAAAATTAAGTGTAAGAAAAGCTAAGCACTGGAGAAGAACACTTACCTCACCTGGGGAGACTGTGAGATCTCCACCGCTGGGAGATTTTAAGAACAAGTAATGCAGACATCTTTCAAGCATGTTCAAGATCCTGCCATTTACATGGACTAACTGATGAAGAAAGTCCTGTTTCCTGTGATTCTAAATTTTAGTGTCTGTTTTGTACAAACAGTGAGAAGTAGTTTGTGTGAGAGCTTCAGGGACTGGCCACTTAATGTGTGGAAGCCATTAATGAAAAGCAAGTTTAATGGATCTTCCAAAAGTATTCACCTGCATTTTAGTGTGGGAAGGCAATAACCTATTGCTGAAGGAATCCTGTTCTACTGACAGGAAGAGGACCAGGAAACGAATTCTCTCTGGAAATTTCCTTCTCTGTGGTAGCCAAGCCCTCAGGAGGACTTTCCCAGGATTGTTCTCCCTCTACTTACAAGCAGCTGTTGGAAAGTAGTTTTCTGCAGACTGAACAGATGGTAGAAGGGTCAGGATGCTGGTGAACTTATGCTCCAGGAGGACAGGAAGGAGCATGAACCCTGAGAGGAGGTGGTTCTGTTATATTTTTCTGTAAGGAAAAGTGTCCCATCTGAGGCTGAACAAATTAAGCACCTTTCAGGGGCTGTAAGGACACTGAGACCATGAAAATGATGGAAAGGTACTATGACAGACCTGTTGTGGAGTCCACACTGAGGTCTACTCCCTGGGCTTAGCAACAAAAGAACGAGGCTACAGTTCAGCTGGCAGAACTGCATGCAGGCACTCAAATGGGACATACAAGTTGGGACTGCTTAAACTGGTATTCCTGTCGTGGCTGCTATATCATTAAACTCTGGCCTGAAAGGCAAAGAGTGCTTGGAGTTCTGTGGCATGAAACAGAGACTACAGGGCTGGAAAAGAGCCAAGATGAAGGAACTTTGCAGGGAGAGTGTGGCTTATGGAAGACTTGATCTCAGCCAGGACTTCCACTTAGCTTTATTCCTCTCCACCTGCTACATGACATGGCTCATGGTTTTTGGTTTCTTGCAATGAATAAGCCTTGGCCGGAGCTAAGATTCATCTGCTCCTCACAGGAAAATTGTTGTTTGCCTGGGAAATCAAAGAATCCAGGCTACTGTGGCTTTGAGTGTATGGGATTCATGTATGGTGTAACCAGTGCATCTAGGATCACTGGATCTACAACTCAAGTAGTGTACAGGCAACATGTGCATTGAGAATGGCTGTTTATCCAAGGTTTCTGGATGGTAGCTCCTTGCTCTAACTGAACTGTGAATGTCCTGGAAATGCTGAGCAAATGATTAGTGTCCATGAGTTCTATTTGGAGCAGAAAAAGAGGACATATCAGTATTTTTACAGGCCTATGGTAGCAATGTATTTGAATTTTTTAATTGTGCAATGACTTCCCACAGAGCATGACTATGAAAGACAGTTTTGAGAACTGCAGAAAAAACTAGGCAAAAAAGTAGGGTAGGATCAGTGAAAACACACATAAATAAATATATCTAGCATTGAGAGACTGGTGAGGACCCACAGAGGATAAGGAAAGAATGGGTGACTTGATGAAAAAAAAAATAGTAGAAGGGATGTTCCTGCTGTCCCACTTGAAGGTTAAATACAACCAGAGTGTCAGAGAGGACTGTTTCCCATTCAGGGAAACAAGGTTTTACAGAGGTAAGATTGCCCCACAATAGTGTTGCACACAAAACTGACAGACTTTCCAGGATCTTGGCCCAGAAAAGCGCATTTATTGCAATACTAAATTCATGAACCACTCCACATTAAGGGCTTCTTGTTTTCTGATGTGCTTTTGGAAAGTCAGAAAGCAAACTGACATGACATCCAGTCATCCATGTCAAGTAATGACTATTGGTTTTATGGGCCCAATGCTGTAACCATGCCTGTGCTCTTAGCAGAAGCACAACAAGGACTTGCCTCCTTTGTCTTGCTTATTTATTGCATCCTTCTTAGATGACCTCAAATGAAGGTGAGAAGGACTCACAGACAGAAGAAGAAGGATGAGGAGATTTCTATTTTGAACAGAAAAGGCAGAAGCAATACAGAGAAGAGGTGAAATTCAGACAGGTGTTTGTATTTTTTACGGCTCTGGCTCAAGTGGATCCTCAAACATTCATGGTCCTGTAAAACTGCAGCCTTTGGGCTGCAGCTAGCACCAATGCAGTATAAACTTTGGTGCAATCCTGTTGGAAAGATTGCACAAAATTCTGTCCCCTTGATCATATGAAAAACTGTAGTAAAAATTTTCCTTTCACCAGCTTTCTTTTTTTACCCACATAATCAATTCTGTGTCCCAAGGACTTTTGTCTTTGCTTTGTCTTGGAACCCTACTCATGACTGTTTCTCCCATTTCCTCCTATTCTCCTAGTTTGCTTCCTCCTTCACTGAATCAAAACCAGTCAGTTTTAAACAACTTTCAGCTCTGGCTTTTCCCACTAGAAAACCCACACTGCATTCATCATGGGCTGAGGTTACACATTTGGGAGCAGGGTTGACTTGAATGTCTTTCAGCATAACAAATTGAGAGGGCAAGATTTTGGAAGACTGGGGTCCTGTTTGCCAGTGCATCACAACACTGCTGCTTACTTGAGCCATGACTACAAGAGAACTAGGAGTCACCAGGCAACGAGGATTTGAGGCCATATTGTTGACAATTGTCTATAAAGCATTTTGTTCTTTGTGTTCCAGGGAGTACATAGCACTTTGGGTACCCGTTGACGGCCAGTCCTTCATGCGGGAGAGGGGAGGTGTGATATTACACTTCTGCTTTATCCAACTTGTCCACCAAATGGTAAATATGTGTGTGTGGGTATGCACATATGCAAAGAAAACTTAAAATAATTCATGAAGAAATTACAAAATCCAAGATGTCATAATCTAACTTACTAAAGAAAAGAAAGAAATCAAAAAACTTCTCCCACATATGAACAGCTAAACATTACTGCACTTCAAAAATACACCTGGGAAAAAATACTGCTGGACTTAAATACACTAGTAAACTTACACTGCCATAAAACAATGTATTTGAGAACTTCAGACAGATGATCTACTCATAATGTTCTCCTGTTTTGTCAACACCAACATATCATGCTATGAGAGAATGTCTGTAAATCCTGATGTAACAATTTAAATTTAAAAAGCTTTCAATAATATGTTAAATGCATAGGATACAACACCTCTAATTGTTAGGAAATGGACCACAACTTTTTCTCTGCTGTTGAAACTGAGAAAATATTCATCATCCTCTTGTCTCACCTTTGTTCTGACCCCTACAGACCCCTCACATCTCAGAGCTCCCCACAAGTCTCCTTAATTTTCAGTTGTTTTTAATCAACCAATTCTGACACCACATTTTGATTCAAAACCAAAACACATCAGTTAAGTCAAAACGGTGCTAAAATCAGGTGGAATTAGATGGAGTTTATAATTTTAAACACAGGTTTCCCTTGTGCTAACAAGCAATGTTTATGGCCAAAAAAGCTTTAAAATCCTTTTCTCAAGGTAGTTTATCTATATTTGCTGCCTGGACATCTGGTTTTGGATTAGGTTGGGGTGAGAGTTGGTGTGGGTAAATTGTGAAGTGAAATATTGATCCTCATCAAAATTATCTGACAGAAGCAGCTTAAGAGTATTGTATTGATGCTGTAAAAAGAGAGGTTGACAATATATAGTATTTAGCAGCATTAGGGAAAGGTAGGGATATTGCACTGGGAGAATGCTATTTCTTAATGAAGACTTACTATTTGCGTTTGGAACTGGAAGGTAAATTGGTGCATTTATCTCACAGCATTCAATGATCAAATACAAATACATCTTAAAATATCACCTATTATCACCTATTATTCTTCCTACACTTTCTAAGAAGACCTGTCCCCTGAATTGTTTATAAACTGCCCTTTTAACTTTCCCCATAACCATACCCCCCAAGATTCTCAAAGGTAATATGTACAGAAAAATACTTATTAAAATAACATTGCAGGCCTGGCTGGAGCTGACAAAACCAAGAAATTCATGGTTAAGATTGAAACTCCATCTTTGAGACACCCCATTGTGCTTTGTTGCATTTTAATAAGTGTTCATCTGACCCTCTGCCAGTTAATTATGGGGATCTTCAGAATTTTGTTCTGGCCCCCTTGCTCTTCAGTACTGATGTGCTTCTTTCACGTCTATTTTTAGGGACCTTAAGGTGAGTTATCATTGTTAACCTGATAACACCCAGATCTATTTTGCTCTTTTAGCTGATCCTACTGAGGCAGCTTTTAGTCTTTTCATCTTACCTCCCTAAAGCACAAATTGGGATCTTAACCGAATCTCTTAAAAAAAGAAAAAAAAAAAGAAAAAGATAAAATAAAAGAGGGTGAGAAGAATCACAAAAATTAGGTCCTCTTTTCCCTTCTCCCCATCAACCTACTAAAAAGTAGATCCAAGTTTTTCATTCCATTAAATGAAAATCTGTTTATGATTTACAGTATGGCCAACAGAATTGAGGTACTGGTGGATCTTATTTAGCCATTTCCTTTTTTTTTTCCCTTATCCTTTTAAAATTAATTATTTTGCTTTGCTTTGGATTTCCCGTGTGAAAATAAGAGGAGATTGAGAAGACACCATAGATCTTCCTGCAGCACTGCCTCTCTTTTTCCCATTTTAAGGTGTAGAAATCTTCTTTTATTACCTCCACAACAAGGAGCAATACAGGTATCTAAGAAAATTTTAATTCAGAGGAGAGAAATAGAAAAAAAACGAACCAAAACAAAATTCCTTCCTATGAAAGGAAATGTTTCCTAGTACCTCCTGTGGCTGCTCTCTACATCAAGGTTTTGTGGGTTATTCGTGAAAGAAACATGGATTGGAGAATGAATTAATTTCCTCTAAAATGTAGCCTGTCACCCATGAGGAGACATGGCTCTGCCTGGTAAAATAAAAAAACATCAGGAGGGGACAGAAGCAAAGTTAGACATTATTAAAGAACAACAAAAAATTGTCATTATTTAGAGGTTCTTGGTACAATGACAGTAGAGATGGTTTTTCAAAACACCACAGACAAACACTGATGTTGTTATACTTGTCTGAGGCTCTTCTCTGAATCTTCTGAGATTTGTCCATCACTAGAAAAATTTAATGAATACTATTTTACTAGTGGAATTTTCCCATTGAATGCAAATGATTCCAAAAGTTTATTTTCAGAATGTTTCATGCTTGCCTTTGTCAGACAGCTGGTAGAGGGAAAGGGTTTCAAAAATAAAGAAAATTATATATAATGAATAACCAATTTCAGTAGAGGCTAGGAAACTAAATATATTTTTATTGTGAGGACATAATACTGCTATAACCTAACCTTCTCCACCCCCATTGGGTAAAGAACAGTTAATGAAGGAGAGGGTGTTTTTATTAATCTGTACTCCATTTCTGTGCTATATAATATTCATTAGACATTCACTAGTAATTTCTTCCACCCACCCTATATTTAGCAGACAAAAATCTTTTTTCAATCTTTGATGAGAAAAGAGTGTTAAATAGTTAACTCATACACATTGTCTATGTTTTCAATATAATCAATAATATATTAACACATTTATACACCCTGATACATGGGAAGTCAATGTGCATTTTATTTTGAGAAAGTCTTTCAAGACTATTAAGACTTTCAAGACTATTAAGTCTTGAAAGACTTTCAAGATTATCAAGATTCCAAACTTCTGTTCTTTGAACATCTCTCAAACTGTACTTCTTAGAAGCAGTCTCTTTGGGAGTAGATAAAGTCATCCCTACGGTGGATTTTCCACCAGTAAGTGCATGTTACAAATAACATGATTTCCTGATTTTTAATCTTTTTAAAATTTTTTTACAGTTTACAAGCTTCCTTCTACTCTGTCCGCTCAGGAAATACTAGGTTTCCAATACAACTGCTGCGCTAAGCTCTTTGGTTCTGCCTCTACTCCTAAACAAAGTTAATGCCTGCTTGTTAGCTCTGCCTCTTTAGCTTTGGTCCAAAGATGGTTTTCTGTTTACACTCAGACATTTGATCAGCTACTTAGATTGTTTTGTCAGATTTTCATTTAAAACAAAAATTATAGGAAGAATGCCTCTTTATAGTGGAGAAATACCCCTTAAATCTGAGAAAACCCCTGCTTTATTTTTGTGGACAAGAAAGGCAACTTTCTGAAAGCCTTAAACATTACCAAATGAAGTTTCAAGTGAATGACATTCATTTTTTCAACATAATGCTGTTTTAGTGAACTTGAACACAAGCCTGTAATTAACTTTACCCTTTTTTTTTTTTTAAATAAAAATTTAACTTTGATTTTTGTTTTGTTTTTTTGAGTTTTAAGGAGATTGGGTAAAAATATCTCAGATCAAAACAATTCTACTCCTCACTCCTTCTGGACTGTGAAAACAATGGGTACCTATGCTCATGCTTGCTGATAGGATATTGTTGCTTTCCTTTGATATATAATTTTATAGTATCTTCTCCTAGTCAATTGCACTTTGATATGTGATTTTACAGTATCTCTTACCAGTTTCTCAGACCTTTTTTATTTGTGTTGGCCAAATTTTTAGGCCCTGATGATCCTGCTGCAGTCAAATCTTCTTGTCTGGGGTCGTATTGACCTCAGCAAGTTTTTAGGCAGATATTAACATCAGATAACTGTGAATTTGATCCAGGAGAATTTCCTAAGACAATCATCAGTGGAGTTGCAGAGAGTTTACAATGGGCTGGAGGTCAGAAAATGCTCTGATCATGTAGGTTCTCATCTTCCATATGGTCACAGTAAAAGTATCTACCCATTCATCACTGGTGGGCCCCAGGGATCCTAGTGACACTGTCCCACATATATACACGTATATATATATGTGTGTGTATATATATATGTATATATTTATATATGTATCTGTACATACATACTTATACATACATACTTACATACACTAGCATCATATAGTAAATTGACATACAAGTATGCATATATATAAAATTACAGATAGGCACTTGTTTTCTGAGTACATTCACCTAGCTCATGATTTGTCTGTTATTTATATATTATATATATATTTCTGTTTCAGATGGTATGTTTTCCTCCATAAGATTCTGGGCATGGATATGACTTATCTCAGTTATGTCACCTCATTGAGTTAAAGCTCAAAAAGTAAGAGAAAAGTCAGAGAACTGAGAATTATGAAGTCCTTTGTATTAAAAAATAAATGCATAAGTAAATATTTTATGTGGCCAAGTATTTTAGTATTTTTTGTGATTATAGTCTGCTAGAGCTAGCTGATTTGGGATTTTGGATCCAATTCCTTTCTTAAGCACACAAATATAAATAAGGAGGAACACTGCTAACTCGGCTGAGGGCAGCCTTATAAAGCTATCTAAGAATGAGGTCTTTGTTTCTGGACTTTGGGCTAATATTTTTACAGTTTTCTTTCTGTGGAAGTGATAAGCTCAAAATTAACTTCCAAAACCCACTTACTCCTTGTACTGATCCAGGATATGACCACAAGGTACAGCTCTAATAAACCATCTAAAAAAGGAACTCTGATCTCCTAAGAATAGCAGAATAAAGTTTGCATTAATTTCCGGTTAAATACAGCAGTTATGCAATTAATTAAAAAAAGTATCCAGAACAGTAAGCACATTCTGGAGATAAGATTATTTTCCTTTACTGTAATAAACATCACTCTTTGAAAAAATACTTCATCCCTGGAAATAAAGAAAGAATACTTAAATTAATTTCCTTGAGTATTTTATGTAAAATTGTTGTTTATTTCTAAGTGATCCATCTGTACCCGCTTATTTAATTATTTATTCTTTTTTTAAAAATACAGCTATTGACATAATATAAAACACACTTTGTGCAACAAGAAGTCTGTTAGGACTGTGATTTCTGACATAAAGGAACTAGGATATACTGTCACACAATACCTGGAGTTTAGTTTCTCTTAAAACTTGTATTTAACTGTTAAAATGAAATTGTAGTAAATGTAAAGTTGGAACTGATTTTTATAAGCTCTGATTAAAATGTAGAGTGGGTAGCTTGGAAAACATCCCAAAGGTACCTGAGGGGTGAAGCAGGAGGATTAGAGATACTGAGGAAAAACCACACAAAACTGATCATTTTCCCACTGGATCCATTTAAAAATCTGTAGTTCTTGTTTCTTATAAATATAGCCTCTTTGTAGTTTCTTTACAGCCTCAAATTTGTTAAAGGAAATGTGACATCATTACAGATAGCTTCTTTAAAGACTTCTCAAGCTGCATTTCACTTTGTAAACATTTCTGAATAACCAAACATACAGGGCTAGATCCTGCCTTCTGCCATGTGCAGAAAATGCTGTTGAAGTTCACCAGGGTTAACGCGTGTAGCTGAAACTTGAATTTGGCCTACCCTTCTTTACAGGGAGGCCACTGAGCCATCTGATTTTTACCTCTCTTTTTCTCCACACTTTTGTTGGATGAGCCTTTACCTCCCAAACCACCCCTTTTTTTCTTTTTTTTTTTCCCCAATTAAAAATGATGGGCAGAAAGTGAATTTTCAAGTCACAAAACTCTGCCATGCAAAAGTCCACATGGTTATGCCAAGGGCCTGCACCCCTGGTCACCTGAGAAAGTCAGAAGCTGAAATATGAATCTGGTTATAAGATGAAAGTAATGAACTTGGAGTAACGTATAAAAGCTGGGAGTAAAACTTGCTCAACTGAGCAGAGAGAGTTATAACTGACCATGTATATCCCGTAAGAGTTTGCTGAACAACCTGCTGTTACCAATATCATCAACCACAAAGGCATGGTACACACAATAATAATTTTTGTGATTGTAAATCTCATATAATATTAGTGCTCTATAGAATATGCTATATATGTTTCATTTTTTTGTTAAGGATTTTTCTCTGGAGTTATAATTCTATTCTGCCTCACTAAGAATACAGGACATTGTCCGTATGAAAATATATAGTAAACAAAACTAAAATTTGCCCTTTGTCTAAGGTAAATTTTGTGCTAATTTTATTTCACATAAAAAACTTTCTTTTTTTCCCCAAAAAATATTCACAGACAAGGGATAGCATAGCTTTGACAGAGAAATACAGTTTTGAGGAGTAAGTTTGCATCATAAGCAGTCTTTCAAGCACCCTGCTGCCCCGTCCAAAAGCTGCTCCAGAGGCTAAACCAGTGGTCATTCCCCTGAATGCCAACACCTCCTCTGAAAGATGGGGCGGCAGCAGCAAGGAGCAAGCTGTACAGTCTCTCCTGGAATGCAAACTAGCTTAAAGATAAATACTAATATTTAGAGAGAGAAATATTTACTGATATTCCTCTAGCCAAACACTGCAGCTGGAACTATAAAGCATGTGAAGATGGCAAAGCAGCCAGACCCCTTCTTAAGAGTGTTTTTTTATTTTTTTTTCTCTCCTAACTATAATGGGTGGCTGCTTTTCTGCCTAAACAGCTCTAAAGGGCTATGAAAACTGAAGTCCTTCAAAGCTGTTAAATGTTTACTCAGATTTACAATAAAATTCTGCATTACAAATCTAGTAAAATCTCTGAAGCATTGCAAGCAGTACTTACAGAAATTTCCGTTAAGTCAGTGTTTGTGTATTCAACACCTAGAAAATAAGGAAAGTGAACGTGGATAGGGAAGGGAAAAAACAAAGGTGGGGGATGGGGGTGGAAAAGGAAAAAAAAAAAGAAAAAAAGAAAAACCCTACCCTGAAACAGCCATGCAGCTATTAAACATATGCCAAAGTAAACAATAGTGTGAGGGTCTGCCATAGCTTTGCCCTGCAGGTAGACGGCAGGCGGCACAGAAGGAAAGCAAATGGCAAGGAAAAGAGAAAGACGGTACAGGATGTGGATGAGATGCCGAGCCCTGAGAGCATGAACGGCCTGATTGTGATCCTCAAGTCACACCATCAGCCATGCAAAACAGGACATACCTTTCTGGCTTGCTGGTTCTGTCGGCTGAAACAAAGCAGTCCCATTCTCAGCGGGAGGCCAAATCAAAATGAAATTTTATTTAGTCTGCACTGTCCCCAGATTGGGTTTCAGAATGACTGCTTTAGGAGATAGCATGGATGTGGCTGATGCATGCTTTGCATATGAAACTGCAATAGGGAAAAAAAAATCTACATAATCAAAAAAATCTGTGCCGTGTGTATGGCAAAAACCCCTGGACGTTAGAGAAACAGCTACAATGAATGTTTTAAAAAATGACCTTTCTGAATAAAATGCACATTTGTGCTCCATGATACTATTTTCAATAAATATATAATAGATCATTTTGCATATAATTATTCAGAAGGTGCCCTGAGAGACTGAAATATCAAATAATTTTTCTTATTTTTTTTAATCATGTAGCAGAATTACAGTTTGGAAACAAGTGCAGAGAAAATGTGTATCTAAAGAGGGTTTCTGTGTCTTGCAATGGCTGACTGGTGATTGCACCTCAGAATCCTCTTCAATTTAATATTTTGTTTAAGTCCCTGTTTCCTAGAGTACCCAAAGAAAGGCCTACTGCAATAAAGAACATCTGCTTTTTGTACCACTGATCTAATGCATTCCACCTTGCACTTTTAAGAAAGGATCCATTCTTTGATTAGACACACTTAATTTTACAGACTATTAATAAATAAAAAAGATCATCAACTGATCACACAGCATTTTCATTAGAAGTTAGAAATAACTTACAAAGGCAAGAAATAGTCTGCTGAATATGCAGGGCATACACCATGTAATGCCTTTGTTGTCAGTTATGCTGCAAATGAGATTTTCAAATAGGATTTGCAGAGGCAGGGCAGTGATCAACACAGTGCAACATCCAGGAAAGGGAAGTTGAGCACAGTATTCTGTGAAACAAGGGGGCAGAAGGGAGCCTGTTTGTAAATACATATTATTATCCAAAGAAAACACTTATCACTGCTTGATTTTGCTACACCAGCTACTTGGAACTAGGCGATACCAGTAATTTTGTAGGTGCGCATCTGTGTGGGCACATGTGTTTGTGTTTATCTGTGAGCAGGGCATGTAAGCCTGTAGTCTGTGCACATGTACACGCTTGATGCTTGCACTGTAAAAGACAAGCAAAAAGCAGAACAAACAATACAGGTTTTCAATTGACAGATATTTTTCTGCTAAAACAAGCAGTGCTAATACTGTGTTCTATGGCATATGGACAGCCAAAGAATGGGAAGGAAAAAACCAAAAAAACCAACACCATAAAATCTTTAAGAATGCAAAGGGGATAATGATCCCAAATGAACAATATAGATAAAAACTTCCAGGAATAATGAGATACAGTGCAAATCATTCACACAATGTGCTTTCACACAGCAATGACGGAAGTCACTGAAAACAATGCAAGCATGTGCAGATACTCCTTGGAGAAATAGTCGAGCAATTTTTGTAATTCTATCTTCTGTGCTTTGCAGGCTGAGTTTGAGACTTACCATGACAAAATGTGCTAGAATATTGATTCTTTAAAATTAAGCATTGAGCATTATGGAAGGTAACTTCATAATGTATTATCCTATTGCTATTTCAAGCTAGAAATCCATAAGGAGCACAATGAAAAATATAACATTTGTTCTCCTTATGTCTTGGAACAACTGTTTTTATATTTGTAGTCATCCTAACCGTTGTTCCAAACAAGATATCCAGATAGTCCCCAGCCTCATGTTGTATCGTATTTATTTTGATGTATATCTGATAGCAAAGCTTAGTCTGTATTGAATTAATTTGATTTTTTTCGGTTGTATTATTTTTATAAATGCAGCTTTTTTCTCACAGAACTTCCCACTTTAGGGAAAAAGAAAGATGTGATTGCTTTAAAAATAGAAGACCAAAAACAAAGCAAGTATTCCCAAAATTCAATGCACCTGGCATTCACTTTATACCTAATAAGCATCCGTGAATATGCAAATGTTCAATGTCTCCAGTAACCTCATTAATTTATTCCTCAGGCAATCAAAGAATGTAAACCAGTCCTTTGCTACTAATACTGGAAGTGGTACGCTGCTCAGCATTGCTAGAATCAGCTGAAAGCACATTCTGCATATTGAAAAACTGTTTCATCTTTCTTCCTTCATTCACCACTCTAATTCAAACAAAGACTTCCTACCTCAGTTTACATAGCTGACAGCAAAAGTTGAAAAATGCCAAAAAATAATTAAGACATATATGCTTTTTACATATATATCTATCTCCATGTGCACACATACACACTGGGAAGATAAATAGTTTAAAGAGATCTCAGTAGAATTCCAGTTTGAAAACCACCTGAGTTTTCTTATTTATTTATTTGGAGAGGGGGAAGCTTGGGAAAGAGGGAGGGGGGAAGAAATGACCTGCCTCCTACTCTGCAGAGCAGCTGAATAATCTTTTCCTTTGCCCACATTAAAAGCCCTGAATAATGTTTATAAAATGTTAGGGAATCCCGGTAGGTTTCCTATTTAACAAGCCATGTATGACAAATCACAGTGTAATGTACTACGTTCTTAATCTTTAATTAGAATGTGAATATCTGCGCGAGAACGCAGTTAACTTTGACACATTAAATCTTCTGGTTAAAGTGCCTTACAGGAAGTGCAAAGATGAAACACTGCAACAATCTACTGCCTCTCTCCATTCACCCAGACAGTTGGGGAAGGATGATAACATCTTGTAATACCTGCTCTGTAGTAATTAATCGCTGTGGTATTTAGGACCATTCAAGTAGACAAATATGACAGAGACAGGGACAATTAGGAACCTTGTTCAAGCTACATTAACTTTTCCAGCTATTACAACACAGCAGCTCAAGTTTGCTTGTAAAAGCTGCAGAGGGATTGTTATGCATTAGCCGTGCGATTATTAATGAAAGAAAAGGAGAATTGTGTTTATTGTAGTTTGAAAATTGCAAATAAATTTCAATTATCTGCTATGTCATTTTGCTAAACATGCATTCTGGAAATGCCTTTGTACTTTAAATCATGAGCTACTTAGAGCAAACTAATACTAGAAAGCCTTTGGGAGATATAAAGTCAATATTTCTGTTGAACTGGCCTTCTTCCTTGTTGAAACTAGAGATAGACAGAACTACCTGAAGATATTTCAGATAGTTAGCGAACTCTACAGACACTCGGGCACTCAGCCTGCCTCTGTGTACCAACAGGCAGTCAGATCAGACTTTGACACATGGCCATTTGAACATGCACTCTGCTCCACAAGAACAAGGAAGCTCAACTCCTTTACTGAGCTCATGCATAAGGTGCACACAGACAAATAAATAAACAACTGGGGTAAAGGCCCTCAAAAAAAACCCCCTTTGTCTCTTTCCAGTTATTGCCACAGTCATCACCAGAACAGACCAAATGAAACATGGGGAAAGACTTGGTGCCCAGTATGGATTATATATTTTAAAGGTTGCACACTGGGTTTTTCCCATCATTAAAGAACTACGGATTATAAAGTTTATATTTTAACTATACATTTGAGGCAGCATAATTTGCCATTGCTGTTTGGTAACACACCAACACATATCAGTTCTCAATGTTTAAGGAGGATATCCAGAAAACAACAGATCTGGACAAACACTGCAAGGACTTTGGCATGCATATTCACTTGGTGGCTTTCTTTAAAAAAAAAAATGAAATCACCTAAACCTGTGGCCCCTTTATGTTCACTTTCTATGAATATCTGAACTAGAGTTTCTTAGCAGCATGAATGCTCACAGAAAGCTAATTTGAAAGTCATACATGCGAGTGTTTGTGGAAAACGAATTCTGAATTTGCATGTGCAAATATTTGCACTGGGTATGCTGCTGTCTTCTCCCAGTCAGGGAGCAGCAGTACTGCCACGTGCCTCGTCCCACCAATCCCGCCCGAGGAACCCAGCTTGAGTTTCGAATATTGTGTCAAATTTGCCCACTGAACTTGTTTACGATCGAGCCCCAAAGTAGAAAAAAAAAAAAGTGTTAAAAGTGTATGAAATGTACTAGAACAACAAATGTTTGCAGCGATGGAAGATGCATAGCTGGGCATTCTGAAAGCAGAGACAGAGGCATGCTGGCACAAATCAGAGTTTGTTAGAAAGTGTTCACTCAGCTCCGGTAAGACTGCTTTTACCTCCTCTCCTTCCTGGGGGTGAAAAAGAAAATTAAAGGTTAAAATATCAGCCAGGATGGGGAACAAATTCTGCCCATCTGCCTAGATTATGGGCAATCTATGAAAATATTACCCTTTAAATTCAAAATATTTGCGTGCCTCGAAGTGCTTTCTGAACGTGTGGGAAAGAACCCCACCATTTATTTGCAGGTGAGATCTTCCATCCTTTTTTCTGTGTTTTTTTTTTTTTTCCTTTCTTTTTGTTCCCCCCCCTAATTTTGGTAGTTGCAAACTGCACTGCCACATGTGTGTCATTTTCTGCGACCTGCATCATTGTACTCTAGAAATAAAAAGAAAAGCCAGCTTAGCCCAACAGAAATCTGCATCTCCACCCCAGAATCTGTTGTCACAAAATGAAGGAGGGCGGGGGTCGGGGGGAGAGGGGGGAAAGCAGCTCAGTGCACAGCAACAATTCCCCCTCTCAGCTGAGCTGCAATGATGTCAGCTTTCTGATTACAAACTGCTTATTTATGCTTCAACAGCTGCCAAGAGCAGCAAATAAGTGGCTAAAAGAGTGTCTAGACCAGGCATTCAGGCCTCTATTGTTTGCTGGTTGTTACCTGGTTGACAGCGATGGGTACAGCTGCCTGGTGTGAAAGAGAGCAAGGGATGGGGAGGCAGTGATTGACAGAAGGGCCCTCGGGGTCAGGCACAGCCAGCCCCGATGGCCCCATGGCTTTATGTTCCCCGCTCTAAAGGGAAAGCGATGGCTCTGCCTAGAGGTTGGAGGTGAAAGGAAATGTTTGAGGGTAATGAAAAAAATCCTTTAGTCAAATTTGTGATCATGAACAGTTACTCTGGGGAATTTAAGCCCAAGTGTTAGGCAGTTTTCTCTATATACAGAAATGGTTGTTGGTAGCCACCACAGGAATAATAACGTGTTACATGCATGCAGGCAAAAAAGTATCTTTATGCAGTCCTTCACCCAGGACTTTAAAACTGCAGGTAGTTTTATTTTTATTTAGGCTAAAAACTGATAACACTGCTAAAAACTGGTTCTATGGACTATGGAATTCATTCTGCTTCAGGCTAGCTTGAAACATTCCTGAGCGTTTTTGAGAAATATTCAGATATTTGGGAGGGAAAAATAGATATTCAGATAAGGCAATGATCTATCAAAAGCTCACATCTACTCACTCAGTGAACTTTGTTCTCTTCATTTAGATTCTGGGTGAACAGTTTCTCTTATAACAACTCGGTGGGAACAGCTGGCCAGTGAGCAGGCTGACCAAAATCCATAAAATGCCTTTTTTTTAGCTGATGTAGGGTTGTCCTCAGTCTGGTTCTGATCTCACACGTGCTAGTGTGGTCCAGGCATAATCGCAGAAGTCAAAGGAGTGGCATTGCCAACTGCAATCACTGGCAGGGTAGCTGTATTTCTCACCTCCCACCCTAACCTACCCCCACAGTACGATGCCATTCAGCAAGAGCTCTCAGGAGTTTTAAAGGGATAAAGCCAATGAATTGTTTTTAATGGAACAACAAAACCAGATTAAAAACTCTTGGAGCAACATGCAAAAACTACAAAGATAGAGTGTACCCTGGGAAAAATTAAAGCTTTATGTATACTACCAGGTCCACCCCTACGTATGCAGATTAAATTGCTGGGGCAGCCATGAGTAGAATTAATCTTACATTCCTGTTTGGCATTTTCTGACACCAGGTGAAGTCCCGTGCCAAGAAAAAAAGTTGATTTTCAGAGCTTGTTACATATGACAGGATTATTAAGTGTTTTATGACCATATGGTATATTTTTTTTACTGTAGTATTTGAAATAGATTATAATTAACAAATGAGTAACATTTCTCCAGTATCAGATGACAAAACACTAAAAAATAGTCTGGGCATCAGTCACAGCTAGAGAGGTAAGAAGTACAGCAGAGCACCTGAGTTACACAAGCTTCATTTGGGTATACAGTTGGCTTTCTACATATCTGATGCAAAAGCTGTAACTAAAATGAAATCATGTTAAATTAACTGTAAAAAATAAGTTGATTTAATTAAGCACAGAAAGACTTATTAGATATAATAAAATGTTAAAAAGTCAAATGATGTGCAGTTACATTTCAGCTAACACTGCTCAACAAATCCACTAAATTTATTCCTTTCAATAATGATCTGTTTTGAGCATTTAATTAGATAAATAATATTTAATCACTTCAGCAAATTTGAACTAGAAAAATTCCTTGTCATCAGTGGTGACTCATTCTTGCTAATATCTACCTTTAAAGAAAAGGTAAAACTAGATGATCTTCTGCAGCAGCAGAGAGTATGAGATTAGTAGAAATCTGTCACTAGGCCTCATTAAAAAAACAAGGTTTGCTAAACAAACTATTATTTACAGTGAGAAGTGTGCATATTTTACTGGGAAAGAGCATTCACGTGTTTGCCTCTTTTCGGCATCAGGCACTATAAGTAGATGATAAGAAAAGATATTCAATAGATGTCCTATAATTCATCATAATACTGTTTCATTTAATAACTACTTTGCTGAAGTGATTGGCATGATTACAGGAAAATTACTTCAAATTATTCATCTCTTATCTAGCATCTAAGATGTCCTAAACTTGCATGAGAGTTAGCATAATGGGACCTATTAATTACTAATGCTGCAAGTCCTTCACTACTTAAATATCCTTTTTGCCAAGTGTGCTGTGTAATCCAAATAAAGAAAATACAAACCAAACTAATCGCTTTCCAAGACTGTGTCATCCCAAGCTTAATAAATGAAATGCCAAGTGCAAAAGTCTATGACCCACTCATCAGTTCAAAATACCTAGATGTTCAGGTCTTTTTTTAAAAAAAATCTTTCTCTGTATCTCGCTCTCATATGTGTGTATCTTTGCAGGGGTGTATACATGTGTAGAAAGAAGTATGTGAACAGTATATGATATGTATTGTATTTATTTTCTACTCAGAGATATTGACATGCAAGGCTGCTATAAAAGACAGGCTAAGTACATAGTTTTTGCCCTAAAGAACACCTTTTCATCTCAAAATTCTATCCATCAAATGTTTTCTGTTCAACAAAGTTTACTCCTATGAGTAAACACTTTGAAGCAAAGAAGCATTATTATCTGTTAAGGCCAGGGAAGTTAGTGTAAAGATGGCCAGAAGCCGTATTTGTCTTCTCTGCAGTCTGGATTTAACAGCCAATGTAAATCAGAGCAAGCCTTACAATTACACCTGTGGCTTTCTAAGAGCCCTGATGAGAACCATAGCAGCAGAAAACAGGGAAAGGCCCTTCCTATCTTTTCTAGTTCACCTGTGACATGCTCATAATTTGAAGGGTGGCTATGCTGCTTTTTAAAGCAACCTAAGATGGAGAATGTTCCCTGAGGGCCTGATGCTTCAGTGTCTTACACCTCAGAAAAAACACTTAAACTGTGTAAAGGAGACCCATGCAGTTACAAGCTCTCATTAGTGCTGCACTCAAGTCCCATCTCAGAGACAAGGCCATGAGAAATCCTGCTTCATTTTCTCTACAGAATCCAACCTCAAGTCCATGATCAACTATCTTCTCTTTGGTGGTTTCATTATCACTACCAATACTTTAAGTTCTACTAATTATATTCATGATGTTGAAATAAAGATACAGGAAATATAGGAGGGAAAGCAAGTCAAAACAAGAAAAAGAAAAAAAAAACAAAAAAACTCAAAAGTAAAAAGCACATAGAGACTCCATAAAAATTGGTTGTTACTGATGTGTGGCAAGTGACAAAGCCTTAAATGTTCTGGCCTTTCTGAAAAAGTATAGCTTGAAATGCAGCCTCCAATATGAAGGCGAGATGCCCAAATAATTTCAGGTAAGAAACAAAACACTGGGCTTCTATTACCCTATTTACTAGCAAACGGGGAACACAACCACTAAATCTACCACACACATCAAATCTAAAAGAAAATCTAAAATCTTGAAACTCACCTGATAAACTGTTGGAAATTTTTTCAGTGTATTCTGTACAAGAAATGCATGCAATTGTTTCTGAACATGTAAACAGTCTCAATGAACTAGGAAACCCACCATGAAGAAATATTTCTGGGAGGATATTACCTTAAAAAGGGCTGTTATGTATTAATAGGGACAGACAGTCAAGCCAATGCTTTTGTTCTGAATGACTATACCACAAGTATCTTGTGGAATGTAGCAATTATAACATCTGAATACAGGGCAGAGAAGCTTAATCCTAAATCTCCTTGCTCTTTACAGGTAAAAAAATTCAAAACTCTCTACCTTTTCCTCTTTTACTTCAAGGTGACAAGCCCTTTTGAGGCTTTTGGGTAGTTACTACTGTAATGGTATGAAGTCTTCTGGGACTGAAAAGTTTTCATGAAGCCACTCTGGTTTTCCTGTTACAACATAAACAAAATACTGCCAAACCAGGGATGCTACAGTGTGCAAGGGACTTCATCAAATCTCATTACTTCATGCATCCATAGACATTTACTATATGGACGAAACCGACAGGTATTTAGTGTTTATAATTCTGCAGCTACTAGTTAGGACTCTGGTATTAGAGAACAATATGTTCTTCCACTCCAAACGTTAGAATTCTGTAGTAAAAAAAGTATTTGTAAATAATTCCCCTGCATGGCCAGGTGTAATTATACCTGGATTTTTAGACATGACATTCCAGAAACCTATTAGCTGGCCAGTAGATCCCTTTGTCAGTGTTGGCTGTCAGCCATATTTTAAAAGGAAGACACAAACAATTGATGAACATAATGAGTGTCATGGTAATTGCAAGTTTTGCTGAGCTCCTGTGGCCAGAAAACCCTGCCTCACCCAGTATGTTCTGCATAAGTAATGGGGCCTTCAAACTAGTCTGGGCACTGTGTGGAGCAACCTTCTAGGTTACCTGTTGAAGATACATCTTGTCCTCCACCTCAGCAAACTGGAACCTGAGGTCTATCATATTTGTGCACGGTTAAGCAAGGTGGAGAAGTGACAGCTTCTACATAATCACCTCAGCTTTTGCGTAACGTAAGAAGATACAATAATTCCCCAAACAGAGAGCTTGAAAAACATCATATCTTCATTGGCTTGTTAAGCATTTAAAGCTTTTCCAAGGCAATAGTGGTTCAGGCTTGTGATGTTTTTTTTTTCCTCTTCAGTGTAATACCATCATTAAGTATACCCTGCATGTGACAAAACCAGAAAAGTGATTTGCTTCACATAACTTTTTTATTGCCTTACCTTGAAAAGCTGACACTTACTGCCACATAAGGGATGCAGCAGGATGAAAATGGAATTTTAAAATAACTAATTAAAGCCAGCACCAGTTCACATTGCTTACTAGTAACAAGGGATGTGCCTGAGAATACAAACTGGTTCAGAAGAAATTACTCAGATCTCTAATTTTTGGATCTATCAACTTCTTTCCTTCTGGCAGCCTGTAATTCCCATATTCTGAAGGCCTTCAATTTAGTCTAATATTCAATGATATATACAATCTCTGCGCTGAAAGTGCTTGACTATTTGACCTGTGTACCACAACCCAGAATGCAGTGTTCATATGGAATACTGGGATGGAATGATACTGGGAAATATTTCCAGTTAAGTCTCCATAAATGGAAAGTAGTTCTGACAAGTCTTTCATTTAGAGAGTCTTGTCTAATGGATTGATCAAAGGACCAGGAAGACAGCAAGAAGAAACAATGTTAGGGAACCATCAAGCCCATTGATTGGGTGAAACAAATTTCTATGTTTAATGCTAGTCCTTTTAGAAATATAAGTAAGGGGCCAAATTCACTGAGCATCTGTACCAGCTTCTGCTGTTGTTTGAAGTAAATCGTACCAGCAAAAGAATGTGTGGTGGGAGGTATCACTGAAACACTTGCAGTTTTCACTGCTTACCATCTCAGCTGAACTACAGCCTTTCAAGGAGAAAAAGCGAGTTTCTTTGTTACTTGAGCTAAACAGCCTGGATTTCTAGTTGAAATATCTAGGAGGTGAGTCCTTTGTAAGTCAGTTTGGGGGAGGATACTCAAGATATACAAAGACTAATTGGCAGCAAGTAGTGTAGGTAACTCCTACACTGTTGAGGAACTCAGGCTTCCAGCCAGTTCTGCTACTGCAGAAATGTAAGGACATTGTGATGCCCTTGAAATCTCTTTCTTTCTTTCTATGTCAGATCGTAATTGTGACTTTTGGTCTCTTTACTTACAAGCTAAAGCTCAGTGCAGGATGCTGGGAGCCATTTTACAACCTGTGACAAATGAGGAAGTTGCTTTGCCAGACACATTGATTGCATAGTGGTTTGTGCTTGGAGGGATTGGATTTGATGATCCTCTGAGCCCCTTGGCCTGGAAAAGGACATCAGCAAATAGCATGGTGGAATCCTGACACAAGCAGATGACTCTCTAAGAAAAAGCAGCAGTGTCCTCTGCTGCAGGTACTGCAAGTACATCTGTCCCTCCTAACAGTCTGAGCTCACACTACATGCCTAGAGAATGGAGACCCTCAACAGTAACGTGTCTGCTGTGGGACCAAGGGACATGTCCTCGTGCAAAGAGCTGCATTTGTGCCTCAGCAACCTCCTAGCATAAATCAGCATAAAGTCTGTTGGGTGAGCAGAACTCTTCTTCCCTTCCCTGTTTCCATGCAAGGCATGTGAACTTCCACTTGGGGTGCACAATGGAGTGTCTCCTTCCATGGGAAAGAGGTGGCCAAAAAACACCTCCCCTAGTCAGAAAAGAATAATGACCCTGAGTTAATTTCCCAACCTGTGTTGGGAAACCATAGGTTTTTGTACCCGCTTGTAAGAACAATCCAAGTGGAAGAACAACTGCCTCACTGTTTGCATATCAACATATAATTTTATTTGTGCCTCTGATTCAAAACATTGGAAGTCTTGCATGACTATTTCACTGAGAAATGCTGCGAGCAGGTGGTTATAGGTGGCACGCTGAGTAGGATGCACTGCTGTCAGAACCCTGTGGACCTGAGAGTGGAGCCCTGTAAATAGTGCTTCATCATGCAAGCGGGGATGTCACCTCTGTGCAGGCAGATGGTGGTATGAGTGGGCTCTAGGCATCACTACTGAGATGAAGTGAGACAGCACTTGTGACAACTTAATGCTGACTGAGTAACATCAACACAAGTCTTCTTTCCTGTTGTAGCTGTCTTAAGTTGTCAGAAGACATGGATCTGAGATTGAAAAGACACTTTTGACAGCATAATGGCTGAAACAGTTTTGAAACATTTAAAGCAACAATAAAACGCAAAAGGGGAAAAAAGGATGAGGATAATGGGGTGCAACTTCTCAAAGGACATGAGGTTTCATTTCTCTTTGAATAGTTTTGTGTCTTCAAAACTACTTCCTTCTGAAACTGCAAGTCACAATTTTCCAGAAAAATTACGTCACACACCTAGGCATCTTCTGCAGGCAGCACTCCAGCTTCTTACCTTTTTCACTGTAACTCTCACCCGTTCTAGCTATGTTGGCTCCACTTGCACAGGCATAAACATGTTGAAAGAATTTTTTAGGATGCTCATAATTCAGTTGCACTGTTCAGCTTCCTAAAATCACCACCGACTTCGAAACATATAGTAAAATGGAATGATAGACTTAGAAATGCACACATTCACGCAAAGAAAACAGAAGAGGTGTGCAGGTCTTTAAACCCAAGCATCCAGCAACCTGTCTCCTTAAAGCGTGAGAGGTTTCAGCATGATTTTGGCCTACTGAAAACAGAGAATCAAAACTAAACTCTGAAACAAAACCCTCTGGTTTTCACACCTGAGCTCCCTATAGAGGATCCTTCAATACAGTGTAGGAGTAATCCTCAGAAAACAACAAATAAATATAAAAATGTGATTAATGTTCTAGCAAATAATGATTATATCAAAATTGTAATCACAGTGACTTGTGTTTTTGCAGATTCCATGTTTAACCTGTGACTTTTTAACTGAACCTGTAATTTATTTGGGATTCTTTTGTTCTCAATATTTTGTTTTTCTTTTGCAAAATCAATACATTCATCTCTCCTCCACCTCCCTTCAAGAAAGTATTTCTTTTTATGGCAAGTCTTTAAAAATACAGAAAAATAAAAAAAAATAAGGAAAAGAGTTTAAAATTTATATTTAAAATTAATTCCAGATTTGTTGCATTCATTACTTTGATATGGAGTTCAGAGGCTGTATTAGTACTGTACTTCCCCACCGCAGTGTGATTGGACTTTCAGAACAGTGTTTCACACAAATTAAAGGGTGGGGTTTTTTTTAAAAAAAAGAGGTTTCACATTTCTACTATTCTGTGGGGAGTAGAGTAATTAAAACAAATTTACAAATCATTAAGAGAAATAGATAATGCTAACTATTGTTTTCTTTCTCAAAACATTTAAGCTTTCTTTTCTATTTAGCACATTAATACATTTCTCCCCTGTTAGAAATAAAAGCTATAGGCCCAGTTCTGTCATGGCGGTGAGCAGGCAGTTGGATACGGTAATGCATGCCTGAAGCCTTCACCAAGGATGATAAGCCTGCATGAATTTTACGAGTCTCAGTATCAAGGTTGCCCTCGCCCAAGGGATTTAAGAATAAGGGGGGAAAAAAGAGAAGGCAGATGTATGAATAACTGGCATTGTAAATCTTCACCGTGGCAACCTACAGCTAGAAAAAGTCTGTGATGGGTTCATGACTTGAGAAGAAAGCGACACAGCAGAATGTGAATGGATTTTCTTCAGCTACTTAATACACTGCTTAGAGCAGCTTAAGGGTGTGCGTGTGAGAGAGAGTATGTGTGTGAGAGAGAGAGAGAGTGTGTGCATGTGTGTAAGGAGGGGGGGATATGTGGAAATTTGTTAGAAGGAATTACTAGTGTTATACGGCTTGCTAGGGCTTGCTTTTTTTTTGCTTTTTTTTTTTCTTTTTTCTCCTTTTTGGGGAGGCTGTAGGGGAGGAGGAATACCATTTAGTCTCAGAATATAAATGACTGGATTTTGCTTGGGAAAAAAAAAAGATGGTGGGGGAGGTGCATAGAATTATGCAGGCAAGTAACAATGAGCAAATTGGACCCTTAACAATACAGCACAAGGTCATAGCGAAAGTCACAAGAGTGGGGTGGTGGGGGTGGCTGGTGGTAGAAAACAGATCATGATAAATAGCTTCCCATTTTACAAAATCTGGTAGTTAATGAAAATAAGATGCATTTGAGTTGTCTGTGAACACCTGATTTTTTTTCCCCTTTCTCTCTCTCTCTCAGGTCCTGCTGATGTATGAAAGCAAAGCACTGACTCTAATTGTGCAATTATAAAACGGAAATGATGCAGGTTTGGCAACACAGAGAAAGAAGGCAGCTCAATAACATTGTTTAATAACAAGCAAATAAAGCTCAAAGGGGAAAGAGGTGACTATTTCTGCTTTAGACTCATTAAGGAGCCTGAAACATATTGTAAAAGAGTGATATTTAATTATGGGCTGGACTGATAACATGGAGCAGGGCCTCACTGGGAGAAAGAGACCCTATGCTCCTAGGAGAGAGCAGCTCCAAACATCAATTACCATGATTATCTATCCAGTGCTTAGAAAACGCACCCGTCTTCGTGTTCCGTCAGCGACCCGTAAACAGGCATTGCATAGGCAAATTTATGGACACAGTCAGCTGGGGCCAGGTGGGAAAGCGAGCTTCCCATTGGCAACTTCTGTGCAAAAGGAGGAAAGAAGCAAAAGAAAGAAAAATCTGTCTCCTGCACTACTGAAAGAGCAATTTATTACCAAGCATTTGCAGGAGACAGCATTTGTTGCCCTGCTGCCTTTTTTGCCTCTGTTGGCTGTCTGAATGAGAAATGGGAGTATATTAACCAACTCATGGGTTACAGAAGACGGCTTGGCATGGGCCCATCAAACTTCGCCATGCTAAGGCAAGTCAAAGGTCAAGAGAGCGCTAGCAGCTGAGATTTAGAACCAAGTGCATCTCTTTAACCTTAACTGCTGGGAATGGATGGAGCCACTTTATTTCTTTAGTCAGGAACTTGGTTGCAGCAAAATATGTCACAAGGAGGAGGGTACTATCCAGCCTGGAGCAGATGGGAAAGTGTATAGTGCAGTGAGATGTAATATTCTTTAGGGGTCATGTAGATAAACTTAAGAAATGCCTTTGCTGTGCTGCAGATCCACATTTACCATCAAGCCTAGAGGCTGGATGTTTGACCTTGGTGTTTGTGCATCTTTGTTAATACACCATAGACTAAAGAAATAGAGACTAACGGTGAAAAGTAAGTGCCAAATCCATCTAAAGCCATTTAATCTTTCCATCTATTTGCACCAACATTATTTTCATTGAGGAATATCCTTAATAAATGGAGCATTCTAATGACATGTACACTGAGCTTTATTTTTAATGGCAGAGAGCTTTCTCTGCCTGGAAAGACAGTGTGCAAGGCACAGGTTGCTGTGACTTGGTTCACAGGGTTCCTGCCTGCCTGGATCTGCCACAGGGCTGTTGCATGGCCTTGAACAAATCAAGTTAAATCTGAGTACATCTTCTTCCTTTACCTGTCCTTCTGCACCCGTGAGGTCCTTGAATCAGCAAGGTCTGTTTCTGTGACATTTGCCACGTGCTGTGTCTCACCTTTAGTCTCTGTGGGTTCTGGGAATCACCAGGAATGGACACACCAGGGGATGGTTTGACTACACAACCAGTTCAGACACTCATTCTGGGTGTGAGTTCTATTAAGTCATCAAGGTATGCTGTGTACTGGTGCATGAAGGGATCTGTGCAGAGGACTATTTCTTAAATTATTGGGAAGAGGCATGTCACTTGCCATTTAAAAGTAGCCTGATATGTATATATACACCCAGATGCCTAAGCATAAGAGAACCCTTTTGCTCAGAGTTTATGATTAAGATTCTGAAATTCCTTGAGACACTCTTTAAAAGGATTAAAAGGGCAATTTAGCTTTAAGTAAGGTAAATATTTCACACAACATGTATATTGAAGGAGAGGTGTATTTATTGAATGGGATAACAGTCTTGAGAAAAGACAAGTTCTGCCTATTCTCCTAAATCCAAGCTGAATATTTTAGTCAGCTTTAGGTGCTCAGCCTCCACAGCCCTCTATTGTGGCTATGTCCAGACTCAAGTGGACAGATCAACAGTGAGGAAAAGGGGATGAAGATAATTTAACGTAAATACAAGTTTCCTGGGATTGGGAGGTGATCACAATGTTTAGGCTAAGGAAGGATGGTTTGCTTTTTTTCTTTTTCCCTCCACCTTTTGGGTCTGTACAGCCCTTAGCACAATGAGGCTTGATCTGTAACAGAGAATGAGTAAAGAATTAATGAAGCATTTGTATGCTTAAGAAGACTAGGATCTCCATCAGCTTACTATGAGAACATCTGTAGGGAGTCTCACAGTATTGGTGGTCTGTCTCTCAGCAGCTGTACAGATAAGAGTTCATTGTCCTGACCTGAAATTATGTATACAGGCCAGATCAGGATGGAGAAGTTGTGAGATACACATATGAAAGGACACAACAAAGTACACAGTAACTTTAAGACTGATACATTCCTAAATAAAAAAATGATCTAGCATTGGTCTCAATAACATGCACCATGACAAGGAAAACTGCAGGAGCAACTAAAACCACTTTACCAGCAATTATAAATGGACAACATACATTTGACTCCCAAAATAAGTGGGAATATTGCAAGGATCATATCCCACCCCTAAATTGCTAGCAGCCCATTGATTTCATATTTCTGGGTTTTGGTTCTGGGTGAACATAAGGAAGAACTTTTCCACTATAGGAGTGACAGAGCACTGGAACAGGCTGCCCAGAGAGGTTGTGGAGTCTCCTTCTCTGGAGACATTCAAAACCCAACTGGATGCATTCCCATGTGACCTGCTCTAGGTTGTCCTGCTCTGGTAGGGGGATTGGACTAGATGATCTTTTGAGGTCCCTTCCAACCCCTAAAATTCTGTGATTCTGTGATTTTGAATCTAAAATAAACAGGTTGGAGAAGCTGGTCTGTAAATAATCAGAAAGAGGGATTCCACAGTACTCTCCCAGCTCTGAATTATAAGTACACCCTCTTTATCCCTCCCCCACACACATGTGGTAGTACACATACAATTTCAAAGAGCTTGCAAATGGTTTGGTCAGACACTGGACCACTAAAGATAAAGAGAACAATTAAGAATATTGCATAAAAATGAAGCAATTTCTTTGCATCTGCATTCACTATGGAGATGCCTTTCTCTAAGCCAATTATTTTCAGATAATAAACACAAGGCTATATCAGAGATCAAGTTGTCAAAAGAAAAGAATCTTAAAGAAACTGACAAAGAACAAAAAAAAATCACTAGGATCATCCATTGTAAAAGTTCCAAATAAACATTAAAATAGTCAATTAGGAGAAACACACTTTTCCATAAAAATGACTATAATATATCACAAGGTCTTCAAAAAAGCACATGGGCAATCTGAAGAATCACAGATCAATTGATTTTACTCCAGTGTAAGGCAAATAATCTGAAACAGTAACTAGAAAGAAAATACTTTAACAGACCATGGCATAAGAAAGCCATACTACCAGGTCTCTTAAAAGGTAAATTGTTTCTCTCTAATCTATTGAAATTCTTTGGCAACCAAAGAGAAGAGCAGAACTTTTCCAGTATGCTACCAGGATTTGCAGAAAGATGTGTCCTAATTGGAGGGCTGAAGGACATTTAAGTTTCCCACCTCTCCCACCTTTTCACACAGGCTAACCAGCAAGGTGTGCTTCACTCCTGGAGCATGGGAAGTGAGGGCGTTTGGGTAGTGCTTATTCAGCTGAAGCTGTCTGTACTTTTGCATGAGAGAGACTTCAAAAGAAATACAGGACTTCTATTCTGAACTGCCTTTTGGGTCCATGGAAGAGATTCTCAATAGCAGCACTGTTTTATATTTTAAATATCAAGCTTTTAAAGTTTCTACTCTTGAACACAACCACTCAAAGCAGAAGGGCCTGGCCAGAATTTTCTCCTGTTTTAAAACCTTGCATTATTTGTTTTGAAAGTCTACACTGCAAATTTTTATTTACTGGTCGAATAGTATTGAGGTAGCAGAGGAGATGTGAAGGATGGCCTTGGGGTGTTCCGACAGCGGAAGCGGCAAAGGGGCTAATGCTCTGCAGCCCACCAGCGGTCTCCCAAAATCTCTGTGCACCCAGACTGTGCTCATATTTATGTCTAACCTACTTTCCAGTCACTTTTTGTGCCATCATAGAGCTTTTGTAGATGCACCACTGGGGGCAGGGAAAATGTGGAAAAAAACCTTGCTCCAATTCTGTAGCTATTCACCTGATTCTTTTGCAGATTTGCCCCCNAATTCACAAGTTGATAGACACTCGGGAGACTCCTAGCTGCTAACATTCCTGTCAACCGTGTCCCAAAGAACAAAGGCAAGCTGAAGTATTTTTTAATTCTACCCTCTCAGCTCATCAACGCTGAGTTTACATAAAAATGTAAGAACATTACACTACACACACTGCTAATAATCAGAAACTAAAGCTTTGAAGTTTCCCTATTTCGCAGCTACTGCCATGACAGATGCGTGCCAGAGAAAACTCAGGGGGCATTTGTTTGCAAGCATTTTGGCTAAGCATAGTGCCCATTGTGCCACTTAATATTTCAGCTATCTCTAGTGTAATCAGGGAACAGCAGTTACTTATTTATCTCACGTCTTGCTCCTTGCTAGCTACCTACTATCGCCAGCATGACCCCTGAAGCACACACATTAATTTTACCTCAGTATTTCTATAGCATCAATTAATAAAAACTGACTATGTTTTCAACAAACGCACATGTACTGATAAATGAGGGTCCCGACTTAATTGCTCTGTAAATTAAGAGCTCACAGTAGTGACAATAGAGAATAGTTTTAATATTTAAAAACTCATTAAATTTGTGTACATTTTGAATAATTAAAGTCACATGGCCACTTTAAAGAGCTAATTTAAGTTTAATTCTTAAATGTATATCACAGAAGAACTTGATGTGTTGAAAATTATCGGTTAATTTTCAGAACAACTTAATTCTGTTCTATTATTTCCCTGAAATTCTGCATTTATTTATATACTTATCTGTCCCTTCTGCCTGCCAGAAATTCCTTGCAACAGTAGTTCTGGAGTGGTGAGATCAACCTGTACTTTTGTTGGCTTTCTATCTCATGCTCTGAATAGGACAGAAACAATTTTTAGTTACAGCAATTCACCTTTGTGCAGTTAACTTTTCTTTCTCCTGTGGCTTACATGTCAATCTTCATATTGCTACTAGCATTTAATCAGTGATTAAGCTGCCATAGAGTAAATACAGACAGATTGTGCTCCAACATTTCTATGTTCTTTCAATATTATGAAATGTAATATTCAGGCAGGTGCATAGATATCAAAGTGATAGACACTTAATACCTGAAATAAATAGTAGAATGATTCTTGCTGAATTGCTGCAAAGTCTAGCTGTAGTTGAGGAGATGAAGTGTTGTTCACTGACTTTTTAGTAAAGAGGGGAAAATAGTGTGAATGTTATGTGACTATCTGTATGCATTTTAAAAATTAATTCCCTTCTGGATTTGTCTTCCTTGTACACTGATTATCTGAGAAGATCTGGGAGAACAAGTTCTGGACAGGAAGCAGAACAAGCATGGTCTCCAGAATATCACATTTAAACCCGTATCACTGAATTTTCAAAGTGTGCACTCCAAACTCCTAGTACCATAGGAAAACCTAATTTCTGAAATACTAAGGTGGATAGAAGCATGTAACATCACTTGTGTCTACTTTGTGTTCAAAAAAAAAGGTTGATGAGGCACTTGAGGCCATGGTCTAATGGTCTAATGGTTAGGAATATGATGGGATAAAGGTTGGACTTGATGACCCTGGAGGTCCGTTCCAACCATAATGATTCTATGATTCTATGATTCTATGAAAACAGCTCAGATTTTAGCTATGGAAGACTTAAACAGATTTGTCAACAAACATTTGCAGTGATTTTGTATTTAATGCCAAATAGAGGTGATGCAACCTCTGCTTCTCTAAATTCAGATTTCATACTTCAGCCTTTCTAACCATGGAGCTGCAAGGGAAAGTTACAGTCTGGTGATTCTCCACTGTAGCCCGAAGTCTTTTTCATCATCATTGCTTCTCAGAGGAGAATTCCCCATCCTAAAAGTATGCCCAACCTCCTTTCTTCACAAAGGTATGCAGCAGTGAAATGTATTTTGTTTGAACTGGGGTTCTAATCCCTCTAAAGAATAGTGCTGTACTCTTATCGTCATTTACCTCCAATCTTTATGTTGTCTGCAAACTTTGTCAATCACCAGTTCATGTTAGTTTATAAGATGTTAAATAGTAAAGGGTCACAGCTTATCTTTGTGAGACCTTGATAGAAACACACCATTTACAACGATATTTGTGAGATCAGTTAACTATTTGGAATCTATTCAAGGTGTGTCACACACATTTTATATTACTCTACTTCAGTAAATCTATTCTGTGCAAGACTGAGTGGTAAGCCTAACCTATATATGACTACAATGTTGATATGATTACCTATAACAACCAAACTTGTCATCCTCCTGTACCATGAAGTTCAGAGGTTGTGAGGGTTGTGATTAGCAGATCTGTGACTTGACAGAGCCATATGTCAGCTCCTTCACTATAGTACAAAAGAAACAAAGGCTACAAAGGCTACTTGGAGACGCTCTGTTGCTGCTGTCTGGCTTTAGGTATTGCAAGTTTTTTCCTGACTCTGATAATTCCTGGCTTGCTAACAAATGGACTTCTGAGTTTTCTACTAGGGACAGAATTGTACTTTATCTGGGCAATCTTTTTGTGATAGGCTCTACAACATTAGCAGCCTTTCCAAGACATCATGTGTTCTTAATTTACTTTTCTTGCTCTCAGGTTTTATAAATGGAACACCCCTCACCCCTGCCCCCTAAAAAAAGTGGTGATAGCTAGCTAGAATTTGTAGTGATATTCCATTTCAATCAGGGAAATTGTGGAAATTTGTGAACAGAAACTAAAATCTAATAGTAAACCAGAAATGCAACAATAACATGAATTCTAAGTGTACATACTGTAATTAGCTCCTCATTAACTTTTCTCCCTCTTTAAAAAACAGACAATATTCCACAGCTTAACTTGAGAAGAGTCCACACTTCATGTTCTTAAGGACAAGGTTTTAAGGTCCATAACACCTAATAGTGTTTTATTATTTTATGAAAATTATTGAATTTTCCCACTCAAGTCCTTACATTATTTATATAATTTGGTAATCCTTGACCTGATGACAGGGGGGACAATCAGAAGAGACATTCTTTTCCATATTGCACAATACTTGTGTTTAAACTGCATATATGGTCGTGATACCAATGTGATAAATTGTGAGGCCACATGTTAGCTGTCAGCTTTCAGCAGCACACACTGGAGGATGAGAGAAGAGCACATTAGAGAGCTGAAGCTGTGGGGGAAGTTAAAGTAAGCAGACTACAATTACCCAAGGAGGGACTCAACCAGGAGAAAGGAATTAACACCCACAGTCTTGTGAAAATTTCTTATGATCTGCAACAACACAAATTAGTGTATTAGTGCAAGCTTCATTGATGAGATAGCATTAACTAGTGGAGGGTGCCTCTTAAAATAGGCCTGAGATTTACTTCTAGTATCAGTTTTGGCCTCTTCCTGCAGCTTCTAGAAAGACTGCAAAACCTGTACAGAGACAAAATGCTGTGCAGAAATTCCTTCACATGTTGACAGTCCCAGCTCTGAGACATAGGAAAGGAGGATCTTTACATGGCCTGGTAACACTTTGCACAGCACCTGGATTTTCTGAATGAAGTCTTAAGCACTTAACTCTTTGCTGTGCTGTTTTAGGTAATGAGTTGTTTCAAAATCAAATGTATGGTAATAAGGCTATATAGTGTTACCTGATCTAATGTGTTAAATGAAATTAGTACCAAAAGAATGTATTCATAATAGCAGCTTGAAAATATGTTTGACATATGTAGTAAGTAGTGTATACAAAAATCTACTGTACAGAAAAGACACGAACAAGGATAAAATTGAATAAGATTTGTGAGAATGCCAAAAAACTTCATTTTATGTGGTGTTTTGAGCAATTCTGTGGGAAAACTGCAATTTTCTATTAAATAATAGTATTCTGATTGTATACTGATGGGCACCAGTGTAAGAAGCTTGACAGATGGATGGGTAGATATATTATTGTATTATACTCAGTAGGATACCTCCATAAGGGGCATTAAAAGAAAACAGAAACAAGGCATTTGTTAATATATATACATTAGAATATAAAACCTTTGAATCAGCCATCCATGTTTCATTTAGAACATGTTTTGCTTGATATTTTCTTTGTTATATTTTACTTTTTAACAATGGTCTTGTCCTGCATTGCCCTCTTTCAACATTTCCCCTGTTCTTGTACATCCAGAGCAATCTCTTAGAAGCCCATAAAAACCTTCACAGCTTATAACAGCTCATTTACATATTCACAGATGATATAACTCTGTCAGGAGAAAAAAAAACCCAGCACCCAAAATTCACTGATCAAGGTAAATTAACATATACCTAAAAACCCAATGCATATGGTATTTGAAGATTATATATGTATATGTGTATGTGTATAAGTATATTACGGACACATGAGTATTTGTGTTATACACATATAAATGTGTGTGTATGTATATATATATACACACACACACACACACATACACACACATCTATTTGTATTTGACATTTGTTGTTCCACCTTCATCCTGGCCATTACCATTCCAGTAATGTGTCCTGCTGTGCATTAACATTCCCATTGTGGTCCATTACCACTTCCTTCACTGACAGCTCTATTGCTTCACAAGCTATTGTGCTGTGTATGACATTGATTGGAGACACTGGATACACATTAACAACATCACAACATGCATAATAAACAAGGTGTTGCTCCGCAGTGTATACCAGGAATGGTCACGATGCTGTGTAGCCCACTGCAGACGTCCACACTGGGGCATTGTGGGCATTCCCCCTTCTGGGGGTTTGTCTCCCATGGTCAGGGCTGGCTCAGAGTCAGCTGAGAGGGGTGAAGTCTTCCCCCTTGTATCCAGTGACAGGACTCCTGGGAATGGTTCAAAGCTGTATCAGGGGACGTTTAGACTGGACATCAGGAAGCATTTCTCTACCGAGAGGGCAGTCAAATACTGGAACAGGCTTCTTGGAAAGGTGATCAATGTCCCAAGCCTGTCAATGTTTAAGAGGCATTTGAACAATGCCCTTAACTTTTAGCCAGCCCTGAACTGGTCAGGCAGTTGAACTAGAGGAACATCGCAGGTCCCTTCTAACTGAAATCTCTTCTCTTGTCCTCTCCCTCCTTTAGTGATGGTTCTCTCTGGGGCCTGATCAAAGCCCATCAAAATGAATGGGAATCTTTCTGTTGACATTAATGAACTTTGACTCAGACCTTAAAACTCAGAAAGTAGAAACATGACAGCTGCATTGCTAGAAAAAATGGAAATATTGGGAATTCTGTGGTCCAAAACACACTAATCTTGCCTTGGGAGTGTGCAAGTGGGAACAGTATGATAAGTATTAATCCCTTGTTAGTTATAGTGAGCAGAGAAGCAGTAGGACTCCCCAGCAAAGAAAATTATGTCAGCAGTCAAACTCTGCAATATGTGTTTTTGAGAAGCCACTGAATCAAGCAAAAATAAGAATTATCAAAGTGTCTTCCTAAAATTGTAACATCAACAGGAATGTCTCTCAGAGAGCTTGGAGAAGGCCTGGATAAAACACAGGAGGAATTTAAATTAGTAAAATAGGAGAAAAAGAATGAACCAGAGGCAAGGATTCATACAGTGAAAAAAGTAGTTAGTAACATTTATAACTATTTCTTGATACAAGTAGAACAGGGAGAATAGAGAAAATCTACTGTCCATACCAACTCATATCCCTAATGCTTTATACTCTCACAACCTCAGCAACTTCAAGTACCAACAGGCTGTTCCATTTGGGTAATATTTTCATCTCACTGTACCTTTATCAGGGATGTTGCTGTATGCTTGAAATTCTTGTTCAACACAGATCCCAAGTCTCTTCCTTCTTTGTCTACCCTGTTCTTGGTTCTGGTTCATTCCACCTCTTACAGCCAACCCACCCAGGTCAACTGACTTGGTTGAGCCTTACAGTTCTCACTCCCACCTAACTAAATTATTCTGCTATCTTCAAATTACACATGTTCACCTCTTCGTATTTGCAGTACTCCACTGTTTCTCATTTCAACTTGCCTGGATTCTGACCAAATGGGTCCTTGTCTTCTCTCGTGTTCCCACTGCAATTCAGTGTCCAAAGTGCACCGCACAACCTACTTTTCCCTACCTTCTTCCAGAAATGTCATTGGATGAAGAATGAGAGATAAAAGAGAGTTTTTGTTTTTTTCCTCTGCCAGAAATTACATGATGCTGCTGCTGCTAATGAGTGTCCTACCCTCATTTGTAGCACTGGTAACTTATTAAAAGAGTTTTAAAAGATATGCAAGAGACATTGTGTGGAATAAATCCCTCTCTCTCCCTTTATTTTAGTTGACTCTTCACATATTTATTGTGTGGTGGATCACTGGGTTGTTGGAAGCTGTTTTTTTTTCCCCTGTTAACTCGCAAAAGTTCAGTGCTTGGGAAAAAAAAAGACCTGGTGGTAGGTAGATGAATGTCTGATTTTTTGCACTGATTGAAAGATATGTTGGATATAGTTCTTGTATAGAGTAAGTGCTGTAAGACCTAAAAGTTTAATTCTTTTTCCAGATTTTAATTTTTTTTCTTAGGGGCTTTGCAGCTGTGAGATCTTAAATCTCATCTATTGTGTTCCTGGGGTAAGGAGTGCTCAATCTCCATTGCATTTTAGGCCCTTGCTAAAATGCATGTGAATGGTGCTATTTCCAACACACAGCACTTTTCCAGTGTTCCACGAATTGGAAATGCCAAGCTTATTTCATAAAAGCAACCACACACAGAGCAGCTGGTAACCTGGAGATTAGTGAGTTGTGCTGTATTTAGGCCAGTGGCAGCTTCCAGCAACCCCTCAGCTCCCAGTCCTGGATGCCAGCCGCCAACCTGATTCACGTCTGCTTGTTCACTGGCCCTCCCTCCCCACCAGGGTCACAAGTGACTTGTTTTTTTCCAAATGTCATTCTGCTGTGTGCTTCCACCTTAAATCACTAGGGAGGCTGGTCAAACAATAATGTATTAGCCATCATTAAAGAATTACCTTGCAAATTGTGTGCGTTGCACTATGTATTCACTGTATTGTATCATACAACTACTTATGCTTGGAGTTTCCAAATACTGATTGCATTTAAAAAAGCAGATTTTATCTGTTAAGGTGGGTTTTCCAACTGAATACTGAGAGAGTTGACAGAATTATTTTCTTAATATAACAAACTACATGTGTATTTTTCTTGCTTTGACATTCTTCCTGGGACTAGAGGGCTCAAAAAAAAACAACAACAAATGAAAGAATGAACAAAAGAAGAAGACAGTTTTGGAGGTTTTTTGTTTTGAATGCATAATTGTTGTCAGTTAAAATAAGTAAAACCCAATCTGTTGGAATTTTTGTTCTTGCAATCATTCAAATCCATATAATTTTGAAGTCCAGTAAAATATTTGAAATAGGGCAAAATTGGCATAAAATTTACAGTAGAGGTACAGAGTCCTTCTAAAGTTAATTCTCTGAAAATAAAATAAATTATTTTTTTTTTGCAAATTATGCAACATCATTCAAATTGAATGATACAGCAGGCTAGCCCATAGATTTGGTATGGTAAACCTAATTAATCCCAAGGTGGATGATATTTCAATAAATTAAGTATTTAAAATTAAAAAAAAAGTAGTAGTAGAAATATTTAGCTAAGAGGACCAGGGCCATTATTGAAATGATGTCATACAATCTGGGAGGCATTGTCATGTTCAGTAAATTAGCACGGCCTAACCACAGCAGAAAATTTCCTTGAGCTGCAATAAAGACTAAATGCTTTCAGACTCCCATGATCCTTTGTAGTCATCATTTTAAAGCACTGCCTTAGTGAGCTAAACCTGTAAAGTTTTCTTTTGAGCGGCTGTGAGTTGATTAGATCTATTTCAGCCTAGTAGTGGTAATAGGCTCCTCTCTGTGAAACTGCTTAGCCTCTGCTCCCCTGGCAGCTGGAGAAACTGGAATTAATCAGGTCTGCTGGGGACTTCTTCAGCATCTCCGCAGGCCAGCGACTCTGGAATCATTTACTACAGAATCTTACTGTCAACTCTTTGTCATTTAGGCTTTTGATTATGCTTGCTTTCTTCAGAAAAAATGGAAATGGGTGACAGATTATCCTAATGCAGAATTTCACTAGTTACTTTTATAGGCATCTATTATCCTCCTTTGTACTGTCCATAAAAAGAATGTAGGTGTGTGCAAAGATTTTTGGGGGCAGAGATAGAAAGAATATGCTATTGAAATCAACATATTTCTTCTAATTAAAGTATGTTTCTTGTTAATAAAGGTACCCTCCCCCTTCAAATAACTGCATATTGTTGTATCACTAGCATAATATCTGGATTTCCCCCCTTTTTTCTTAAAAATTGATAACTGTGGAAAAAATTATTGAATATCATTACTTACAATGTTACTGTTCAATAATACTAATTTCTACTAAATTTCTACTAAATTCTACTAAAATCTGTAGGAGCAGATTGTTTTCTTAAGTGTATTAAATATGAGCCTTAAGAATAAATGCATATTTACATAGACTGCTAACTACTCTGAGCTTTGGTGAAAAGAAAGTAAATAGTCAACACTGAAAAAAAGAAAAATCTGCCTTATTTTCATAATTTCATCCCACAGATACATGGTTCTATAGACTTGGTGCTCTGTCGATAGAGTCAATGGGCAGTCTGGTGCAGTATTTAATGAAATTGTCACCCCTTTTGACATTTGAAAATTTGGAGTTTTATATTACAGACAGTTATGCACAGGGACCAGAAATCACTTTATATGAGAAGAAATACTGCACGGCATTTTGAGACACAATATTTTCATTGCTGGCATAGAGAAATATTGTGGAGAAAATGGTTGAAAATTTGTTCAAAACTAGTGATTTATAAGAATCTTTTGCTTCATACACATATATGCATATAATAACATGAAGATGTTTGTATGTTTTTAGATGACGAGTACACTCTTTAAGAAGTTTGGCAGAAGATGATTTCTACAAACAAACAATGAAAGGAACAAATTGTTTCTTTTTTCTTTTATCCTTTTTTATATTTTTGTTTGTTTCTTTGGTGCTGTTGTTTTGTTCAATTTCATTCTAGAAAGCAAATTTAAATGGCAGTTGCATTAACGTATTAAATACATAAAAATTTAAAAACTATGTCTAAATTCTTTTTAATATCCCCGTTAAAAAAAGAGGTGGGTGTTGAAGATCTAACAAGTTAAAAAATGGCTATATTGCATGATTGTCAAAATGTCAGAGCAGTTTCATCCTTAATATTGCGAATAATTCTACGAATTACAGAAGCAGGTAACAGCCTCCATGAGCTTGCCTCCAAACAGAAGTCTTTCTCTTTAGGTTCCTTAATATGCTTGGTTGTCACAGCAAGGTCGAACTTTAGAGCTATGGGATCTGAAACACATCTAAACCCCATACAACACCTACATTTCTCATTTATCCTCATCTATCTCCACCTGATTGTCCAGTGATCTGGCATCAAAAAACAGAAGTTTTTTTTCTCCTGCTGACAACTAAACATGGTAGTTTATACAGGCTCGGCTCAAAGGATGAGCAGTGAGGTTATGTCAGCTACTTTGAAGAACTAGGTTTCTTCAACTAGTTTTCCACTGGGATGAAGGGCTTTGCCTAGAAATGATTCCAAACCTGAATTTAATTTTTAGGCTACCAGCTTTGTTTTTGTATGGACTGTCACCACCGTTGCTTTGCCCTTGCATTGCCTCTTCTTGTTTAACACCCCACAGCCAAGGCTGGTCTGTAGCCCCTTCCTTCCAGCTGAGCAGGCTCTGTGCCCAGGTGAGCCCTCCAGAGATCACCTCTACTTCTCATCCAACAGCCTCTGGTAATGTGCCTTTTACGCCCACGCTGAGCCTCTCATTATCTGGTGATGACAAAAAACCCAGTCTTTTTTTCCCTTGTGTTCATGTGTCCTGGCTTTCTGTGCAATGAAGTAGGGGCCATGAGGCTGGGGCAGTTTGGCATTGTCCCTTCCACAATAAAGCGTACAGTTGGCAAAACTGATGCAACCAAAATAGAAAGAGACTCCCTAATTGAGCCATTCAACACAGAGTGGCATGTCACCTGCAAAGCACCCAATCCTAATGCTGCATCTTAATGCGTACAGAGAGTCTTCCTCATCCTTTCAGGGAAAAAAACACCAAACCAAACCTCAAACAAACTAAAACCCCCCCAAAACCCCATCCTCAGTTAAACTGGAGATGTTTGGTATCTAAATTGTGAGAATTATTAAAAAATCTTAAGTTTCATGTGCTAATAAATAATCCAAGTCTGAGAAATCGCAGAGGGTTAAACACACTAAATAGGTCAGGTTTATTCTGTTAATGTTCATGTTCATGTTCTCTTTCTCTATTGAATAGTTGCCCTTCTTTTATCCTTAGACTACTGTGGCCATTTGTCAATGACAATTTGTTGAGTTTGGATGTGTTTCTCTTCTCAAGAAAAGGACTTCAGATTAGATCTGTACAAATATTGAGGCAGCTAACCTTGGGAAGTGTCCACTGACATCACCATTCTTAGCTAATTGCAGATGTTCAGGACTCAAGTGGTAAATATTTAACAAGGAGGGTTTTCTCTCTCCTCAGTGTGCCTCCCGGGTATTCAAGACACTGCATTATTTTAAACAAGATGCAATATCTTTTACCCAAGATCTGACAAACCGTGCGCTGCAGATGTTTGAACTGGGTTTCACGTTGTATTGAAGCACATGTGAAAAACAAGTACTATAAAGTTGTTACTTCAGAATGCAAAGCATTACAACTCCTTCTACATTGTTAACAAGCTGTGTCTATGTCTTCTTTTCTGTGCTGATCTATTTGTTTTTGCAGCATCTGAATGGGCACTGCTCAGAAAAGGGGTGGGGGTGGGGTATGAATTTAAGCTTCAAAAGAGAGGCCTAGGTAAATCTATAGTGTTACATGAAAGTCTTTTCTGGATGCTGTTTCTTCTCATTTGAGACCTACCTCTTTTTCTCTCTTCATCTTGTGCTGTTGCTCCAAGTTTCATGGAACTGTATGCCTTCTCAGCCTCCATTTCTTCTGTGACTTGATCTTTCCAACCCTCCTCCTCACCTCCCAATTTCAATAAATATTTTAGCTTCTGTTTTATTATGTCTGTGGTTTCAGAAAATTTTTCTTCATTTATTTACTTTCCCACATTGAATTCCCTTTCCCCTTTACTTTTGTCAGAGGCACTTCAGACATGATGATCTACTCTGAGTGACCTGTAACTCTTCGCTATTTTCAGCTCCACTGCTTGTCCAGCTCAGCTTTTTAGAGCCACTGAGTCTCCAGAAGACAGAGGAAAACTGGGAGGATATTGTACTGTGAGGAAAGGCTTAAGCACCAGTCAGTGTTCAGGATTTTATTGGGGTATGCAACATCAAACCCCATCTTTTATCTACTGAAATCTTATAGTTCTCATACTGAGTGAATAATTGCAGTAACTCTTTTGTCACTTAAAAATAATATAATACAGTTAAAGTAAAATAAATATGCTTTTCAGTCTTTAGCCTCTGTAGTAACAACAATTTTCCTTTCTTTTTTTTTTTTTTTCCAATAGCATGTATATGGACGATCATATAGCTCCTGTAAGCCCTGAGTTTTTTTTTTCTTTTTCTGATTTATAATTTTTAATAAGTAGATAGAGTAGAGAAATAAAGAGAGACATTGTAGCTTCAAATTAAAAGGGAGTAATTAAGAAGGGTAAGACTTTTGAACTGAATTGCTCTAAATGAACTGGGAGAGGTGCAAATCAGTCATTACAAAAATTATATAATTTTAGGTCTTAGGTTAAATTCTGTGAACTGTTTAATGTCATAATTGGCTGCTGCCAAAATCATCAAGTTGAATGAAGCTCTAAGTTTAAAATGTCATAAACTCTCAGCATAAAGATTTATATAACACAGGTACCTGACCTACCACCATGTGGCAGGAGGTATTTGTTAAGTCTGATTTGACTTTTGCAAAATGAAAAAGGAATTACTGGAGAAAGAAAACATACATCTTCTGGACAGTATCAAAACATTATGAATCTAGTCTGATATCTGAGCAATGAATTCAGAAAACTGTGATAAACATGGTTGTTTCTTATTAAAAAATCAGATTTGATACTCCAAGTGGAAAATTTCTGTGTTTATTATGATGAATGAAGGTGGTTAATGTCAAATCTGAACAGTGTGTATTTAGAACAATTTTAATGGAACATTTCATAAACTAAACATACTCTTTCTGAGGTTTTGCAGCCATTTGATGGCTCCAATCCATACACATCTTCCCTATAGGACTTTCATTATGCTAATGACCAAAATTGTGGCTGTACTTAATTATATCTGCATATTAAAATATAATGTCAAATTATGATATATTCACTGGCCTACAGAAAGCACGGTGTTGCAAGGGGTATTGCAGTGACTTCAGGGGGACAAGCCAAGGACTGAGAAACACCATCTTGCAAAATGAAGCAGAAGGTAACCACTCCTGCAAATAAAGCCATACAGTTTGGTGATGGAAGCAAAAAATGTAAACAACCCCATGCAAAAAGATGTAAGCAACACTCCTTGCTTCTTATTTCATACACCATGATTAGCCTGGAAAAAGGTCACTATAAAAGCACTTAGAAGATATCCTATATATCCAAATATCCTCCCATTTTGACTTGGGAGAGGAAGAAATTCTCACTTCTGCAATCTGTCTACATGCTTGTGGCTCCTTTGGTTCAATAAAGAAACTTGTATAGGGCAACAAAGAAGTAAGGAGAGACAAAAATGGATAAAAAATTTAAAGGTTAATGGTCAGTGAGGCTGCTTATTCCTCATTTACAGTCACATAGATGATATCTAATGCAACTATTTTTTTGAGGGAGATGAAAAAGTAAGCAAGAGAGTATTTTCAGCTGCTCTAAGGGTGGTAGATGATCTAGTCCTAGCCTGCAATCCATGGAAAAATAGGTACAGAGCTAGGTAGTCATGTGTTTCTTGTTTCCAGCCATTTATATGGACGCATTTATTCATTGCAAAGAAAAGCCAGAAGCCAGTAAGTACCTGCTGCCTCCACAGTGTTCATGTTGTGAAATTATCCAATCTTGCATTCACACACACGTTTTACTTAAACTCCCCAAAACAGTTATGCCTCTTCCCAATTTCCTTCTTACAAACACTTTTCTAAGTAAATAACAACTTAGTGGCCATATGACTCTTACAGGGGAGAAGAGGAGGGTTATGTAGTTTTTGCACAAGAGAAGTGCCAGTCACTAAACACTGTTTTATTGAAATATCATGTTTTGTATAAAAGCAATGAAAATCAAAGCTCTTAGAAAACTTCTAGTCTGTCCAAATTTACCTTCTCTTTCACCTCTCATTTTTTTTTCATGTTAATTAACCCACTCTCAGTCAGCTCCATTTCTGAGCTTTTGCTTTGCCTGCTGTAACCTTTCATCTCTCATCCCAAGGAACTGAACACCTAAAAATGTGATTATTCTTCCCTGCCCCTGCCNTCCTCAAATATTCCTCTTAGACAGTCCTTGATTCACTCCTGACCAAATTTCCCACCCCCCAAAGTTTGCACATCAGTCTTTTTTTCCTCTGGATAGGTCCTATTTGAAAACTCAACATCTTTTACCCTAGACTTAGGTCCTAATTACCTTTTACCATTCAAAAATACAAACAGGAGTCAAGATATACTTTCAGAATAGTAAAAGCACCACATTTATGCAGTAAATTTCTGCTGTAAATTTCATATGCAGTAAATCTCATATATATGTCTTTTTACAGGTACTCATTTGATTTCAAAAAGCATGAAAAATAAAATAAAAATTTAAGTTCACCAAAAATGAAAACAGGAAATCTGAATGAGTAAATAAAGAAACCAGCTGGAGTGATAACATTTATTTTAATTTCATTTTGCAGGCTTCTTTTTTTTCTTTTTCAGTAACATAGCTCTTCAACTTATTTTTCCTGAACAAACAAGGCTCGGAGATTTAACAGATGCCACAACCAGGCAAATGTGCATCTCTTCTGTAATTTGTGCAGCACTCAGATTCACTTACAGCTTTTTGGGGATGAAAATGTTTAGTCTCACTATAAAACTTAGTATTTTTCTACCGCCTGAGACCAGAGCAAGGTTAACGACAAAGGTCTGCTTACTTCTTTCACTGAGTTCAGAGGTGGAGGCTGATGCAGAGAAGCCCATCTGCAGTCCCAGCTTGTAAAGTAGACAAAAAACCCCCAGAACACACCACTCTGCACAAGCATGCCAAAACTTTTTTGTTTGCTTTCAGGGGTTAGAAACTAGAATTATTTTGATAGGACAGAGGATTCTGAGGACTGGCATGCAAATGTTCATAACAACTGTCCCACTTCATTTCAGTTCCTGTTTATTACTTCTTATTCTTTACAGTATCAGTAAATCCCTTCAAGACTGCTGTTATTATTGAAGAGGGGCCCACCTGGGAATGTTTAGGTTCTTTAGTAATAGCCTTAGGCCCAGATCTAATGTCTGCTGAAAAAGATTCACTGCTTAAAGGAAATACTGATGACAATTCGTTAGGGAATAATAAAAAAAAAATCTGTTTCAACTCAGAAAAAGGCTACCAGATATGTGAACAAATATTGTAGGTTAGCCACTTACTGTATACAGACTGCAGGATACACAGTTGTCCTGTAGCCCTGACTTCCTTTAGATGCTTGTCAAGCCCTTTAGACTGAAAAAAAAAAAGTTCATAATGTTTTAAATTATAATATAAATCTACTGATCTGCTATTAATACAATTCCTGTTACTGTCTGAGGTTTGAGACACACATGTGTAATTCTTCAATGGCATTCTGTGTGTTATCTGGAAGGTCTCATTGCTGCTGCATCAATGCAAACCAGACTACACCCAGGCGAACAAAGGAAATTTAACTTTCATAAGTTGGTTTTAAAAATGCATTTACTTTGACTGCATTGAAAGAATCTAAAAAAAGATGAAAAGCATCTTTAGCATGCCAAAAACATCTGGTTTCATATTTTGAGACCAAAAGGAAATTGCATGAAGACAAAAATCTTGTTTTGATTTATATTATTATTGGAGGGCTGAGAAGCTGCCAGTCATAAAATAAAATTTTATGATGATAAATAAATAAGAAAAACAATCTGACAAAACATGTTGTGGAACAAAGCTCCATTTCAAGTTTAATTAACTGATAACAACATTTATGATAGAAGAATCGTGCCACCAATTATACATCTAGTAAATGCATGCTAGCAATGCAAAGGCTGGCCTATAAAAGCCTGGCTAAAAAGGTTTCTTCTGCAGCAAAATACTTCCAAATACAAAAGAGAAGGTATTCTTCATGTAGTAAATCACACAGCAATTAAGACCCTCTTTGAAGACGTTTATGAGTAGGTCTTTATAGATTGTATGACTATTGCTCTGCTTCAATTGTGCATTGTAAATTACACAATAGTAGTAGTTCCTGCTCTATAATATACCTACTGATAGCGTCTGCAGAAGCTGACAGTTTAGAAATCGTTACAGGATAGATATATCTGAGGGGGAGAGAAGCAGAAAATAGACGTTTTCAGCTCTGCAGCACTTTGCCTTTTCCCAAAACCTGGTATGCAATTGTAACAAAGTGTTCCGGCAAGAAGATTATTTTAGAAACATGAAGATCAGCTGTGTACTGCAGGGAGAAGTGATCCTTAATCATACGTGTAAGAGTTCAGCCTCTTTTCTGGTAACAGAGGCTTGCATTTAAAATTGCTACATACTTCCAGTCCTAGTGGTTTGAAGATGCTGGGATCACAGCCATGATACGCAGTACAAAACATTAGCTTCCAGTTTATGCTATACTATAATTTGCCAGTTACTATATAAAATGCAATATAGAAAATACAAGATTTTGTATTATAGATATTATGAATCACTTGCTAAAATAATACTGACATTTCTGTGGATAGGTTAAAAAATCTTGACTTGTATTGTGAGACTACTCCTTTTTCAAGTTCTGGAATAATAAACCACATATAGGAAGCCCTGAAACTGGCTAGCTGTAGGAATACTACATTAACTATTCAGATCACATGCCTTATCACAGCTTTTCACCCCATTAACTGTAACTGAGCACTGAACTGTTGGTCAGACTGCAACCCCAGTGTAAGTCCTGCTTGTCCCTTCCTATCTCACTTCCCTCTCACTGTTCAGCTTAAAAAACACAACCCTGTCAAAAACCAACCAAGCAAAAAACCCCATTCAAATTGCACATTAAGTAATATAGGAAAGAAATAATTCAAATGTTTCCCAAAAGAAAACATATAGCAGCATTTGTATATATCGACAGCAAAAGTTTTCAAACTGAATGGAAAGAGCTTTGTCAAAGTCAGTGCTTAGCAGCACGGTAAGCATTCAAAAGAAGTCAAAGTTGTTGTTGAAAAAACTTCTATGGTTTTAAGCTTACATGCATTTACTTCAAGGTGGGGAATAAAAGAATCAAAAGCATTCTGAAGAATATTTGTTGCTTTAGTAATACGCTCAAAATACTTGGAATTTATGTTACCTTAGGTTCTTTGTTGATCCACATGCAGTAATTCCCCCCTTCTGTATTTTGCTATTGCTTCTATACCTGTCTTGTCTCTTCTCCTGTTCCACTAGAAGTATGACAGTCTTCTCAGTCCTCTAGTTTGGGGCTGGTTTTTTTTCCTAGGTGCATGTAAAACTCTCACCTTTTTCACCATAAACCTGGGGAGGCTATGCTTCTTGTGCTTTCTTCTATGTACATGTGCATGGAAGTTAACATCCTGTCTCCAGTCCTGAAGGGAATTACTTCTGGCATGTTTCGTCTCATTATCTTGAATCTTAATCAGCTGATGAAAAAAAAAATTAGTTCCATCATCTGATGAAGGCCCAGAGTAATGAGTCAAAACATCCTGATCAAGATTCCCAGCTGCACTGAATGGGGCTCTACAAGTTATACATATCCTTACTGCATTCTTACAATCAATTAATAAATTGCCCTCTTCTCTGCACCTCCCAAAAATAAACAGCTACAGGATATTAGGTCATGTGGAAAATTATTGTCTCCCTCAGACATTTGATATCCCCTTCCTATAAATCTTCAGAAGAATAGATTTTACAAATCTTACCATGCTTAACTTCTTGAAAGCAATTTATGAAAGGATGTTGTCAACTTTGAGATGCAGTCCAGTCATTGTGATGACTGTAAAGGTTTTTAAAATACAGCTTTAATACTGTAACTGACTGAAACTTCTCAGTCATGTTTATGGTTTTGGGAATCACATTTTCCAACTGGAAAATAGGCAGAGCAAATATTTTCATCTTCATACTGGTTTGTATCTAAGGGCTACACAATTAAAATGAGAACACGTACCTGCTAGAGGAGGACGAAAATAAGTTGCACACAAAACTCTGAAAAATGTACAAAAAAAGGACAAATACTTTTCTCATATTATGTGATAATAGCTTCAGGTGCTCCTTATATTAATAAGTAAAAGAATTCAACACATTTATTTCTAAATAAACTTTTCCTTCAAGCTGGTACATAAATATTTGGGGAAAACCATCTGTAACTTTCAGATCCCTTTTGATTCTTTGATGTTACTAGTATGTCCAAATAGCCACGTTGCTCCCTCCTTTCCCTTGGAGTCATAGCTATGTGGCAATCTGCACAGCAATCATACCATACAGTTATCCCTGTATTAGTGACCTCCAGTCTGCATCACTGCAACTCAGACCTAGAAATTAAGCTGTATGGTCTGAAAAAGCTCCACATGGGGGAAAATATGACAAAATGTCTGCTTAGTGAAGCAAATTGCCACATTTATCCACTTCAGGGTCTCCATCTTGGTATTTAAACCTCTCAGTGTGATATGAGATCTCTGCCTCTCTGTCTAAGACATCACCTCCCTCTACATGACTATGACCTGTCATGATATCTCTATCACTCTGAAACCATGAAACTGCTGGAAAGAAGGTAGAAATGTGGAGAAACCACATCAAAACTTCAGGTTTCACATCCTGGTGACAAAACAAAGCAGAAACTCCAGACCTACCTCAGAGCTCATGGGCCAGTGCAAAACTCATCTCTGATTTGTCTTTCCTTTCACCCACGAAAATGTGAATCAAGCTGTTTTTCCTCTAAACTGGTATGAAATAGAAATTGTTATTGTCATGTTGATGAATAAGAAGAGCAGAAAAAAGGAGGATGTGTGGATCATATGGATCTCATCTAGGGTGACATTCTGAGAAGTTAAACAAAATTAAAATGAATTTCAAAATTGCCTTAACAAACTCTGGATATTGATATATAATCTTTTGTGGAAAACTTTGTTTAGTTGTCTGTAACTCTCTCCAGCATCTCCCATTAATGATCTTTTTCTGAACTAACATCATGTTCAAGCCAAATCTTCATTATCCTCTGATCTGACTGCTACTGTGCTAAAAAGAAGAGATAGAATACACAGGAATGTAAAGTACAGAGGAAATTCCACTTAAAAAGCCTGAGAAATCTCAAGCATAAACACTGTATAAATGCAGCATACAATCGTAAGAATGAAGGTAAAAAGATGTGTCCAAGGCAATCAGGAGGTTTGAATTTGTGGGATATAACGCTGACGACAGCTGAATCTAAAATGTAATAAATATTATCACTAGCAATGTCATTGCTATTTTATATATTATTTTAAAAAATTAAGGCTATGATAATGGTGGGGTTTTTACATGTTAGATGCTACAATAAGCAGTATAACAAAATCGGAAAACAGAAATAAGAATAGAAAAAGGATTGGCCTTTTACAGATTTTTTTATCCTGATTTACATTCTGTGTCATCACACTGGCTGTTGTGACATTGCATATTTAATCAGGCTAGAACTGGGTGCTTTTAACTAGAATAGGATCTGAGACTGCTAATTTACCCTTGCTATCGACTTCACAGGCTCTTACTGCAGCCTTATGACTTGGTAACAGAGGTCACCACCTGACTGAGATCCCAGTTGCGTGCCTGTGATTTGACAGTCTTTATCTGACGCCTGGATATTTCACTGGGTGATTAAACCAACCCAAGCAATTCTGGGATGACCACATATGTTTGTAAACGTACAAAACTCGGCACCGACAGATAGAGTGTAAGCTTGTCTCTCTGGTCTCCTGGTGCTATAGTGGCTCAGAGTACTTTTGGCTCAGCAATATGATAGTTAGTCCCAAAATTATAAACTCACAAAACTGGTTTGCAACCATACCTTTCCACTTCTTACTCAATATGGCTGTGCTATCACTGAATTCAGCCCTAGCATAAGCATGCACCTGTGTTATTTGTTGGAATATCAGTTGAGTTTAGGTACCTTGGTGCTTTCTACTGCTTTCACCTTGGGATTGTTAAGGTTCCCTGCATTTATCGTATTCCACCTGTGATGTATCTACCTGTTACACCAGACCTCTCTTTTTTGATCCTATCAAGTGTTTTCTTATACTTTTTAAGAACTGAAATGGGAAAAAAAATAGGCACTCAAACACAATAAGCACTGATACCAAATTGTCTCTTTGTAGCTAAAACTTAAAAAAGATTTACAGGAGACAAATGAAGATATGTGTTTAATTGTCAGTGTTTCAGGGCTAGACTTAATGCTACACACTTTTATGGGCAGAATAGCTAAATTACTAATATTTGTGTGGAACAAGGTATCTTTCTTCAGAGAAAATCTTTGTGTTTATAGCTCGATAATTAGACATATGAATATACCTAACAACCACAGCAATGAACAGAGAGCAATTTAGTTGTTAGTCCCCTTGATACTGTCTGGGTGGCAGCAGGTATTGCAGCTGGGACTACTAAATAGATAATATGTCTTCACACATGGGAATGTGATATACAGAGCTAAAAGCATGCTCCATGGAAGATGCTTCTTTTTTTCTTCAGTTGAAAACCAAGTAATGCAGGTCTCAAAAAGGGAGAAATGCTGTGAAAGAAAGGTAAATAATTGCCCCTCTGGGTTTGCATACACAACCTACCTCACATGTGCAGCAATGCCTAAAGCTAATCTCTCAGTACACTTTTTGTAGCTCCACTTAGAGTGATCTTTGGCAGCTGCTTGATGAATCTGGTTTATATGTTGCCAAATGCGTGCAGTACGTGTGTGTGGCAATTGCTATCTTCACCAAAAGAAAAGAGATTGGCTCAACAGTATTTGTCACATTTTCCTTCTACTGTTTCTACCCTAGCAATGTAACTTTTCTCTATTGTTAACCATTATATTTTTCAGTCTTTATCTGGCTACTGTAACAAATGCTTAAGTGGTACAGTGCCCCACCAGACCTGCAGTTTGATCCCAGCCTGGTGAATTCTCTTCACATGTCCCCAAACTTGGCTTGGTTTAAAATCACTTTCCAGCATTTTTTTCCAGTAGACTACTACTTTTAGAGGTCATGTACAATCCTCTTTCTTTTTCTGCTTTTCTCCTCAGTGAAGAATAGAGTCTGACAACATAAAGAACCACTTACTCAACTGCAGGGCTTACCACTATAGCTATGTTTGTCCTGCAGCTCACACCAGTGGATTACCAGTATGCAACCACTGTGATCCCCAAACCACTATGGCTGTGCGGAAAAAGTGCATTGAAGCTAGCAAGGCACACCCATTTCATATAGACTTCTCTTCTACTGTGGAGAAGATTGATTTGTAATTTTCTGATCAAATGTAGTAAGCAATGTAGGGACTTGGAGTAACCATCTTACTGCCTTTGAGGTAACTAAAATAGGTCAGAGGAATCATGTTTAAGAAGTGACTATTCCTGTCCGTAATAGAGAGGTTGGGATAGTTAACTCAAATGCAGATACGTGATCTTGGTAGCTCTTATAAAAGCATAAGGCGGCCATCTGGGGTCAAAGCAAAGGCCTCTGCTGGTAGTTTCTCTTTCTCAGTAAAGTATATCTAGGGAAAGGAGTGTAAGTAATTGAGCAAATCCAGGTTTTCTAGCTGTGCTGGAAGCAAATAGCAAGAGATCCTCTCTTTCAGCTTCCTTTGTAGTGTTCTTTCAGCTTTTCCCATTTTCAGAGGCATCTACACTTTCAGAGACTCAATATTTTTGAAGGCCAGAAATTTGGGATTCAAAACTAATGGTAAAGATAGATAAACAACTACCAGGTCATACTCTGTTCAAGTTTCATAATTAGAAGCCTGGCTAAGGAAATAGGAGTCCAAGTATCATTCCATGGCATTTTCACAATGCTTAATCTCTCTAACCTCCTCTATTAGAGCTAAAACTGTTATAATGCAGATGAGTTCTCAGTGAGTCCCATTAGCCACAGCAGCAAATACAGTTCACAAGACAGAACACATTTTATGGAGACAAACAACAGGTTTTTGTAGGACTTATCAAACTATGTTTAACAATTTTATCCCAGTTTTTCTGATGCAGATGACTAGCAAACATTCTTCCAGAGCTGTCCTGTCTGGGATCTGCTAATACTAATGAACTGACAAAGTGGTTCTGACATAAGGAACTACATACAGTAAATTGGAGTCCCAGTTAAAAATAATGAGATTAATATTAATTCATTTTAAAGTGTGGGTGATAAAAGCTATGCTTGCCAAATAGAAAAAAAGGCAAGCTGGTGAGGGGAAAAAATATTTTTAAGAGAACTCCACTAAAGCCTGTGTCTAACCTTTCATGAGACTGAGTCCCTCTTGGAAAGTATATTGAATACTTCAGGAGATCATCATGGTCCAAGTTGGTCCTTAAGGACATGGGGAAGGAGAGCAACAGCACATACTGCATTCTTAAAGGTTTTGGCACTAGTCCTTTTGTTACATTTATAAATGTCTGCCATGAACAATTAACAGGGTGTTTCACTTTTCTATCCCAATGTTCCTACTGTTAGCAAAGGTGTGTGCAAACTCGGTGCGCTTCAATTAGTTTAATTAGTGCTAAATGTCCAGATGCAAAAGTTCACAGGTTTCATGCCCACACGTACAATGGCTCTTCCTCACCCCCAAAATAGAGGTATGGAGCCTGATCTCAGGCCTTCCTTGGTTATTGGATCAGCTCTCACAGTTCAGGTCCTGAGATGAAGTAACATCCTGGTGTATTGAAGTGGAAAATAGCTGTGACTCAGGTCCGGAGAAGGAAAAGTTTCTGATCATGCTGTCTGCATAAGAAAGCCTGCCCTGGAAGCCACTCTTGTATAAACAGATTATTTCCCCACAGTAATGTGGTAAAGTGTCTGATATGCATTGAAGTTTGTCTGTGGGAAGAGATCTGAAAAGCTGTTGAATGTGTCCAACAAACACTGAGTTAAACTGATCCCTCTCACAAATCAGCAAGTAACTGTGTGTCACTGTGTGAACATTCCATTATAATAAGCCTTTCTGCAATGGCAAACTAACAGCAAGTCAGATCCAGCTTTTAACGAAGTCAATGGGAGCATTTACATTGATGTCAATGGGAGCATTTACATGGATTTCAATGGAAGGAAGATTGGACCACCAATGGGTAGATATCATTTTCCCGGAAACTAATCTAAAGTACAATAAAACCTGTAGGAATGCTCCAAATCTTCTTTGTTTGAACTTGCATGTATTTTAGAGCTATGGCTCTGACATCAGTGTTAAAAATGTAGTGCAATATTCTTTCATAATATTCAGGCCTATTGTCTGCTCTTTTTTTTTTTTACATAGACCACACTATAAGCAGCTGCATTTCATCACTTTCATCTCAAGGATGTTGGTTTAGTTCAGGTAGTCTTTTACATTACTTGAATAATGTATATCATACATGCAAATTAAGCCCTTTTCCCTTGTACACAAGGACTGATCAGAAGGTTAAGAAGGGGAAAAAATTTATGGCCTACAGCTGGTTTCAAAGATTTTAAACAGAAAATACATATAAGCTGTTTTAAGAAGAAAGGGTACATATCTGATTGGATTAACGCATCTGTATAATTAAATGTGTATAAATTATACAAGATAAAGATGCTGTGGACTTCACTCTTTCTTAACAAAGAACCTGTCCTGTTGAATCAATGCCATCGAAGTAAAAAGGTGATAATGAAAATACACATGGTCGTCTTAAAAATAACCCTTTCTTCTGCAAGCACTTTAAAGAAGGCTCCTCAGAGGCATTCATATATTGTAGGATTTAGAGATGGTTATCTGCATCTGAATCGTTTCAGAGAGCTTAACATATCTCTGTAGATTGGGGAAGAATATCTAAAAAGTATCAGAGGAGAGAAAAAAGAACACTGAACATTTTCCCCTTTTTGTTTTTTTTTCTGAACTTGTGAACTTATTTTTCTGAAGATTGTGAGAGTATTTAGTGTAATGTAAGAAGCAAAATGGAAATCCTATTTCCCCCATTCTTCCCTGACAGCCTCAGTAATTCCCCAGGAAGACCATGCTCCATGTTTTTATGACATGGTAGCCCAGGTAGCAAAGAAGGTGTCCACGTAACCAAGGAGGTTAATGGCATTCCAGCCTGTATCAGAAATAGCATGGCCAGCAGGACTAGAGAAATAATAATCCGTACTCAGCACTCGTCAGGCTGCAGCTTGAATACTGTGTTCAGTTCTGAGCCACTCACTACAAGAGAGATATTGAGTTGCTGAAGCGGGTCCAGAGAAGGACGACAAAGCTGGTGAAGGGCCTAGAGCACTTGTCTTATGAGGAGCGGCTGAGGGAACTGGGGTTGTTTAGTCTGGAGAAGAGAGGGCTCAGGGGAGACCTCATCACTCTCTATAACTACCTGAAAGGAGGATGCAGTGAGGGGCTGGCTGATCTCTTCGTCCTAGTGGCAATGATAAGACAAGAGGTAATGGCCTCAAGCTGCACCAGAGAAGGTTTAGGATGTTAGGAAAAATTTCTTCACTGAAAGTGTGTTGGGTTGGAATGGACTTCACAGGGAGGTGGTGGAGTCACCATCCCTGGAAGTGTTCAAAAAATATTTAAATGTGGCCCTTAGTGACATGGTTTAGTAGCAGACTTGGCAGTCCTGGGGAAGGGGTTGGACTTGATTATCTTGAAGGTCTTTTCCAACCCAGTTGATTCTACGATTCTGTGTCATGTGAGCTTCATTCATCCTTTTTTTAACACTCCATTTTTCAGAGTGCATGACAGAGAAAGCAAGGTACTGTGTCCGTATTGTAAATGATTATACATACATTATCTCTCAAACAAACATGCATCGATACATGAAGTTTGGCCAAGCACAATCTTAGGTTTTGGATAGATGTGAACTACCCAGAGGCCCCAGGACATACCATCAAACATTGTGCAGACTTTACTGATGTATCCTATTGCAGTTGAAAGTAGGCCTGACTGTTTGTTTTCTCTTCAGCAGGGCATTAAAATGCTTCCTTCAACAGGAGTCAAGAAACAGAAATAATAAACATCAGTTTAGAATAAAATAGAGCTGCAGTCCTATCACTTGCTATAGCTTTATTCCTGGGAAAGGTTCTATCAACAGTGTGAGAGCCATAGAAATCAGAAGAGTTTCTTAGTGGACAGTGACCATCTTTCAGATTGCCAGGACAGGATTTTATTTCATGTTTTAAACAAATGATTTTATGCAGTCTTACATCATATTTTAGGCAGGAAGGCAAGGGGATTTTAATTGGTGAAAAGCTGAATTTCATCAGTCAAATGTATGTAGAAACAATTATTTAGCTACGCTGTGTACATGACCTTAATATAAAGAGGAGAAAAATGTCCTTACATGTTCTGCTATTATTAGACATTTAGGAAACTTGGACACAACTAGCATTTCATAATCTTCATTTGTATTAAATTTCTAAACTTTTCAGTGTTTGAAATCCCCTTAATGAAAAGTAGTAGGTAGGTAGGTAGGTAGTAACATAGCACTGTTGGATGGCTTTCACCTCAGTCACTCCTTTAAAAGTACGCACACACAGAAAACACACATACACACAGTGCTCCCCCAGAAGTTCCCTTATTATAATTTCAGGAAGAACTGAGTAGTAGCCCTTATTTTTAACAATTAGTGGTTTCTAAGCTCCTAGAGATCTGCACTGCCATTAATTCACCTGCAAGCTATTGTTTTGAATGGGAAGTGTGCAGAGAAGTCAATTGCAGGAATGGATACTGTGATGGTTTTGGACGCAATCAAGTTAATTTTCTTCATAGTAGTTCGTATGTAGCTGTGTTTTGGATTTGTGACCATAACAGAGTTGATAACACAGAGATGTTTTAGCTATTGCTGAGCAGTGTTTACACAGTCAAGGCCAATTCTGCTCCACATCCCACTCCACCAACGAGTAAGCTGGGGGTGCACGAGAAGCTGGGAGGAGACACAGCCAGGACAGCCCATCGCAACTGACTAAAGGGGTATCCCATACCATATGATGTCACGCTCAGCATATAAACCTGGGGAAAGAAGAAGAAAGGGGACCATGTTTGGAGTGATGGTGTTTGTTTTCCCAGGTAACCATTATGTGTGACGCAGCTTGACTGTCCTGGAGATGGCTGAACATGGGAAGCAGTGAATTAACTTGTTGTTTTGCTTTGCTTGCATGCATGGCTTTTGCCTTATCTATTAAACTGTCTTTATCTCAACCCACATGTTTTCTGACTTTTGCTCTTCTGATTCTCTTCCCCATCCCACTGGGGAAGAATGACTGGGCGACTGGGTGGTGTTTAGTTGCCAGCTGGGGTTAAACCATGACAGACACTTCATAGCAGTTTAAATAAAATTTGCTTCTACAACAAACAAATGAACACTGTAGCCAATTTAAGCCAAGAAAAGCACATTGACATCCGAAGTGAGAGCTGAACTGAAAGGATAGATCATCAGGTGCAATTGTAAATTTTTAGTTTTAAGCGACAGATTAAGTGCTGACAGCAGCTGGCAAAATGACAGAGATTATTTACAAATAAATTATTTACAAACTTTTTTGTTTTTCCTGAAGCTGGGTCCTGTCCTGAAGGTCAAGAGACACACTCCACTGCTGCTCAACAAGAACTTTCAGGAGCAAGTTTGAGGTCCTGCCTTCTCAAAATCAACCCCTTTAATGTTTCACATAAAACATATCAAGAATACCCCACTTTTCATAAACCACACAAATCTTAAATGGATTCTGAAAATGCAAGCCAAAAATCTTTTTCTATGTATGGTCTCACAGCAAAACCAGGAAAAAGAAAACCAAAGAGAATTAAGATATCAGACTTCAAATATTTTGTGCTAAGCATGCATGCCTGCATAAACAAACAAACAAACAAACAAATAACCCCCCAAAAGAAACCAAAAAGTTATTTCAATATTTCATGTCCTTCGGGAGGTGTCCTATTACAATAGTTCTGCTTCTGCATAGATGAAGTGACACACATAAAGACAGATTTCTGTCTACACACACACATACTTTAGTTTTTGAAACACCTCTCTTTCCAAATCTGTTGTTAAACACTGAATTTTTCTCTCCTGGAACAGAAGTGCAAATGAATAAAATAAAGTGCATAGATTTAGGTTAGTATTATTCTACCTTTATTCAGATAAACTTAACAATGTTACCTGTTTTTGTCTTACCAGATATCATTGTTGGGAACAAGATGTCTCACAGAGTAACTGAATTGGTAAAAGTATACCATATGAACCATGATCTTTTTGAATGAACGTTGTAGCCTAAGAAAACATTGAGAGTCACTGTCTAGCATGCCTAACAAACAGGAAATCAGAAAGAACTCAAAAAAGACTTTATACTACTATACTTTACACTCCAAAGGTCCTTTTCAACTGTAAAACAGTTGGTAAACATTAGCCAAGAAGTTATCACAAACTTCCTGTCTGATTCATGACAATTTTTTTACCCAAGCTGCTGGTGGAGTAATTGATAAAAAGAGGTGAGTGACCTTTCTAATTTCATGAAAGAAGTCATGATGCTGTTCAATCTGAAGCTCAAAGAAGGAATTCAGATTAATTTCTGGGGAAATTGTGACACAGTGTCAGAAGAATAAAAAATGTAAATTTGTAGCTCTCCCTAGATTCCACGTCAGAAATCCCAAGGACAATACCAAAAAAGCATTTTCACTAAAAAAGTGAAATTAATTTATGGATAAATAAATGAATCTTAAGTGGATCATTTTGCTACTCTTTTAGAATAGATCAGAATTATGCTTGTAGCAACAGAAATGAGATGTATGGCAGTGACTATTGCTGGGATAAGTCTCTGTGACAGGCTGCATTTCCTGGCCAGCTACAGGGTGTGAGAGGGAAAATGCTTTGCCTTAAGTGGAAGAGCTCATCTAAATTCATTTATTCCTGCACAAGAGTAGGACTTGTTTCACTTACCTTTAACCATCTTATTGTTAAATGTTTGTTTTAAGCTAGTCATCTAGCCTGCCTCTATAATTAATGGATACAGATAAGCACTTTCAGAAGACAATTCATCCCATCTTGAAATAGCTATCTTAGATAGCAATTCATTCCTAACTAAATTAGCCAGCTTAAACTGCTGAATTCTAGCACCTAAACTGGGTAAGATTAACCTCAAACCAAGAATTAGCAAAAAATAGTATAATTAGTGAAAGTATCAAGACTTGCATGGTGAGAACACGTGAATCAGTTGAATAGAAAACATGACAGTCCGAAGTCTTCTGTGAAAGCAGAAGAAATTCATGCTTATCAAGCCTGCCTAGGCTGGTAGAAATGTCTGTGCAGGACTCCCTGTGCTGCAAGATTTTTGTGAGCAATGAAACACCAGTGCTGATAGAGAGATCCATACTGGATAAATCAGTGAAAGACTTTACAGAAAAGCAGAATATCGAGTACTTTAATGAAAACATATTTTACACTAACCTATAGTTTGTTCTCAGTGCAACTCTATCAGCTAACAGTGTCAGGACTTCAACATGGAGGAAAGTTCTGCTGAAAGACTGTGTGTGTTGGGAGTGTATGGCAGGGCTTTGGTAGAGGGTCAGGGGCCACAGAGGTGGCTCCTCTGAGAAGCTGCTGGAAAATCCACTGGCTCCAAAGCCAGACCTGCCTCTGGCAAGGCCAAGCCTATCAGGGAAGGTGATAATGCCTCTGAGATTAACATATTTAAGAAGGAGAAAAGGAAACTGCTCAAAGACCTGTGAGGAAGAGTAGGGAGAGGTGAGAGCAATACCTGAGCAGAGATAACAAGGTCAGTGAGAAAGGGAGGGGAAGGAGGTACGCTGGAGCAGAGGTTCCCCTGAAGCCTGTGGTGAGATAGCAGGCTGTCCCCCTGCAGCCCATGGAGGAGCATGGGTGAGCAGATATGGACCTGCAGCCATGGAGGACCCCACACCAGGGGAGATGACTGCGCCTGAAGAAGGCTGTGACTCTATGGGAAGCCTGTGCTGAAGCAGTCTGTTCCTGAAGGACTGCATCTTGCTGGAGGGACTCATGTCAGAGGAGTTTGTGAAGGACTCTGCTGTGGGAGGGACTCCATGCTGGAGCAGAAGATTGTGAGGAGCCCTCCCCCTGTGGAGGCAGGAGCAGCAGAAACAATATGTGAAGAACTGACTGCAACCCCCATTCACCAGTCCCCTGCATTGCTGGGGAGGGAGAAGGTAGAGAAATTGTGAGCCCAGGGAACATTTGGGCCCAGGAAGGAGGGAGGGGTAGGGGAAGGTGTTTTTAAGATCTGGTTTTGTTTCTCATTGTTCTGCTCTAATTTGACTGATGACAAATTAAATTGATATTTTTCCCCAAGCTGTGTCTGTTTTGCCTGTGACCATAACTGGTGACTGAACCCTCCCTGTCCTTGTCTTGATTCAAGAGCTTTTTTGTTATATTTTTTTCTTCCCATCCCACAGTGGGGCAAGGAGTGAGCGAGCAACCACTTGTTTTTTTGTTGCTATCTGGACATAAACTACTACATTTTGCTCTGATCCAGTCTTCAGAACCTCTGCATTTAGAGCAATACAGTTAATGAGTTAAGAGGACCACAACGTGTAGAAGAATCCACATACTTTGGGCCAAGCATGAGCTGACAGGAGACAAAAGCACATGGCATGAAGCCACTATATGGCTTCTGGGCATGAATGGTGTACTGTCCACTGCTTTGTCACAAAAGGAAACCCAGATTCTTAAAAAATAACTCAAGCTTCATTTGCTCTGTAAAAAAATGACTTGCCTAAGGAAACATGTTCAGTACTGGGAAGATTAACCAATCTCGAAGCTCAACATGATCCAACAATGTGCATTTGCAGCCCAGAAATCCAACAGTATCCTGGGCTGCATCAAAAAGAGGCATGACCAGCAGGTGGAGGGAGGTGATTCTCCCCCTCTACTCTACTCTTGTGAGACCCCACCTGGAGTACTGTGTCCAGGTGTGGGGTCCCCAACATAAGAAGGACATGGAACTGTTGGAGCAAGTCCAGAGGAGGACCACAAAGATGATCAGAGGGCTGGAACACCTCTTCTGTGAAGACAGGTTGAGAGAGTTGGGTTTGTTTAGCCTGCAGAAGAGAAGGCTCCAAGGAGACCTCATAGCAGCCTTCCAGTACCTGAAGGGGCCTATAGGAAAGCTGGAGAGGGACTTTTTACAAGGACATGTAAGTGATAGGACAAAGAGGAGTGGTTTCAGACTGGAAGAGGGTAGAATTAGAATAGATATTAGGAAGAAATTCTTTCCTGTGAGTGGTGAGACATTGGCACAGAGGAGCTGTGGCTGCTCCCTCCCTGGTAGTGTTCAAGGACAGGTTGGATGGGACTTTGAGCAACCTGGTCGAGTGGGAGGTGTCCCTGCTCATGGCAGGGGGTTGGAACTAGATGGTCTTTAAGGTCCCTTCCAACTCAAACCATTCTATGATTCTATGATACTGTGGTCTCCACAGGAAGCTTGGTGCATCTCAATTGATAAGAAGTGAAGTGTATGATGAAGTAAATTACTCAGCTGATTGTTTCAAAGGCACAGCTTTGCATTTATGTATGAAAACATTACATTTTAAAGAATAGTTGTTGACACCAAGGAGCTGGAAATGGAACCAGGTCAGATTCTCCTTTTGTTTACATAGATGCAAGTAAAAAACCCAAACAAAGATGCTGCACGTAAGTGACCAAACCTCACAGTGTTTTCTGTGGACACTGTTTACAGACACTGGTGAACTTATTCTGCCTGCCCTGGGAGAAGGGATGCCTGCACCCACATGGCTGTATTAACAGTGTGATGCCCAACCTGATCAGTCGCTGTGGGGGTCAGCATGCTGCCATCACCTAGCATCCAGAACAGGTCTGGCCAAGTGTTGTTGAGTTGGAGTAGAAGAAATGCAACACTTCTCTGTATACTTGTATTCTTATGTACGGAATTGAGAGCAGAACTTGGTTCACTACAAACTTTAATATTGAAGCAACAGAAATTTGACTTCATTTCAACTCCCCAAAAGCCTGGAGTCTGGTTCATGCCCTGAGGGTCTTTCTGAGTTTAATGGAGAGAGACAGTAATCTCTGGGTCAATTTATCCCAAAATAGGTGTGTCTAAAATAGATGGAACAATCCCTCCTCTTTTTCCACAAACTTGAAAAGAAGCGTAGATACCATGTTTAAACCAGATATCCAGCCCTTAGAAAGTTAACATCAGCTGAAATGAATCCAGTTCAAAAGACTATTTTAAGACAAAGATAAATTAGTAATTTCAACATAAGTATTCTAAGGCTCTTGTAGCTTCCTCCAAGCCAAATGTCACAACCCCAGGTAATTCAGTGATCAACTGAAGCATAAAAGATATCCCAATGTATTTGGGTACAGAAATGCAACTAAGATGTATGAATAACTTTGCCTGTTCTCTGAAGTATTGCATGGAAATACACAGCATGACTGTAGTGCCAAACTAGACCAACTGATTTGTAAAGCCATGTTAGATTACTTTTTATATCTCACAAATGTCCAAGCAAAAATGAAGTGCTTTACAATTTATTCCCATACATTTTTATACTAATTAATTCCTTGTCTTACTTGTAAGTTTTTAAACAAAAATTTTATACATTGTTGCTGATAATCTTTTGGTTATATGCTGTATGAAGTCACATTTCATATGGCAATAAACACATGCCAGTGTAGTAAGATTACGCAGAAAAGAGTACATACACATTCATATACTCATGCATATGAGTTAAGGGAGACCAATGGAGAAATCATTTCTATAGTCTAAAAGTGGGACATTAGCAATTTTCTGGCCCTCCCCATACAGAGAGAACTTCACGGTGTGTAAGAACAGATGAAAAAATGAGGCAATCAACTGAAGTGCAGCAGTTTTTAAATAAGTTTTTGCCTAGAGCAGAGGGAAGTGTATATTCTGGTATGGATAACTTATGTCCTTGGAGTTTAAGGGCCATGAGCTGCAAGAATCCTTTTTATTGTATAATTTTTCTTAATCTGGTTAATATTTGAATAAGAGATAAATAGCTTTATAATGAATAATAATAATCACATAAATAATTGCTTAAAGCAATTTTTTGGCTGTCATGGAAATTAGAACATCTAAGTTATCTTAAGAATAAGGAGATTATGACATAATATAAAAGAATTCTGAGGGAATGTCTAAAAACAATGAAGCAGTGTCAAAAATTATATGTCAGTTGTGCCTGGTTTAATGTTGCTAATTGAGAGACGATGACATGCTGGGAAAACTTTTTAGATTTTTTTTTAGATCTTTTACATATATGAACTTGTACATTAATGAAAATTTAAGTTTCTGAAGTGTACTTATATTTCTGCTGAAAATGCTTATTTTTTGCTTAATAAAAAGCATTAAAAATGCAGACTGAAGTATGTAAACAAAAATGAGAAAATTGTACATAAAATGAGGAAATACACATTAAAAGTGCCTGTCTTAATGTTCAAGTAGCAAACTGCAAGCTATGGAAAACTACCACTGAACTGCTGTGTTCACAAGACTCTGGCTTAAAGATGCAGCTACAACATGAACATTATAACTAACGTTACATCTGTGGTATGGTTATTGATGTGCTGCTTGCCTAAAGAAGGTTATATTACCTTTATATAAATTACATTTTTCTTTACAATTCTGTTGGTTTTTTTTCTTAAATGCACACAAAATATTTTTCTTTAGAAGGAGACTGAAGATATCATGAATCATACATGACAGCTGTCAGTTAAGCACTTCTAGAAGACACTCAGATACCATATTGATGGAAGCACTCCAAGAAGCTGAAGAGAACAATCCTGTGCTATCAGGAAAACTGACATAATGGTCTAATAAGTGTTTTCCGAATCTTAATATTTGGGAATTTGTGATCTAGAGCTGATTTATCTCACAAACACATGCCACTCATAGGCTACTGGTAGTAAGAAAGACATGATAATTTTAAACTGGGACCAAAGACAGAAAAAGGGAAGAAGTTAACATGCTCACACATGTAAAGATAACAATGACATTGAAGTACTCTTTTAATTTGTTAAAACACAGTAGAAATCACCTAATCACATTTATTCTTTCTAATATCTAGTAACACATGTAATTTGAAAGCTACATTTCAGCAGCTTGTGACAGAAAATTTGACTCCAAAGTTCAATTTGTACCATACGTTGAGGTCCTATCTAGGGAATCCTGGAACTCATTTTGGAAAGTATGAAGCTGTATACTTTCTTAACATACGCATCGGTTCAGCCTATACTCCTTCACCACCTGGTATAAGCTCTCTGTGTGACACCGCAATACATCTTGGAAATCAGTGGCTAACAAGTATGTTTGTTTGCTTCTGGTATCCTTCAGTCTGTAGCTGGGATGCACTGGGATATTTTCCACAGTGGTGACAGTAATTGCAGGTGGTTAAAGAAAGGTAAGACATTATCACTTAGGTGCTCAAAGGTAGCCTTTGTAGAGACTACTGAAATGTGAAAAGCAGCAGAAGGTTTTAGCTCCTTTTTCCTGTTCTCCTGCTGTGGCGTGGGTGCCAATTCAAATGGGATCAGTTCAGCATCATGATACTGTGAAGACAACTGACAAAAGGGGCACAGGAAATCCTTCCTTTCTCTCCTCTCCAATTCATTGCTCATTTTAAATGTGCAACTGCACTGTTAGGTCCATCCTCATGTAATCAAGTGTGAGTTAAGCTACCTTTTGTGGCCATGGAGGCAAATACTCATTTGGGAATGAAGATGCAACTGTGTCAGAACAACGTCAACATGATACTACCCAGTGCCCTCATCTCCTCCATGGTGTGATCTGAGCTAGTCATCTTTTCTCCATCTCTTCCTCTTCTCTCCCTCCCACCATGCTTTGACCTTAACTGTACCTTCCTATCACATTTCTTCTGATGACTCTGACACTCATACGAGTCCTTGGTAAATAAGTTCAGATCATTGACCAGACAGAAAGTGAATCCACCAAAAATTGAGAACTATGATTTGTCAGTGCAGTGAGCTGAGCTGTCTGACAGGGGTCAGACGGATGCCAGAATGGGTACCAGAGGAGAAAGCAGACTGGGGAAGAGCCAGGGCTTTCTCTTTTGAGGGTAATGAGCTGTTCAACTGGCTCAGCTCTCTTGTCCCTTACTGTGAACCTGCAAACTAGCCTGTGAACTAATAGTAAGTTCAAAGGGTAAATGTTCTACATCTCTGTGACAGTATTCTACTGAAATCAGAGCTTTCCAAAACCAGGTACCAATCACAAGTGCATGTCCACAAGAATATATGGCTAACTTGTGCAACGAACTGGTATTTTTGCCTCTCTAGGAAGTAAAATGTTAAATAACACATTGCACAGATCCTTAGAGCTACTGCCAACTAAGGACGTTCTATGACTTCTATGTTTTAGGAAATTTAAATACTACAATATAAATGTGCTTAGACTTGCTATCTGCTCACCTCATCTGCCTGGATTTAACTTCACTGGAAACAGTACAAAGAGAAGGGAAAGTATATCTGGCTGGTCACTCACCCAGTCTTGATGGAAAAAAAACAAAATCAAATATCTAAAAAACACAAACTTGATTGGCATCTTGTTCACATAATGAAATCAAATGATTAGAATTTTTTTCTGGTCTGAAAAAACAGAAATTAAATAAACATATTTTTTTTCTGAACTGACATTTTATCTTAATTTTGTTTTAGACAACAAAATATTTTTCACTATATTTCAATTCTATTGTAAAAATAAGACAGGAGTAGTGAAACTGTCACAACTGAAATATGTGAGCAAATTATCAGTCTAAAAAAAAGATACTTTTAACATTGAAAATATGTTTGAGATATTCAAAGAATTTCTACCAACTTTAAACAAGACATGTCTGAGTATCAGCTCAGAATGATGTAACTTTTTCAGTATTTACATTTTCCGGCCAATTGCAAAGAGTGCCAGAACTTGTCTGCTCAGCCTCAAAATAGTCAAACCCAATATTAGTTGTGAAAGACTTGTGAAACTAAATTACTTTTCCAACCTAGGATGCCATGCTTAACATTAAAGAGTACACAACATTCATCTAGAACACCAATGCTCTCTTAGAAAGACTTTGTGTCCATGGAATGAGTTTCTGCTCTGTGTCAACTCATTAGACGAGGTGTTGGAACATGAAAGAGCTTGGGAGTTTAGGAGCTTAGGAGCTTGTGAGCAGTTATGGCTCAGGGGAAGAATGTTCATGAAGGAAGCAGGTAAGCTGGCAGGAAATCAGCAAGGAATCAGCTGCAACTTTATCAAAATGGAACCAACTTTGGGATATTTCACCGTCAGTTTTGATAAATTGATGTTTTTCAGCTAAGCAAACATTTCAGTTGAACATTCATGTCAGCTCTTCTACAACTAGACAAGTTCAGCTGAAGTGGGGACTCTGTAAATCCCCATGGCCTGTTCTCTTCATTCTGCCACATCCATTCAAAAGCTGTATGTGTCTTTTGACCATTTCTGATCACTGAAAGGTTCAAAATGATACATGTCAGCCACCTCTACCCCCACCTGTTCCTGGGTACCTATACTAGTGGGCAGATCAGATTAGCTGTCTATAACTCCTCTGCCGCAGTGACCTCCAGTGGGAAGGAGCAGAAATTGGGAAGGTGCATGGATGGCAAACCTGCATTGCCAAATGCAGAAAGGTCACAGGAGATGCATGACTTTTGGCCAGATGTATGCAGGAATGCGGGAAGGAACACGCACTGAAGGAACTCTGAATCACTGTCATTGTTCAGACAAGATGGCCTTAGGAGGCCCAAGGTTCATGCCAACATAAACTCAGAAAGTCACACTTGCTCTGGGTCTCAAAATTGAGAAAATAAATCCCTGTTCCAGCATTAGTTATATATGGCACTAGTTTAGAACATGTCTCAGCTCCCCTGAGGCCGAAAGAGCCTTTCATGACCATTATTTTTGACTTTATTCAAACACAGAGTTTTACAGATAGAACTTGAAGTAAACCAAAATCCTGGCCACAATTTTCTCCTCCAATGAGACTGTCTCTTCTCTTTGGAGGTCTCTACCTGTCTACCTACCTCTTCCATTCTATTAGTTAAAAAATATTGTTGTGCTGCTTGGGTGCTTGCTGGGTCAACCATTACAGCTGCTTCTCTGATCTGAGCACAGGAGCTGAGTTCTCTGTTTTGCTCTTCTCATTTCTGGATATCAATGAAGAAAAGTGGAAGTTGCTGTTGGTTTCAAGAGATGTTCAAGCTGCTGTGAAACCTCTGTTTAATACTGCCCTTAACATAATTTTTTTGTGAATCCTCTATATGGAGCATCATGAAATTTGTGCTAAAAATGCTTGAAATGAATGTTCCAGAAATTAATATAAAACAATAATATGATGTTTGAAGTGTAGCTGACATCCCATTTGCATCCCATAAGAAAACTACATGAACATTGCCATTAAAATAAATTGGCCCCAAACACCTAAAAATTACAATATGTTAAACTTCTGCAGTAAACACGTGCTTTTTCTTATGTTTAAACCATAATCCATTTATCAGTTTTAATACCCAGTCTATTTTCTAATTGACTGTAGTCTTCCTGTAGTTTCTCACTGTATCATTTTGCAGCTGTTTCCCTTCTGTTTAATATTTGCTTATTTTAGTTTAAATCCCTAGAGCAGAACCCACAAACCAAACAAATACAGAAAACAGAGAACAGCTCAAATGTCCTTGGAGACACTCAATTTTTTGTTTGCTACCATTTGTCATCCTCTGCTCAGAGAGAGATCAACAGTTTTTAGCACACAGATCAATATTCTCTTAACCCAGACCTAATCTAAGGAGAGTTTCCCCAGGTTTCACCTTGGCCTACTCCTATATGCCATAGTTGCCCTTTTTTTCAGCAATAATTTTGTCTGTGTAAGACAGCAATTTTTCATCCTTTGGTCAAAACTGGTGACAAAAGAGGGAATAATGGTTCCTGACATATCAAATGATAGATTTGACACATGGCATGCTGAGCTGGGAGCTTTCACGTGCCAAAGTAGAAAGACAGATAAGCAGCCTAATGGCCCTCCTGACATTGCTGCCTCTTTTTTTTTTTCCCCTGGTATACCAAAACAGGCTCTGTGGTTTGTTGTTTTTGTTTTGGGGTTTTTTTTCCCTTTCTTTTTTTTTTTTTTTTTTCCTGGAGAAGTGTTTTTTCTATAACTCTGGGCAGGAAGCAAGGAAATGCACTCTACTCCAGCCCAAAATAAACGTTTCCCTGTCCTGTAAAATGATCAATCTATGCCCTTTTCCTCCAGCACAGTAAGGGCAATACAACATGCTGCTTGAGGAAATACTAACAAATATAGCCAGTGAGAGGGAAACAGATGGGACTAAGAAATTAAACCAGCAGATTTCTGGAAGGTATTCAAAGAGGAGAGTTTATAATACTGAAACAGAACTGCTCTTTAATTTATTTTTTTTTTTAAAGCAATGATCATCAAAATTTACCTTCAGCAGGGTATTTATGCTGCCTGCTAAATCCCCCCGTGGAACGATAAGAAAGGTCTCTTTTGGTATCATTCTGGTAAAAGTAAATCTCATTTCACAACAGCCAGTGCCAGCCTGGAGATAGACAGGCTGCAAGTTTCTCTACCTTTGGTACACTGGGACAAACACAGCGGTCTGTGTACCATGGGGCATGGCTCCAGGCATGGGATCGTGTTACATCTTTACACACACAAGCTTCTTTCAGAATCTAAACTAACAAAACAGGAACAACTTTTATTCCTGTATGGTTTCCTCTGGAGCATGTGTTCACATTTAAAATCCTGACCTATGTGTCATTTGCTTGCATTCAAAGTTATTTGTATTGCTTTGGTATTACAAAGTGACAGCCAGTCCTAACCTCACTTACTCACCAATCGCCTATGGACTTTGGCAAAATGTTGTTTATCCTCCTCCACTACTGGTTCATAAATTCTTTTTCTCCCACTTTCTTTTTTTTCCCTTTTACATATTTTATGGCCACACAGCTGAGTTAGCAGCCAGATTATTTTTCTCCACAATGGTAGTTCTATGGACATTTTAAATTTGATCCAATAAAGGAAGAAAAAGAAATGAAGGAAAATATTTTACTCACAAGGTCATCAAACATCAGAATCCAATGTTTGCCACCCTGCATTTAAATATATCACAGTGTTTAAATGTTCTGGGTTATTTCTTTAAAATTTTCATAAATGTTTAACTATACATGTTATACATAAGGGAAACATTATATGTATATAGATCAAACACTTTTTTTTTTTTGCTTCCTTTTAATGCAATTTTCTTTTTTTTTTTTTTCCCTTTCCTTTAATGAAAAACATTTTCCCTATAAGTATATACTTCAGCACATTCTATGGTATTTTTCACAGTTTCTACATTTTTGACATTTCAGCCAAACCTGCAAGTAGCAAGAAATCAGATTGAAGTCAGTGAAACTACAACATTTAATTTTTCTTGTACTGTCCACCAGCAAATGACTGGGAAGAGAAAGATGGTCTTTTAAACTATAAAACGAAAACAAGTCACCAATAAGACATCAATCCAAATAAAAATACATTATTAAAATATTTTTGCTTGCACAAACTAAGGAAAAGCTGCATCATTGAGATATAGAGGTCACTTCTTGGATGCACAACTTCCAAACAGAAAGCAAACATTCTGTGTTACTAAAAAAGGCACAAATAAAATAATTAGGCTTTTGTAACACCTCCTTATGAGAAAGGCTTTTTCACTGAATATGGTGAATCACAACTCTGTAGAATAAGGCATGGTGAAGCACACTGAAACTATTTCTGACTTTCACAGCGCTCTCCTAAAAATAACGTGTAACTATGACTAAATATATTGTAAATGAACTATATAAAATGGATTTCAGCTTAGAAGACAAATGTAAATATTGTTAAAAGACAGCTTCTTTCTTCCCTTATAATAAACTTACTGCAAATGACTAGGTTGTGATATTGTTTGCTTCAACAAGGGCTGCAAGTATATGTTATTTGTCAAAATATTCTGATTTATCAATTTGGTTCAAACAAAAAACACACACAAGAAGATAAAGAGTTAAGATGATGTTTCTTGTTGTAGAATTAATCAGATTCATATTAGCAGTAGTAAATGTCATGTTGGCACCTTTTCTTTCTCACACATTACAGTTTCAAGTCTTTGCTATGAGGAAATAATGAAGTAAAGATATGCAGTGCCATATACCATGCATCTTTTTTGTCAGTCTGCATAAGAAATGAATTGTATCTGCTACTAAGGAGGTCATGGGGGCAGCAAGTTAAGAAGAATGCTTAAAGAAAGGACATGTCAAAGGAAACAAGAACTTGTTTTTTCAATACTTCCTAACAAGTATTGCAGTTTTGGGGAAATTAAATGCTACTAATAAATATCCGCCTATCCTGAAAGCGTTTATTGCTTTTCATTGCTGCAAAGTTAACCCTGGTGACAAAATGACCTTGAAGTCCCCACTGCAAACTCACGAAGATCAATAAAAATGGTCTAATGTTACAAACCCTAAAATTCGTTCTTCAGTAGTAGTGTGATCAGCGGGGAAAATGCTACTTTATTGAGAAGATAAAAAACTGAGAACCGGAAAAAGATCATGTCAGACGAGATGTACATCTCATGAGATTATCCCACAGTGCACTTTTTCCTTTTTTTTTTTAAAGCCATACTTCATAGTTAAATTTGAAAGGTAAAAAATGGGCAAAAAATATCTTCATTGCCAGTTAGAAAAAAACTGTTTTTGACAGTTGGATGATGCTTGTGTCTTGTGGTAAATTTTCAGCTTTGCCTACAAACAGAACCTTTCCTTCCAGCAAACGCTATGCATATCTTAAGTGTGGCGTTAAGGCAGAAGCAAGCTATTGGTGTGCCAGATATTGCATCAAAATTACAAAATGCATTTTAATTTTGTGCAATGACTAGGAATTAATGCCAAGTGTACTGTCAGCATGCAGTAGAGTATCTCTCTGATCATGTGAAATGATTGCCTGAGATATAGCAGCCTCCACTGCCTTCTGTCCTGTAGGTGCCACTGCTGCTAAGTGAAGCTTCTGAAGAAAACTAGATGAAGAGGCATGAAGCAGATGAAGACACGCATGACTGTGGGTTTTTAAAAATGAAAGACCCACAGCATTCTGGTTTACTCTATGGATACTTTCTGCCATTTTAACAGTGCCAAGGAGCTGGTCAATTTATTCTAGGTTGAGGTCGAAATGTATCAAGTGTAAAAAGCAAGAATCAGGTCTTAAAGGGTTAATAAAAAAAGTGATTTATTTTTTTTCCTGAATTTTAAAAAGATGGAGGAAAAAACAGACTTCGGTAAAACTTTACTGGAAATTAATTTATCTTTCCACTCTCTTACCATTCAAGTCACACGGCTCCCTATGCCCTGCTTTTGCTGACACATTCATGAATGTAGAGAGAGGGGAGAGGGTAGACTAAACCAGTATCTTTCCAGAGTAGTAGCCACTTCCTCTATTTCAGCTTCATAAATCAGATAGTGCAGCTTTTCTCTCATCCCTTTTCCCGGGCTTTCTCTGTACATGATCTGGTCAGAATTTTTTATTTTTTTTTTATTTTTTTTTATTTTTTTGGCCAGGAACATCAAAGCTCTTCCCAGGAATGTATTACATTTGTTACCACAAGGATGACATCTTGGGCTGCTACTGACTAGAGAGATTAAAACAGAATAACTTTGCCCTGATGACAGGATCATTCATACAGTAACTAGGACACCAAAATTCATGTTAGTGTTGAATCTTACTCTGACTGAGAAACCATGCTACATCCCACGTTTTTGCTATCACCATCAGTTCATATAGAGACAGTGATGTCCCGAGCAGTCCTATGAGAGCTATTCTCTTTCATATGAACAATTAAAAAACCCCAACAACAAAACAAATTGTCATAGTTGGACTGATTGACCAGCCTAGTGGTGTAAAACCAATAATCAGGTTCTTCACTTAAATCACATTCACAAAGTATAGCAGCTCCAACTGTGCATGCTAAGGAAGCTCCAGGTCTGCCACTAACCTGGTAAAGCAGGGTGTGGGAGGCGAGGCGTACATCTCTGGTCTCGGTCACACAGAGTGTGAAGTTGTACTTCGGCCTTCTTTTTGCTAGATGGTGGTTATTCATGTGTTTGTATGCAATACAGGAAGAGTGATTACATTTTTCACTACAGAAGTTCTTTGTTTCAGCCAGATGGGCAACATATACATTCTTGCTCAGTCTTAAGATACTTCATGTTGAGAAAGGACTTTAACCAACCCAGCTGAAGTACTCACTAAGCAATAGTCAAAGAAGAAAATCTACCTATGAAATAACTATTTTACAGACTTAAATGGACCTCTATGGACCAGACAATTACTGAAATGGGTACCCAATTTACAAGCAGACAGATGGCAAAAATATGTCACATGGTCTTCGTTCTTCTGTGTCCCCACCACTCTCTAATAGGTCCATACTGCAGTGACGAGTCCACCAAACTAAGAATCTGTGGATTTCTCCAGTTGAAATATGTTGCTCAAGAACATCAGAGGAAGCATTTTCCTCAAATAGAAAGAATATAAAAATTCACAATTCACATCTGGGGTGTAATGGATGGCCAGGTGGCCAGCTATAGTTAACTGTCAACACTTTGTATTTCCCTTTGCCATCAGCAAAGTTTGCACTCAGAAGTGAGAGTATAATGTGAAGAAACTAAAGCAAGAAACCACTTAATATCATAATGGCTTGTGTTTGAAAAAACAAGTATTTTTTTCTTCCTGTCAAATTTTCCTTGGTATTTGTGACGCTCACTGTCTTGTACCTTGCCAGACAGTATTAAAGAACAAGTAAATTATGAACCATCTTGTGATGACTACATCAAGGTTATACCACTTTTTCCTGTTTTTCTCTTCCTCTATCGTGATAAATTGAGAAATGACCAGTTTCTATTATTGCTGTGCAATTCTAACAATTAATTTCCAGTATAGATAAATGCCCTTGTTGACAATGTTATCGTTATCTTTACTCATCCTGAACAGTGTATTATTATTCCAGAACTGGTTAAACTAAAATGTTGCTTAGTGTATGAGCATCCTAATTATCTCCCTTTTCTACTTTTTTCCTGAAGACTGTAAATGTTTGTTGATCCTACTTTGCTTCTAATGTGCTTCTCCATGCTGCTCTTGCTTACTCATTCCTGAAATAAGAACAAAGTGCAAAGAGACTGTTTTAAGGCAAGGTACAGGAAAGTATTTTCAAATCTGTAACTGCACTTAATAGGAAATTAGGTATTTGAAAATACTTTCTTTTTCATCAGCTCATGGTACTTTATACAGTAGCAACCAACAGTTCATTCTGCTTTTGGAAGAGAAACCATGATCAGAACTGATCTTTTATAAATGAGATGCATGGCCTTTTCCTGATTTGGTGTATATACGGCCTCAGCAACACTGGATGTGATCTAGCCCTGAGAGATTTTTCAGAATTTTCACTTGTTATCATTCCTAACCAATAGATATCACATTACATTTAAATACTGTAAGAGTCTTAGTCCTGTGGGGGGGAGAAGAGAGAATTATGGAACTAACACTGATCATCTATGTTTCCACTTTGTGAGAGCTAGAAGATACTCAGTACTTCCGAAAATCAGGTTTTACAAATTCTATCTATTAGCAGCTGTGAGCAAAATGAGCGATCCAGGTGAACTTGAAGTAATGAAAGACAGCCTGCAATGTTATGTCCAGATATCCCATGATCTATCTTAGGTCTAATCTGCTAAGTGATAAAAATTGAAAAAGATCAGGCATTCACAGAGCCAATGGAAGAATTTTGAAACAAAGGTGTACATTTCACAGAATCACAGAATCACAGAATTCTAGTGTTGGAAGGGACCTTGAAGGATCATCTAGTCCAACCCCCCTGCCGGAGCAGGTTCACCTACAGTACATCACACAGGAACGCATCCAGGTGGGTTTTGAATGTCTCCAGTGAAGGAGACTCCACAACCACAGATTTCTAAGTGTCAATAAATGTTCTGGATGTGTTCTTTCCACACAGAGTCCTAGGCAAAATATAATAATTTGCTATCTAAACCAAAGTAATGCAGATAAAAAAATACAAGTATTCCCATAGAAGGAGGAAAATATTGAAGTATTTGTTGGTTGCTTTAAATCTTTCTAAAAATATTAGCACAGTGAGATTTCAGTTGAGGCTTGAGTTACTAAATGTAATATTGTCAAAGATTAATTCTTTGAAAAATCATTGCATTTCACATTCTTCATAGAAATAATTTAGAATTGAAGCAAATAGAACTGATGGACTATAAGCAGTGTTTTACAAACTCACAGCTCCATTCAAATTAAAGATCACCACATTAGGAGACATGGCTGCTAGGCTGGAATATAAACAGAAATTAGCTTGATAATTTAGTAGAAACATAAGATATATGAAGGTATTGTTAAATGAAATGAGTCAGCCCTAGAGATATTACAAATATCTCAACAACAGCCAAGTGATATAGTGAAATCCTCAGTTTATTTCTAGAACAAATTCTGAACCAAATCTTGCACAAAATTATAATATATTCAGCTTCTTCCTCTTTCTCCACCTCCTGACACACACTCTGTTTTTACCAGGAGAAAAAGCTCTCTTGTGTTATTATATGGCTTTAACTAGAAGCTGAAATGACGGAAATTCTGCAAGAAAGCCTGTTATACAGTCTCAGGGAATTCAGATAAGGATCCAAGAATTCAAACCAAATCCAAATGCTGAACCTTTTGAGATGCACTATGCTTTGAAGGCGAATGACTTTATTCCGCCAGATGGGTCTTTGAAATGCTCTGCAGTGCCCACATGACTCATCAACAAAATTTATTTGGCTAAAGAATCAGCCAGGGAATATACTGTACTATACTGTACATGGCCCTTCTAGGACAGCTCCAGCTGGAGCCTTAGGCAAGATTTATGGAAATGGAGATCTTAGGAGCCTCCGTGCCTTTTCTTCCCGTTTGCTGTGTTGTATCAATGAAAAAATCGCCTGCAATCTTATCACATGAAGGCAAACATGCACATCGGTGGCAACAACCCCTGAAATGAGAGCAGCTGCACATTGCAGAGGTGAGCTCCATGCAGAGTCAGAACAGGCAGCTGAAGGAGGAGGAAAATCCTACATACATCTTGAAATCAAGAGAGACTACCAAGACAACAGTGAGGGTGTAGAAGAATGGCATAAGTCTTTGCTCTGTGGCTTTCAGGGAAGGGAATGGGGCCACATGGGGCTACTTCCCTCCTCTGGCACTGTGAAGTACTGTTAAAGATCAGTACAATTAGTACTGTGCTCCCATTAGCTGTCCTATTCTTTTTCCTTCTCAGCTAGTGAAAAAGCTGCTCAGTACCTTTCTACCTGGCCAGTGTTTCTCTTGTCATTAATAGTAAGGGTAGAGTACCCCGGAGACCTCAGACAAAGAGATGTCCTTTCTACAGTATGAAAGCCTCAGTAGGCTACTTTAGCTATAGGAGTGGAGTTGGGTTTCCTACAGTATCTGTTAGTATTTCCTAACTCACACAAAAAAAGGAGAAGAGGGAGGGTGGATCTTACACAGCTGGCAAAGTGTTCTAAAAGCTTTTTCAGGCAATACTGGAGTAAACATCAGGGAACAGAGGTGCCACCTGCCTTCCCCAGTTCTGCACCATCACTTATTTTGCTCTATTTTGCCACCACTGTGTCCACAGCAGGGAATCCAGAGACAAAGTCTTGTCCTAGCTGTGTGGCTCCAGGAGGAGCCATGGCAGTGGTGTGTACATGTGCAGGATGACACAGCTGTGTGGGTGACCAGCTACTTGCTTCTATTAAGGCTGAAAACTTAAAAAGCAAAGGTTTGTGTGTTTTGTACTTTTGGGGCAAGCTGAGAAATGATTTTTGCCATTAGTAAACACAGCTATCCTCTTAGCTATGGATGATAACACCGGACTGAGTATATTAAAACCCTAGGCTCAGTGTGAATGTTACATATGAAATGCAAATAGTTGAAGAAAGGAAGGAAGGTCATTTGCTGTGATTTAGGAAGTTGCTTGATTCAGTAGATACCCTTCTGAAATATGAAGTAAACATTGGAAGGGTTAGGATTGGCTATCAATGAAAGGCTTCTGATTATATCCCAAGCTTTGATGTGATTAATTTAACTTTCTTTTTTTAAGGAAATGGAAGGAAATGGAAAGAAATGGAAGAATAGAGGCACTGAAGTAAGAAGAGTGATATAAAGAAGGAATTTTTAGCTTCTGATAAAGAATAGAGATCTAATTTCATGTTTCACATTCCTCACTTTGACATAAGTCACTTCATGAATGTTCCCATTACAAGGAAAAGGCTGTCAACAGGAATGACTTCTCTTGTAGTCTGGAACTGACGCTTTCATGAGGCTTAAATGTTTAAAGAACTGCTCTCCCAGTGAAAACTTGTTGTCAGTTAACTCCAGCCAGCAGCTCAGCCCCACTCAGCTGCTTGCTTACTTCCCTCCAGTGGAATAGGGGGAGAGAATCAGAAGAGTAAAAGTGAGAAAACTTGTGGGTTGAGATAAAGACAGTTTAATAGGTAAAGCAAAGCAAAACAAGGAATTAATTCACTGCTTGCCATGGGCAGGCAGGTGTTCAGCCATCTTCAGGACAACCGGGCTCTATCACACGTAACAATGACTTTGGGAAGACAAATATCATCACTCTAAACACGGACCCCTTCCTTCTTCTTCCCCCAGCTTTATATAGTGAGCATGCCATCATATGGTATGGGACATCCCTTGGGTCAGTTGGGGTCAGTTGTCCCAACTGTGTCCCCTCCCAGTTTCTTCTTCACCCTCAGCCTACTTGCTGGTGTGAGGAGCAGAATCGCTGGTGTGAGGAGCAGAAAAAACCTTGACTCTGTGTAAAGAACTATTCAGCAATAACTAATACGTCCCTGAGTTTTCAATACTGTTTTAGTCACAAATCCAAAACATCGCCGCATATGAGACACTCTGAAGAAAATTAACTCTATTCCAGACAAAATCAGTACAGACACAGTAAGATTGTGACATAGCCCCTTATAATTTGAGAGGGAATATCAAGCTTTAGGTGTTTCAAGTTGAGCAGCTAAAAATTAAGATAACCAGTCCCATGATCATCAATGGAAATACTGGCTTACTTTAACCTCTTTGAATATACAGGCAAAATTATCTTTATTATTTAGAGATGACAGTACAATATTAACTTCATATTTTCATTTTATGATCCAGATATTCTTATGGATTTGTTGCACCACATAAGACCATGCATGCCGCTAAATATTTTTACAATGCAACAATGGCAATTAACATTTCATTTTAGCATGAAAGGAAGAATTAAGATAAAGCCCTTCCATTTGAAAAAAAAATCAAATAAACATATATATACATATGCACATATGTATATAAATATATAAATCACAATTCATAACAGCTACAAGTCAGAGGAGTTACTAAGTAGTAATCTGCTTTGTTGTTCCCATGTAACCTACTCTGAAATAAATCATGATATACTAAAAGTCATAACCAGCAATGAATGAATTCTATCACAGTGACATGAAGGAAGATCTCAAAGCTCTTCATTTATTTACTTACTAATTTGTTTATTTTTTAACACTGTCATTATGTTTTTACCTGTTATCTGTACATGAGAAATGTGAGATTTTCTGGGATTAGGTGCTTTACAATTTAGGAAGCACCTTTTTGTCTTTGTATTTGATTTGATATTGCCCATGAATCAGTCACCTAATTCTGGTGAATCTAAAAGGTATTTCTGAGAATCTGTGAGACCACTTTTCAACATTAAGAATACTAATAGAGTACGTAGTAAATGAGTGGAGATCAATAGTTTACTGAGTATGTAATAATATACTTTTTGAGCAGATATTAAATAAAGATCTTTCAGGCCTAGCAGAAATGTGTTTTTTTCTCCTTCAGTCTGATTTAAACTAATACTGGTTTGTCTGTTGTCTTTGTGTAAACTTTTAATCTGCAGTGCTAGCTTGCCTCCAGCAAATTATGTCTATAGGATGTTTTCCAAACTGAATAATTCTAGAGGGATTCTGAAATGTCTTTTTCCAAATAATACATGAAAAAATACTTACTTGAGAACAAGTTAGAGACATAAAAGCATTACAAAGCATTTTAAGTAAAAAACCCTTTGAAAAAAAATGGGCAAATTTAAAAAAGTGATATAAATAATTGCTGCATTAATGTAACTCATGAATATTACGAGGGTTGGGGTGGAAGGAAGATGTCTGAATAACACTGTCAATTAACAGAAACTGTTTAAAAGATTATCCCTAAGGCCATACTTTCAAAACTTCACTGAACAGTAAAATACAACACAGTATATTAATTATAACTGGTCAGGAATCTTTTTCATTAAGTAGTTTTTCATCAGAAATGTTCAGCTCATCAAAATGTAAACTTGTTAGAAGGATGAACCTACTAAAAAAACCCAACAAATCAACATAAACCAGTAAAAATTAACACCTGGATCCATTTCTTCAGGTTCCACAATGGAATTCCCAGTCAGAGAAAACTACTTGGTGGCCAACAGAGCACTCTTTTAGGATATTGAAGACCCAGGACCAAACCTCTTTGTTTTTCTTCATGTCCCACATTAATAGCTCATTCCAAAGACTACTGTGACTGTGTTAAAACTGACTTCTTTTGTCAAGACTGTTCAATACTGTCATAACTTCAGCAAGATCCTGACCCTAGGAACTATGTGGGGTGTGTGGTTTAGTCACAGAAGTAGAGTTTGATTCTCCTTGGACAATAAGAAGTGATCCTTATAACTTGTACAAGGTGAAATAGCTGCAAGACACAACTGAGAGATCCCTAATCAGTGCGGGAAAGGCCCTAACTTGCAACTTGGGAAACTAAGGTTCAGATCCCTTTTCCAAATCAGGGGAATTGGATTTGCTTGCAGCTGAGCCACTAGTGCTTAAAAAAAGTACAGCAACAACTCAGTTTCCCTGACTCAGTACTCCATGGAAAAAAAGTTGCAGATTCCTTCATGTTGTTTCTTGCCCTAATCTGCTAAAACCAAATCTAGTTACTATACTAAAAGTTTTCTTTATGACTTGGAGCACATTTTAAATAACAATTGTGATAAGCACAAATTCTTGATGTCCATGATGTCACAATGAAAATTTCTGAGTTTTTTCTCAAGTTCTTCCCAATTACTTTATAATTTAAAAAACAGCAAGCTTGAAACACAGTCTTGATTTCTCTTCTTTTTTTTTCGTAACTTTATCTCTTGGAGTTTCTTTGTCTATGTTCTCTTCTACCTCATTATATTTTTGTTCTGGCACCTCTTTTCAATAGACAAAGATTTTGCTTAGAGAAATAAGACGAAGTGCAGGTTATTTGCACAGCTATGTAAGTAAATGACATTAGAATAAGACTTCAGGTGCCTGCAAGTCAAATGTTCAGAACAGAGCTTCACATTTGCAGATGCGTTATGATTACTGTAAGCAAAATCTGGATGTAAATCTAAGGCATGACAGGCAGAATTGGTGTTTTATAAGCAGCAGGAATCCTGACATCTCCTGACTTTTGGATCCTTAACTTTGCATATTAACAAATTTTAAATATACATAATTCTAATGAAATTTTACCAGTGTATTTCTTCATTTGAATTTTTAAAAAAGTAAAAAAACCCCAGGGTCTATATGTAGTGATTGTAGTATTGTACAGAGTGATACAATTTAAGTCCTGACTATTCAGAACTACAGCAACACTGTTGAGCACCTGAAGGAAAGAACTGGTTTTAGTAGCTATCAAGAGGGTCCAGCTGCTATCCTGAAGACAGACAGGTTCCTGGTGATGTGTGAAGGACTGGTGAAAAAGAGCTTCACTCTTCCTCCCTCCATCTTCTCACCTGTGTCCTGAATGACTCTCAAGAGAAACTGGGGCTGAGTGCTAGAGAAGTCTGTCTCTATGAGAAGGGGAAAATAATTCCACACCGTTGTCAGGTGATTTAACATTTGATAGTGCTGTCTGACTGCTGCTGTGTTCACTGATCATGAACAAGATATGTTCTTAATTTGTATAATGGTTTTACAAATAGCATTTTAGCTAGGTATATACGTGTGAGGGTATATCTCACCTTACTTCTGTAGGGTTATCATGAACACTGGCCATTTCAGTTCACTGAATGAATGCCAGGGAGAGATTCTTAACCATTTCTGGTGATTCCCATAATAGATATTGAACAAAGTGAATCATGTCAAGCAGGAGAGTGTTTTTGTTTGCAACCTTCCTCACTTCAGCAGTGCTTCACCTGAGTCCTTGCCTATCTAGAGTGGAGCTTGACTGGAATCTCCATGGGTATGTAGGGACTTGTCTACATGAAACTGTCTTAGTATGAAAGTCCAATTAAATAAATGCACATCTTTCAATAAAATGAAGTAGCATTGGAGTATATCAGCAGAACAAAAGATTTGCTGTGCAATGCTCAGATGCTCAGTGGTGAATTTGCAGACGGAATTCTTCCTGGGGCAAGATCTGCTTCTTTGTTATTCATTTCCACGTTGGGTAATATTACTGAGCTTGTGTTCTTGATGCAAGTACATTGATGCAAGCCCCTCCCTGGCACATCATAATAGATACGGTAAGTCATAAAAAGGAATCTTTCCCTTATAATAAAAGAAGAATCGTACAAAAAATGCATGTATGAATTTAGTAATTATTACCATTCTTAAAATCCTGGAAAGATAATTTAATAATAGCATTGGAAAAATACCTCCACCAACATTTCATTAAGCACTGTTTTAGTATATAACTGCATTTTGAGAGTGGGTGGTTAAAATTTCTGAAATAAAATCCTCCCCTTACAACTTCCTCAACACCATTTTAGGGATGAAATCTCTATTTGGAGTGTGATCATAGAGCTCACTATTTTTATTCTTCCTTTTTCATGCTTTGCCAATTGCAAAAACAGCAACCCCTCCTTTCTTCCAATGTCCATCATACTAAAGAATAATTTTATTTGGTTGTTTTATCTTCCAAATTCTGGCTAATATTCTGGAAGTATGAAAAAAAAATAATATATACTGTTTCCCTGATCCTATTTTGAAAATGCTATACATATTCAAAGTATTGATGGAATAACATATGACTACTATATATCCATCAACACCATTTCCTGTCCTTTTCTCTTAACATAGAAATTTAATCCCGTAAAATATGTAAGACATGAATCTTTGAATGCAAACTTTCAATATAATTTTATAAGTGTTTCAAATAGTACCAAGTCACTAGAATTTACTTCCTTATATGGTCTAACTTCAAATATAAGTACCTTCTACTATTTTTAACTAAGTACTTTAATGCAAAACTACAGCTAGTGTAGTTCAGTAACTGAATAGTGGCTTAATCTTCACATGGTAAAAATATAATGTGCTACCATTAAAATATCAATTAATTAATCCCATGCAGTAATATAAACCACATAGTAACAGTAACTACTTAATAGAAATTTAAAGGTCACTAATTAAAAGAAAAAAACAAAATCTTAATCAGACTCATAATTTATTCACTTGTGGTTTTTTTATTTGCAAATCCATGTTTGCAGTATATAGAGTAATTTATTGTTTTGAAACTAATGACATTTTCAATGTTATCAAAGAGCTGTTCTTTTTTTTAGTGTTGAAGGATCTTCCTTGTATATAAGAAAAGTTAAAGCCATAAAATGCCATGTCCAAAGTGTTATTGAACAGTAGGATTTTATTAGTTTGTAACAGAAAGGAATAATTTTCTAACATTTGCTTTGAAGGAGGGAAAAAGGATACAGACAGGAGACTCAAAGCAGATGCTATCATGAAATAGGCTGATTTTATGTTGAAAAGCTGGTGTGTGTATCAGGCAACTTGCACATACATTAAAGAGAATCAGGAGAGATTATACAAGCAGAACTGACATAGTAAAAGGGACGATACCAGTATGAAGAATCCCAAAATCAAACAAAAATGTACCTTGGTGTAGAACACTCACTGTTCAATATGTCCAAATGTATTTTGAGGGCATGCTTCCACCCTGCATGATATAATACTGTTCCTGTCAACATGAAATCTTGTATATGAAAATATTGTGATATATAAACAGTCATGAATTAACATGGTTTTCCTTATTCACGACTGTAAAAATGCTCTATAAAACTTCCCAGCAACTGGCCAAGTTTTGGGTCAAACTGTACCCTCAGTCCAAGCTTTGAAACCAAGAAATGTCTATGTAAAACCAAAACTTTTTAAAAAATATAAAAAAATGTGTTGCAATAAGCATAAAAATAGATTAAAGACCTGTATGGTCATGGTAAGCAATTGTGCAACATTATCAGTGGTAAGGGTCATTATGAGGCATGGAGATTCATGGGAAATGTTGAGACTTGGCAATGGTATTTTGGAAATTGGGAAGCCTTGGCCTAAAGCCAAGGATTTCACTACATGATGGCTTTATCAGTGCTGTAGTGGACACACTCCTCAGTTCCTTGCTCCACAAGCTTTAGGCAGAAAAAGGGTAAGTGCAGCTTGAACAGATGCCTGCTGCTGTAATCTCCTTGAACTGGCACCCACACAGTGTCCTGCTAAAAGGAGAGCAAGTTTTCAATAGATGAAAAAAAATGGCTGCACAATGATTACCTTGGGATGGAGTGAATATTCAAGAAGCTTTCACACTGGTAGTTCATACTCACAAGCCAGAAAAGTACATTGCTACATTTTACACTGTCATATGCTATCAAGGCACTGGGGTGATATTTAAACTTTCCCTTGCGCCATAACTGTGATGGCAGTGTATAATTAACAGGATTCATTGGAGAGTCTGAACAGTCTATCTGATTTTGCAAGAAGAGCATCTTCCATGGGTAATTTTTGAAAGAAGGTGAAACAGAAATAGGTAAATCCCAAGACCATGAATTCTAGACCAAAAACAGTAAGAGTTTTTATATCTAAAAGGATTTCTGTTTCAAACTATTATTATAGAATGTGGTAAAATTATCTAAACAAGGAAAGCTCTTGCTCTATTCAAACACTGGCTACCATATAAACTCTACAGCACTGACTAAAAGGACAAAGAGTACTGCAGAGTAATCCCAAAACTCTGATAAATAATGTGCATTGAAAATGAGGTATTTTTTTTAAAAAAAGCAAGAATCTATCCTTCCATGACCCTTTTGTTACCAACTGGTCCATTCAAAGGGAAAATACAGTTACACTTTTGACAGTGTTTTCTATAAGAAAGTTTCAGTCAGCACAAGCCCCTGTGTCACAGTCCAGTGAAGACCTCAGGCTAATCTAACCTCTTCTGCTACAAGAAAAGGCACAGCTCAGATAGAGGTGCAGTATCAGAACTCAGGATCAGGTAGCTCAGGGAAGATTTTGCCATTCATTTTAATGGGAGGAGAAAATAAAGGAAGTTCAGGAAGAAAATATAGGCTTTTCCTGCTTCAGCTCCCAATGTTCATCAGAATTGTAAGTCAGTGGAGGAGGTTTGCTTCCATTCAATGATTTTCAGCTCAATATCCAACAGTAACAATATGTAAGCTAGGACGGCAGCCCAGATTTACCTTTGCATTTCTATGTCACTAGCAATCAATTTTCCATGTTTTGGTGAGAGAATTTAGCTTTCCTCACCTTACGTCTGTGGTTGTCTGTTCTAGATATGAAAGATTGAGACCCTTAGAGACTGCCAAAGCAAACATTGTAGCATAGCCTCAGAATCTGGAAGCATAAGCATCACATTTTCAGCAACAAGTATCCCATGACTGACAGCTGAGACAGAGTGCTCTCTGTACATCACTCTTCCATAGCACAGTCTCACAGTCTGAAGCCTGAGGAGAGGAAGGAAAACCTATTGAGTGAAATTAGAATATCCAAATTACATATGAATTAAAATTCCGCTGTTGTAAAATTTTGGATCTGAAATCTCTTTTTGTTTCAGGAAGGACCTTTGAGAATACTCAGTATTGTATAGGGTATGAGTGGGCTGTCAGAGAATACAATGTATGCTGAGTTATTACCATTTCCCATCAAGGTAATTTCCTTATTTACAGGAAAGAACACTTACCTAATACTATAATAAAACATTAATTTCTTTTGTCTTACAGTATCTGAAGAGTGTATTTGGCTAAAGTTCTTCAGATTCCTGATATGGAGGACTCATCAGCTCACCCTAAAGGAGACAACTACATATGATCAATTAAGCTAAATCTTATTCCAAATTGACTTTACCTGGTGGTGAAGATATACGTTCCTAAATGTGTATAAACATACTTCAATTTGTGAATGCACACACACATAAATGTCTACAGTAACCATTCTTTTCTTCTGGTCATCTTTGCCCAGGGGAGTTGTGGATGTCCCCTCCCTGGCAGTGTTCAAGGCCTGGTTAAATGTGGCTTTGAGTGATCTGGTCTAGTAGGAGGTGTCCCTGCCATTGACAGGAGAGTTGGAACTAGATGACCTTTAAAGTCCCTTCCAACTCAAACCATTCTGTGTTTCTATGATTCTATGAATTATGCTTTAGATATTTTAGAGGATTCAGGTTCTTTAATGCCTTGAAAGAGGCAAGATAGAGGCACATTCAAGTTTGACCATAACTGTTTCTCACATAATACTTCCTTCCTGTTTTAATAATTTGATAAAGAAAGTGTCCTCATGTTATGTCCATTTTACCAATCTCAATGAGTGAGTATTTTCTTAGTGTCCTAAGAAAAATAGGCCTGAGCAGGTATACTTCATGTACAGAAGAACGTGTATGTCTATATGTATCTGTTCATCCGTTCCATAATAGTTTTTCAACTCACAAACCAGTTTCAAGTAAACCTGGTTGTAGTATAAATAACTCAATGTTTATGAGTTCTTTATTTGACCATACTTCAAAATGTTACAAGAGACTCCTGTGCTGGATATCCCCCTATATTTTTGTACCTTACGTATGGAATGTAAATTAATTTACACGGTAAAAAAAATGATGAAGAACAATTTTAGATATGTAACTATTTTTGTAAAGAAGGAAGTTTCCTCTTCCTTAGTTAAAGCAACTGACCTTCTATTTTGTTTAAAAGTGTTCCCTATGAGCACACCAGTGCCTTGAATTTGCTATTTTTTTCTAATTTTTAATATTGTGTCTCTTATTCAGCCTCTCCATTATCCTTTTCTCACAATATCTTAAGAAACATCTAGCCAACAACTAATTCAAGTTATAATGATGGAAACTACCTCCAGCATGTCTTCTTTAAATTGCATGAGCTCACTTTTAACATGTATTATTTCTACGCAAATCATTCTTCCTTTTTGCCTTACCAGACTAACACAGAAAGTCTTAAGAGGATCTTAAGAGATGAAACCCCTAATGAAAACAGGTTCATGGTGTAACAAGCAAGAGAAAAGTGTGCAAAAATATTTAAGGAATACAACCGTGTCCTGAGCCACTAGACAGTTTGTCAACGTGTACTCATAAAAAAATAGATACTGCAGTCAAATAATTTTTACTGGTCATTCCTTATTTTCAGTGCTGCCTTTGTTTAGGACCAGAGCTTTGCAGAGCTCAGCTGCCGTGAAGGTGTTTTAATGTTTGTAAACCTTCAGGAGGAGTTTGAGCTCAGTAGCAGAAGCATGCATTTGTAGCAGGCAGGTCTCTGGCTGACAATGTTACCACAGCAAAGGCATGTCTGAGCACATCTTCAGAAACTGGCTCCTAGAGCCATAACATGAAATTTTTACTTGACAGGGACTTTATATATGCCTATATAAAATCATGAGTTATATCAACATGTGAGATGGATTTCAACTCCTGATTAAAATACCCAAACTTATGTATCTACAGGTTGCTGTCTACATGTGAGGTAGATGTCTAACTGAGCACCTGATACAGTCAATGCAGCCCGGAGGACTCATCAGCTAACCCTGAAGGAGACAACTATGTGCGATCAGTTAAGCTAAATCTTATTCCAAATCTACTTAATCTGGTGGTGAACATATATGTTCCTGAATGTGTATAAACATATTTAAATTTGTGAATGCACACACACATAAATGTCTAAAGCAATCATTCTTTTCTTCTGGTCTCGCATGACTATTGGATACACTGTTCCACACTTTTCATAGAATGTACATTTAGTCATATGTATGAATATTTCTGATTCTTCTTCTGTGTTATTTCCATTCCCCCACAAAGGCTCATTTCCCTATACAGAGGGGTGGGGCCTCTGTCAGACAGTAACCTTCACTTCTCACAGATACAGGTCTTTGGCTCTGTACCACCCTTCAGGACACTGTTCCACTCACTGGAGCTGTCTTACAGGGAAGGCACTCTGCATTAAAAAAGCAGCTTACTCAGATTGCTCCTTCAGGAGCAAAATGGGAGTCTTAGATTCAGAACCTGTCTTCATTTTCTTCTAGCAGCAGAGTTAGGCCCAGCCCCATTCTTCAGCCAGAACTGGAGAGGGTTATTTCAGACTGAGCAGCAATATATGTTAATAAATTGTGTTTACAGAGGCATAAATTCAACTACTAGGGAAAAAAAAAAAAAGGAAAAAAAAAGGAAGAAGGCCTTTGAATATTTTAAAGCTTTTATCTTAGTAGCCCACACTTCTACCCACAAAATCGCCTCTGTAATTGGCCTTTATGTGGGCCTGTTAATGTGTTCTGAACTTCCATCTCTTAACTACGGGGTAGCAGCTATTCAACAGACAGCATTTTTAACACCTTTATTAGTAGAATCAAACAATTAGTTTATTTAGCAAATAAAATAAAATAAAATAAACAAAAAAAAACCCCACAATAAGACATTAAGATATCCCAGTGTTCCTGAGCACCAGTTCCTCATTCACCAATTCAGAATTTCTTTCTTTTCCTTTGGGTTTCCAGCTGCTCCTAGGGCAGCTGGCAGGGCTGGCTTTGCAGTGTAGCACAGAGACACTCTTTGCTTGTGCCAGCAGAAACAGTGGGAAACGCTCCATCCTGAGTTCACTTTGGTCCTTCCTGAAAGGAATAAGCAGGAGGGAAGGACTGCTTGGCCAGCCTTGCTTTTGTGTCCCTTCCCCGCTTACCCACAGCCAGACAGGCTTGGAATGACAGTGATGCTGTCTGCCAGCCTGTAGCATCAGGGCCCTCTGAGATGCACAGCGGCAGTTCCACTTGCAAACATTTGCTTCAAATGTGAGGCATCATTTCAGGGTGGGGAGGAGACTGTGAGGAGGGAAGAAAGAAACTTTAAGATTGACTGAAATTTAGAAGCAAGGCTTTCATTAGTGAATTAAATGCCTTGAGCAACATTAACGCTGGAGGAAAAAAACCCACCAGACAGGGCTGGGGTTAAGATAAAACCTCCTAAAGCCACACCAGTTCATTGTAATAAAGTCCTAGGTGCTATGGCCTTGTTGTAAGGGGTGAGGTCCTTTCACACACAACGTGGAGGCCTGAGGCCCTGTGCAGGATGTTTGTTTATGGCCAGCTTTACACCTAACTCAGCCCTTCTCAAGGAGGTGTCATAAACTGCCTCACAGCTCCTTCTACATAATACATGTGCAACATATCGCACACCTTGCTTGTGGGACTTCTTCCTCCAAGGACAGATTGGAGCAACCTACCTACCGCAGTTGTAATCTCCTATACATGTCCCAATCTGTGAGAAACAACATTTCTCCTGTACAATTCAATGGAACAGAAACCATCAGAAAGATCTAGTCCAGAGACAACCTACATGGACTCAGCAGAGAAATCTGTAAAGGACACATGCTATGCTCCTGAAGTAGAGGAGGTTCAATTGCAGGTCAAACATGCTGGCAGAGGCCACGGTAGACCAAATTCAGACACCAGTCAGCCAAAAGCAGAGGTGTTTGATGTAGCCTCTGCCCTGTCAGGAAGCAAGAAAGATGTACCTGATAAGGCAATGACCCGAAGTCCTTTGTTAGAGTCAGGACAAAAGGGTGAAAAGAACTTACAAAAAGTAGCGGTGAAATTAGGGAAAGATACCTCCAATGATGTAAAGATGAGGGAGATTCCAAAGAAGTAAATTTAGCTTATCCAAAGAAAAACTGAGAATGAATGCTGTTATTAGATGCAAAGAATATATGCCTTTTATGAGGGACATTGCCTCTGAGGGACAGAGATCAGGTGAGTAAATGAATCTCCTGGTATCATGTCTTACATAAAGCAGACATAAACTTACCACCCTGCGCCTCATGAGGACTAAAGCTTTGCACTACACAGGGAAGAGACAATAGTGTTTATAGTCTTTTGTCTTATTGTTAAAGCACTTTCAAGACTGCTGAAGTGGAGTTCCTATGGAGCAGACTATAACACCCTCTATCACTACAAGTTGACATGACTTGTTTATAATTACTTATAGGCAACACAAAGGGAGTAAAATGTTATTTTTCCACTGTTTAGGATAAGGTATACTCCCTGTTGATCAGATGAAGCCCTTTCAACCTCACAGATGCAGGAGCTTATTTCTCATCATGAACATCAGATGCAGTAACATGGCCATCACCTTTCCATAGAATGTGTGCTCAGTGATACACTGAATTGGTGTTTTGAATGGGTGGCATGTCCATTGGAAAAACCTGCATATAAAAGGACCCTATCAGCTGGAGCCTTTGGATATCCAAAAATAACAGACAGAGCCCACTGATGTAAACACACATGAGGAGTTCAGATAGAGTGAAATGTATGAAGCAAGGACACAGTTTCTACATTTTCCACGTATTTTAAAGAGTACCATGCTCCAAAGCTGCAGAGCTGTTCTTTAGTAAAGCTGCTCTACTAAAATGATAAACAAAATCTGTTTCTTTGAAGCCAGCAGGAGTCCTTGAAGATCATTTCAGATGCAGTGTGAGTCGTGCAAGGAATGATCTAAGGCCTTGATCACAACACATAGGGAGGGACTGAATTACTTTTCTTACATATAAATATAAGCAAGCTGTGTAGGACCTAAGGATTTTCATATGGCCCAGTTGTTGAGTGTGAAGTGGACAAGTTTTGATAGTAACAACAGGTCTGGGAAAGGCTGAGTCCAGGGACAAAGGTCTGATTCTTTCATTAGAACAGAACTGAATTAGGATTCTTTGGCTGAGAAAGAGACATTTCTAGTGATGGGATTTGGAAATAATCAGGAGTAATTATCAAGAGGTTGGCTTCAACAAGGAACTGTAGAGAACAAGGCAAAGTTTCTATTTTCAGTGTTCATTTAACATAACCTTTTATTCTGTTTGCAGCCCACATGATGACGCAATATCCCTCCATTTATATTCCGAGATTTTGAATCATAAAAACATTAATTCACCTCTTAATTATTCATTTAGGAGTTTCTTTGTTGGGCTCCCAGGAGTACTATATTAGGCATTTCTTTGTAAAATGCAGATTGAGAATGTAAAAGGAATGAAGAGTTAGACTCTTTTGTAAAACTACAGAGGATTTAAAGTGAAAATCATATGAAAATAGACAAACCTTCAATTAAAATAAATGAGTTTCCAAAAACACAGACTGCTATACTGAAATTTCATGTTCTTTGCATGTCTCTTTTCAAATATGTATCTAGTCTTTTCAGATAAAAATGGAATAGTAGAAAGAAAAGTGTAACTTCAGAACATTGTAAAAATATGTAAGACTTCAACAAAATTCTGATAGGTATATAAAACAATGATTTTTCTTTTCATATCTCAGAAAGATTTTGTAAAAAACAAAGATATATTAGCTTTGGAGTTTTTTGTCTCACATTTCACAATATGATCAAGAGAGTCTGTGAAGGTTTTTGAGGATGAATTTTGTTATAAAGAGAGTTACTAAAACAGATCTTATTGCCTTGTAGTCTTTAGTCACAATAAAGAAAAACGACACTAAGAACAGTGTAACAGGCAGTAAAAACCATGCACCCTATGTCTTTTGTACTACATTGTTAATGCTACTTTAGGTTTGCCTGGAAACATACTTCATAGCCTTTTATTTAATGACATCCTGATACTTTTCAGTTTCATTATGTTCACTGGGGTCTCCAGTACAAGAAATACATAGGCGTGTTGGAGAGGTTCCAGAGGAAGGCCATGAACATGATCAGAGGGCTGGAGCACCTGTACTGTTAAGAAGACAGGCTGAGAGAGTTGGGTTTGTTCAGCCTAAAGAAGAGAAGACTCTGTGGAGACCTTATTGTGGCTTTCTGGTACTTACAGGGGGCTTACAAGAAAGATGGTGAGTCTTTTTACCAGGGGCTATAGTGATAGAACAACGAGTAATGATTTTAAACTGAAAGAGGGTAGATTTAGATTAGATACCATGAAGAAATTCTTTCCTGTGGAGATGGTGAGACACTGGCACAGGTTGCCTAGAGAAGTTGTGGCTGCCCCTGGAGGTGTTCAAAGCCAGATTGGATGCGGCTTTGAGCAACATGGTCTAGGGGGAGGTGTCCCTGCCCATGGCAGTGGGGTTGGAACTAAATGAACTTTAAAGGTCCCTTTTGACCAGAACCATTCTGTGATTGTATGATTCCATAATGCTGACAAAAAGCCTGTTCAACATCTTTCCCACTCCAAGACCCAAGTGGCATCACACAATACTGCAGTGAAAGAGGTTCCAAGGAAATTTGGAAGGTCAGGGATTGCTTTAAAGCAGAAAGACAAAAATAAGACTACAGGCTTAACTTTAATTTTTTTCATTGACAAACAATCTTCAGTGATTCATGCAGTCATATCTTCTGAATGAAAGGAAAATTTGTCATCATAATCTACTGGAAAAACCAATACAGTTGCCTCAGTCCTCTATTTGCTTAAGCATTTAAATGATAATTTTATCTGAGCTCTTTCTGAACCTCTTTAAAAAATGTTGGTAAATCTGGATGTGATTAAAGATGAATTTCTTTCTTAAAATAAACACATTTAAGAGTCTGGAACTCCCTTTCAAAGATCAAGGGATCTCCAGTTACAAAACAAAACAAACAAAAAAAAGAATCTCACTTGGGTCATCAATAGCCTCTTGACTTGTCTACAAGGATACATACACTGTAACATCTTGCAGGTTTACCTATTGGGTATGTTTACATGCAACTTTATTGTGCCATTGTATAGATGTAATTTTATGTATAACTATGTGATGTGCATTAAACCTTTTATTAAACATAAATTACCGTTATTACATATAGCATAAGAATAGATCAATGTGACAAGGTCAAGCATCTCTTAAGTGACATCACACTGTGGTTATATTTATGTAGGGATTTTTCACTTCCTGAAGGCTGGAGGCTAAAGTATTTTACTAATGTGTTGTGACAAAGGAAGTACCTCTGTTAGAGAGAAAATTACAGATCAGGCCGAAAGTTGTACTTTATATCTATTCTTCAAACAGACGTAGGTGACCAACTCGTGGTTTTATCTCTAACGAAACACAAAGAAAATTGCACGGCATGGTATGTATTCTATTTCAAATTGGAAAGCAGGCTTATTCAGGAAAACTGAAGTTATTAATTGCTATACTATATACGTATGTAATAATCCTGAGTGTACACACAGCATTGAGACATCTACCCATACAGGTTATATTTGCCTATATATAGATAAGTCTACTACATTTAGTTCTTTTCAGGTTACAATAATGATGAAAAAGCCTGTGTGGGGGAAGGTCTTCTACTGACAGCTGTTGAAAAAAAGAGAAGTGAATAAAGTGGAAATGCTGTGCTTACCAGCTCCCACTGTTCAGGCCACAGAGGGTCACTGAACTGCAGTTCATTTCCTATTCCACTCTCTGACTCCAACACTTTGAAGACTGCTGTAGGGATGTAATCATTCTTCTTGTGCTCGAGTGAAAACCACACAGAAAGATCAGTCATTTGCCTGCTCTGTTATTCACCTTCTTCCTCTTTTCATTTTTTCTGCTGTTTTAATATAATTACAAAGATCACTATTTCTTTGAAACAGTTTGAAATTTAGATTTATTAGTTAAAAGTTCTTATGACAGTTTCTGATTGCTCTCTGAATTTTACATGTTACATGTTTCACAAAGTTATGCTTCTCTAGTGATATCTCCATTATTTGCTTTATTTGGAGGTTCAATTCTCTAGAAATTCCATTTTCTAAAGGCTCTGCTTTATTCTGAACAAAGTATATTATCCATCACACATAACAAGATGTATAGTCCATGAGCAAACTTTAGGTCCAAAGTTACAAACATAAACATAGGACAAGGGGATATGAATATAGTGAAAACTTCCTATTTAATTTCTACTGTTTTCTTTCAGTGGGATGATATGACACTTAAAGATTATTTTAGTGTGTGTGTGATGGGATTATTTACCTTAGAAAAAATAACCTTCTTTCTTTCATTTTTCTTTTCTTCTAGTGTAAGACCACAGACACTGGAGTCACAAAACACCTGGGTGATAAAGGCCAGTTAATGGGAGAAAACCACATGTGTCTGGCTGCAGTGATGACAGGAGGGGAAGACAGGGCCATTCGCACATGGCTCCCTGTTAGATTGCTCACACTCTATCATTGTGGCCTTTTCCCTGTGGCACATCATGTAGTAAGATCCATTCTCAGTCTGTAGGACCATGATGTTAGTGATCTGCTAAGTGCTGAATCTCCAAGAATGTCCTTTGTCACCCTCAAAGTGCTTCACATACTGCATTTGGTCCTTTGGGGCACTGAGCTACTAGACTCAGTCCCAGAGTTCAGACACACAGAGTTTCAGCACACAAAACCAAGGAATCTGAGAGACAAGGGAGGTGGTGTAGGACCTGTAAGAACATGGGTCTGGGCTTTGTCTTTCCCTCCAATTCTGCCTGGGGAAGGGGTTACTTTTTGGGTATTATGGCCACCCCCAAACCCTTGGTAGGGTGGACCCTGTGTCTCAGGAATTTTGGCAATTCTGTAATTTCCCTTGTAGCTCAGACATCTAGCTGCCTGACTGGTGAAAAGCGAAAGAAAATGCAATAAAATAAAGACAAAGAACAGAAAAATGTTGATGGCTTTACTGCTGGAAAAAGGGTGCAAACTGCATTAGTAGAAGGGTGTCCATTTCTACTTATTGTGAATGCTTGTCCTTGTGTTACTTTAATTCACTTAGTTGCATTAGGAAATCATCCCCAAATCTGTGGAACACCTGAAATATTCGTTCCTGTAACACAGCAACAGGCTCTTAAAACATTTTTAGTAGACTATTGTTCTTACAATTTTTACCACCCCTTGTCAAAATAAATCAAACTGTGATAATCTCCACAAGCACTTTAAAAGGATTAAAATTATGGGGAATCATTTTATATACCAAATTACTTTGTATATTTCTATTCTCTTGAATGAGAGGGAAAAATGAATTGGAAATCAAAAGAGGGAATTGCTCTTTTGATATCAGCATTTTCTTTTCTATGGGTGTAATTAAATAGATCTTAGAAGACTGAGACACAGAAAGGAGAGGAAAGAGGTAAGAAAGGAGAAAGGGACAAAGGGAGGTAGGGAGAAAAGATATTCTAAGGCTAAAATTAAAATATTTACACAGTTTATTCATTTATGAAAGACACAGTCCATCAGGTTCTCATCAGATTACCCTGGTCTGCAGAAGACCACAGCTAAGTCTGGAGCACTGCCTGGGTGACTTCCATGACACTTTCCCTAATACAGAATCACAGAACAGAATCACAGAACATGCTGAGTTAGAAGGGACCCTCCAGGATCATTGAGTCTAACTCCTGTCCCTGTGTAGGACACCCCAAGAATCACACCATGTGCCTGAGAGCATCATCAAAACGCTTCTTGAACTTGGTCAGGCTTGGTGCTGTGATCACTTCCCTGGGGAGCCTGTGCCAGTGCTCCATCACCCTCTGGGTAAAAAAATACCCCAGATAAAAGTGTCGGTCTGGATTGTGAGGACAGGAGGCCAGAGGACTGCATGGCTAGAGCACTCCTACTGCTGCAGCCTGTTTAATGTCTCCTGATGGACCAGTTCCCTAGGCAGCTGGCACACAGGAGAGAGCCCACACAGCTGCTCTGAGCTGTTATTGGTCTCAGGTAGCACAACTATTACCTATGGGGCTCTACGCAGCTGAGCTGTGCTCAGCAAATGCTCAGTGCATCATCAAATCCAGGCTGCCAGAATAACTCTTTATGTTTTCAAGTAGTATAATTTTACAATATCAACAGGAAGGACAATAAAGAGACGCTAAGTGAAACTATTTTGCTTTGCATACATTAAATCTGCACTGCAGATAATATTTTCCTTATTTTACTCCTATATGGCTTGATTTTTCTTGTATTTTTTAAATTTTATTTTAATCCCAGCACAGTATTTTCGCCATTCTTTTTCTGGAATATTATCTATTTCTTGTCATAACCCCAATGTTTAAGTATCTTGGGCTACATCCTACAATTTTTTGTGGAAGGAAATAATATGGCACTGGGACAGTGACAAATCACATAGTCTTATCTGAGAGGATATTTGAAAGCTGTTAGTTAGGCCATTCAAGTGGCTGGAAAGTAAATTGTGGGCACTATGTGGTATTAGACAGTTCACATTTTTTCTCTTTTTTTCTGCTACTCCATTTCAGGAAAGTTTTCTATAATAATGTCTAGTTCACTGGACAACCTAGAGTAAGTCTGAGCAAATGCCTCTCTATAACCTCTAAGTTCTTTAGAGCGAAGCATGTGTATAAGTGAGATAGAAGTAGTAGAAAGAGCGAAAGAGGAAACAACCTAGACTGCAGTGAATATGGAGATGCCTCTTGCAACCTCTATGTAACATCCAGTCCTGAGAATTTCTGCTCTAACACAGAAGTAAAACATTGCTCAACAAAACATTTATTTTTCCCAGATTTCCTTCTTTCATTTTAATGTAAAAATTGAGATATACCAAGCATTCTAAATACCTCCAGATTCAAAGAATCAAGAGACAAACTTTTCCCTTCCTCTTTAAATCTACCTTCTGCCACACCATTAATTTTATGAAGCAGAAGGATGTGTGTAGAAATGCAAAATGTCTTAGGAAACTTGGAAATAAAAAAATCAAGCTGAAAATGGTGAGGTGAGGCCCCATTGATGAAGGCTGAGTTAAGATCACATGGGATAAACAATGAAATATGGTTTGACCTTTTTCCTATCTGATAGGTGCCTGTCTTAAAAGAAAAGGTAGAAAGTGGGTGTAATCTGATATAATACATCTTTTAATCTACCAGTGAATGAATGATGGTCCAGGAAGTTCGGTATATAATACATTTTCAGATGACAAAAAGGATTTTGAGAGATATATGAAATATATTTCACTATGAAAAATCAAGTCTAGTAGCCCTACTTAATTAACTTTCTCTAACCATAAAGAAAAGCATCCAAAAGTAACAAAGATAGCAGGAAAAATCAGATATGAAACTGAAAAGTTGAACTATAACACAAATTGAAAAGGTTAAAGATGAAGATCCAGGGGAAATCTGAAGTTTGTTCAAAGCACCTGAAGATAAGAAGAGTTTATAACTGGTGAAATCCCCTCTATACTTTGCACAGGAGATATCATGTAATGAGAGCTAATCTGACAGGAGGTGAATGATACACTGCATTTCCTAGGGACTCAAAAGAAGGCTCATTTATAATGTTTGGATAGAAGGTAGTTCCCACTGAGCAAAACTGGTACTGAAAATTAAACTCTTCTAATGAAATGTCATGTCAGATAGACTGGGATTAAGATTGAACTATGGCAGGGATGTATTCCAGTTTGGATAATCTCTGATATTTGCTTTAAATCAGAAAGGCAAAAGAGACCCTTGAGAAAAAGACACACACACATGCACAAACACACACTCTCAAAAAATACCTGAGGATTCCAGGAAGCAGATTTTCTTTTCATGTCTCATTTTTTATCATTTTATCTGTCTGCTCAATAGTAACAAGGGAAAAGGGGAATTGTGTGGTTAGGCACTGGCACCCATCAGTTTGTAGATCTGTCCGATCCCTTTCTATGCTAAACTTTTCCAGACATCTTTTTCTAGTGCTTCTGGGAAATACTAGCAGCATTTTACCCCTTCTCTTGTAAAGTTTTTGAAGCACTGAACATGAGAATTTTCCTCATACCAGGTTAAATTCTGTGCAAAGATTTGCTTTCATCAAAACCATTGGATTCACTTTTTACTGTGTCCATAGTCTTTTAAGCTGGCTGACCAGACTGTTCTGGTGTTTATATTTAACAAAATGGTTATTTGTAGAAACAGAACATTTTAAGTGGATGGAAAAAGGTATTTGCCGAGTGAATTTTAGTCCTTTGGGAATGACTAGTGCAATGGAACTGGATTCAACTTGCAGCCAAACAGCAAATAGAAGCAAAGACAAAGGAACAATAGAAAGGAAGCAAATATCTTTCCACATATGTAATGTCACATATCATGGCTTGAAAAAATCCCACTATCCTGTCTTGTTAAATATTTCATAAACTGTGAGAGAGCTAGAATCCCTCTAACAATTATAGATGGATGAAGAAGTAATTTGTCAAAACTATGTTCTGTCTTTCTAAGGAAACTTACCAGTAAAACCCTTAAGAAACAGAAAGAAAGAGCAAGGAGTTGAGACACAAAATGTATTAAAGAAGGGAGCAAGTGCTAAAATTGGTGAAAAAATTCAGGATGCAAATGAAGTCCAGTAGAATCTCAAAGCAAGTGACTGGTTTCAACATCCCATTGTGCCACACTGTACATAAACCTGAAGATACCCAGATTTGCTGAAGGGACAGAGGCAAACTGACTCCACAAATAAATTCATTACAGTAGTGACCTCTGACTCCAGATGGGTTTGTAATACACTTTCTTTCACGAATCTTGAAAATCCCAGGATAATAAAATGATATTTTCATTTTTGGAAAGACTTGTTTTAGGAGTCTTATTTACAGTTTTTTCCCCTTACTTCTTAATGCTGAGAAACACTGTGTGGATGGGAAGATAATTAGAAACACAAAGGGACAAAGATAGAAACAAAAATAAAATGTTAGGTGACATTTTATTTCTCTCTTAGGTGGAGAACTTGTTCTTGCTTTATTGGAACTCATATTTTAGGACAGCAGAAAACGTAATTCATGACAACTTTTTTTTCCATATAAGAACAACCTATACATAGAAAATCTTTCTGGAGAATATAGGAAGCAACAAGTAATACAAGAACAGCATATATATTAATCAGGAATCATACCTGACTGAAAGTGCATCTCTTTATACACAAAAAGAGAGGGAATAAAGCATTCTAAATAAAATGGCTTAAATACACAGAGGAACTGTGCTCATACTACAATAATTTTTTTTGGTTTTGTTTCACCAACACAGATGTGTCAAGTAGAACTTACCCCCAAAATGTTTCATTAAAATACCTGCATGCATGTGTGTGCACACATTTACACATGTGTGTGCACACACACACAGAAGAAAAATAAGCAAGGAAATACTTTCCAATAGCCAGTTTCAAGAATACAACTGTTCTCCTGTGCTAGAAGCTGTTGCCAGCCAAATAAAATATCAGTGTTCCACTAGGAAATGGTTAGACAAACAGAAAGTGCAATGAATCTGCAGCTGATGAATTTCTCCATGAAATCCCCTGTGTCAGAAATTATTATAGAGGCTTTCTGTAGTTTAGGACATTCCCAAGACTGGTTACTCAGTGTTATGTAAATGACAAATGGTTAGAAAAAAATAACTTGGAACAGATGAATAAGGCATTTGGTTCGTAGGAAAAGGGATCAATATAGTTTTGACTAGAAGCTTGAAGTAGCTTCTTGTGTTAAAAATAACAACATTACAGTAACCTTCTTATGGCTACCATTATATCAATTTACAGACGTTAAAATATGTTTTAACAAATGTAACAAGTTAAAAGGTGTTTCCTTGCAAAATGGAGGAACTAAGTTTCACTAATTTTTCACATTTTACAAAACGTTAGTTAGTACATCAATAGCAGAATGATTGCCTTGTATTACCATCATTTTTATTCTAGTATGAATGGTTGGGAAAACTAGAATGATGCATATTAATACTGATTCAGCAACTTGACAGTGCTTGGTGGGAGATATCTTTAGGCCTTTTTTGTGTTATACTTTGAAGAGGCTACAAAAGACTGAATTTACAGGCCCTACACAGATGTGTGTAGGGAAGATTGAAAGAAGGTTTTTCTGTTCACCACCCACACCCCACGCAAGAACCAAATGCAAAAAGTTCCCAAAGAGCTGATGAAACTCAAAAGGAGCACAGATCACCAGGGAGTGATGTCCGAAATGTAGTCCCATTGTAGCTGAGAATTAAATTGAAGGAAAGATATTTTTGATGTAAATCAGTCAACTGCAGTGTCTCACAAATGGGGGAAAATGGAGTGGTGAATGTAGCTAAATAGTCATAGAGGAAGGGAAAATCTCTGTGCACAGTGACTCCTGTCTGGGCACACAGATCTCAAATGCCTGATTTGACCTGCAGTTCTTATTTTGTATTCAAATGAATGCTGCTGAAGTCACTGGGAACCCAAATAATATAAATGTAATAAGAATTTCTAAATTTGCCCTTATAATAGGCAACTCTTTGAGGTTCCTTCTCATTTCCCTAAATCGTATTTTCTGTTTGTACATTTATGAATAGCCCATGCACCACTGGAACATCCACATTTTTGTTTCCATGTCTTTGAGCAGGCTCTTTTCTTAACAACTTGTATGCTACTTTTAACCCCTCGGTGACTTCTGTGTTTCTAGCCTCTTTATAGCCACTTTATTAGCCTTCAATACAGTTAATGCATTTGTATAATACGCCTTTAACACATGAGGGCTAGGGCAGCACTTGGTTTTCCAAATGTGGTCTCACTAGCTTCTTACATAGTGCTAGAATATTTCCTCTGAGTTAGGTTCAATACCTCCATTTATACATGCCTCAGTTTTGTTTACCTTCCTTTCCTTTTTTTTTTTCCTTTTAACTGCTTTTGAGCTTCAGGCCATCTACTTTTGAGTCTTATTCACCTCCCTATCCCTCCCTCCCACTTTCCCTGCTCCCAGCCTGCACTACTGAGTGTATGATCATGGACAGACTGTTTTTTCGGGTTCAGCATAATTCAAACTTTATTTTGTTCTTCTGACTGCAAGATTGCTGTGTTATGGATCAGATTATCACCAGAGACGAGTGAACCAATTTGGATTAAATTAAGAGAACCATTCCTTGCCTCACACAGATCTTCGTTTGAAGTTTAAAAATGTCAGCTTATTTTTTATTCACCTGCTGCTCACTTCCTGGTTTTGGTCAGGACTGGAATGCTACAATATTAGGAGAAATTATGCTCCTTTGATATTTTCAGATGAAATGGAAAGAGGAAATTGGAGATGAAGGATGGTCTTGTGGTTAAAGGATTCCAACAAGGGCTCTTGAGATAAAGGTTTAATACCAGGTTGTGCCACAGGCTACCTTTATGATTCAAATCAACTGACAGAAACAGAGAAGTTGTTCAACTGGATCAGATCAGTGGTCCAGCTAATCATTCATCACCTCTTTGTATCTCCTTATGTCAGTTTCACAGAAAGATGCAGAAGCCTCTGAAAAATGCAGGTATAGCATGCCTACAAGGGAAGTTCATTCCAGCACCTCATGCTCTGCAGTATTCTATCCTCTTCTACAACTCTTAGCTGTTTCTAAATGCCAACATTTTGCTTATTTTCTTGACTGCTACTGAGCACTGTGCAGAGATCTTCATTGAGCTGTCAAGTCTTTTTTCTGAGTTGTTACAGCTGTTTTCTCTTGTTCTGCCCCCACGATCAATGGGGGCCTTCTTGACACTGTCATCTTGTATGGTCAATGCCCAGAACTGGATGCCTTATAATTTCCCAGAACTCAGCAACTGCATGACTCAGAGCATGTGGTTATAATTGTGGCACAGTCCTTTTTCTTTCTCCGCTAGTTACAGTGCTTGAGCTCGAATGATGTGTTCAAATGCTGCCTGGGATTTGAAAGGAACACTCCAACACCATTCTTTACTTCAAACAATAGGTACTTCTGTGATCGAGGTATTGTTCCCTGGCCTTTTAGACCATGGCCACTATTATCCAGCTTGTTATAAATGAAAGGTTATTATAGCTCCCAGGTTGTTATAAATGAAACATTATTAAGTCCTGGAAAAGAGTCTGGCTGCTACAAAACATAACTGTTAGAGTTCTCATACTCACACGGGCAGAGTTTTCTTCTTGATCTTGTTCCCAAAACCTCTGTTGATAAACAAAGGGAGACCCTGCGTGGGGAACAAGGAGCCCATACCTCATTGCTAACAGGTAAAATATCAAACATCGTAAAGAGAAACCTCTGCTCATTTTACAATGCTCTGAAGAGTCCTATTCCACATCACCTAAGCTTTGCTGCCCTGCAATGACTTGATCTATGTTGGAGGACCACTGCCATGAACATAACTAAAAACCCTGTGGTCACTCTCACTACTTTCTATGTGAACCACACTTACTTTGACTATTTGGACCACATTTTGATGTTATTGTTCACACTGAATAGTTTCCTGTGTAGATATTATCAATGAACTAAGGCATCTGGTGCTCTTCATTGTCTCAAAAAGTATTAGATACTATACTTTTACTTCTATATCAGGTCCTCTTCTACCACTTTTAACCTATTTTTATACTGGAAATGATGGCTTGGGACCTTGGTTGTGGTCTTGCTTTGGTATTGTCTTGATTCATAAAGGTTGTAGGGATGGAAGAAACAACTCTAGGAATAGCTATTCTTCTGTCCAAGTATAAACGTAGGAAAGTTTGATGCTAGGAAGTGATGATGCAGAGTTACATCAATTGTATTATACCACTACTGCTGCATTTAAACTGCTCAAAGCATGCTTGTATCTAGCTTGCATGACCAGACTTCCTTCCCATGTAATGTGTGGAGGGGAATTGGGCTTAAAACCAATATCAAGATGGAATTAGGTTGAGAAGTGCAAACAGATGTAGAAACTCAGAACTGCTTTCAATCCAGTAGCAGAGATGTATCCAAAGAGATCTTACACCAAGATGGTGAAGGCAAAAGGTTATTTTGCTTGCACTGGGTGCCAGTGGCACAGTATCAGGGTGTCACAACTAGAATCACCCTGGCCACACATGGCTCAAAGGGTAGAACTGAAACCCTGTGTTATGCTCTTTGAGCAGTACCCACAAGTAGATAATTTCCAGTTTCTCAGAACTCAGCAATACTATGACTCACAACATACCATTGTAATTGCGGCTGTCAAGCCTCTCAGATTTTTTCTTTCTACACAGTCCTGGGGGCCAGCTGATCTGTTCAAATAGTGTATGAAATCTGAAAGAAGCATTGGAATAGGATGTCAAAAAGCAGAGACACTCTTTTTGTCTTAGAAAAAGCACATTGGGCACAGATACAATCTAAGCAGAAATGTTTGCTATTAGTAACATTTTGATGCAGCAGCCATATTGTAATTGTAAGGAAGCATGAAAATTGACAGTGCTGTAGTTGTATTAGTAAAGGTGACCAGTCAGGTGCCGTTTGGGGTCACATGCGAGAGCCCCAGCTGCCACAGAACAGGTGATGAGGCCGGTACCCAGAACACACTGAATGATAGGATGGCTTGCAATGCTGTCAAGGGTTTCTGTCAAGACTCCTTGCAAACACTAAAGCTTCAAGGGTCATGCAATCCAAATCCACTTTCTTCAGTGCATACAAACAGTAGTTTTGTCACATATTCTACAATTTAAGAACTTTATATTTAACTCATGCTGTAAGTGATCTCTGTCTTCCCCACTTAGCAGGTTTCCTGCTCAGTAATTATTCGTGCTATTACAGCTTTTCCTCTGCTCTTTTTCAAGTTCCTAAGGATTTTTTTCCCCATCCATGTCTCTAGAGCTGGTGATGCATAAACTTGTGTAGGGACTCCTTGTCTCTTTCTCTGAACCCTTAAAATAGAATTGTTTTGGTTGGAAAAGACCTTTAAGATAATTGAGTTCAACCATTAATATAACTCTACTGAGTCCAGTGCTAAACCATGTCCCTAAGCACCACATCTACACATTTTTTAGACACCTCCAGGGATAATGACTCAATCACCTCCCTGGGCAGCCCGTGCTAGTGTCTGACAACCCTTTCAGTGAATAAGTTTCTTCTAATATCTAATTTAAACCTCCCCTAGCACAACTTAAAGCCATTTCCTCTGGTTCTATCACTTGTTACTAGGGAGAAGAGATCAGTACCCACCTCTCTACAAACTTCTTTCAGGCAGTTGTAGAGAGTGATAAGGTCTCCCCTCAACCTTCTTTTCTCCAGACTAAACAAACCCAGTTCTCTCAGACACTCCTCATAAGACCTGTGCTCTAGACCCTTCGCCAGCTTCACTGTTCTTCTCTGGACATGCTCTAGCACCTCAATGTGTTTCTTGTAGTGGGGGGCCCCAAACTGAACACAGTATTCCAGGTGCGGCCTCACCAGTGCCAAGTACAGGGGGACAATCTCTTCCATAATCCTGCTGGCCACACTATTTCTGTTACAGGCCAGGATGCTGTTGGTCTTCTTGGCCACCTGCGCACACTGCTGACTTATATTCACCCGCTGCCGGCCAGCATCCCCAGGTCCTTTTGAGCCAGGCAGTTTTCCAGCCACTCTTCCCCAAGCCTGTAGCGTTGCATGGGGTTGTTGTGGCCCAAGTGCAGGACCCGGCACTTGGCCTTGTTTAACCTCATACAGTTGGCTTTAGCCCATTGATCCAGCCTGCCCAGATTCCTCTTCAGAGCCTTCCTACCCTCAGGCAGATCAACACTCATTCTCAACTTGGTATCATCTGCAAACATACTGAGGGTGCACTCAATTACCTTGTCCAGATCACTGATAAAGATATTAAACAGAACTGGCCCCAGTACTGAGCCCTGGGGAACACCATTTGTGACCAGCCACCAGCTGGATTTAACTCCATTCCCCACAACCCTTTGGCAATCCAGCCAGTGTTTTACTCAGTGAAGCATACACTCATCCAAGCTAAGAGCAGTCAGTTTCTGCAGGAGAATGCTGTGGGAAACAGTGTCAAAAGTTTTACTAAAGTCCAGGTAAACAACATCCACAGCCTTTCCCTCATCAATTAACTGGGTCACCTTGTCATAGAATGAGATCAGGTTTGTTAAGCAGAACCTGCATTTCATAAACCCATGCTGACTGGGCCTGATTGCCTGGTTGGCCTGCATGTGCCACATGATGGCACTCCAGGTGATCTGCTCCATAATTTTCCCCAACACTGAGGGGCCAGTAGTTCCCTGGATCCTCCTTAAGGCCCTTCTTGTAGATGGGCGTCACATTTGCCAATCTCCAGTCAACTGGCACCTCCCTGGTTAACTGGGACTACTGGTAAATAATGGAAAGTGGCTTCATGCATCCAATCTTTCAGGAAGGAGGGAAGATGATCAAAAGAGCTCTTCTTTCCTGCTCACAGAAGGGAATAGAAAACTGTATCCCAAGATGCTACATTTATTTCATTCTCTTTCTGGCCTTCCTTGTTTCTTCCTTCTTCTGAGAATAATATAAGTTCCCTGAAGGAAAGAGGGATGGCTGGAGCCCTTTCAGTTTCTTTGAGCACCACCACTTTCAATTCTTTGCTGTTGGATCAGGGGGAAGTGCATGAGACTGATGGCATTCAGGCAAAGGCAGAATTTGTGTGGATATAAGGGCTTTTCAAATCATCAACAGGTTAGCTCTCACCCAGGAAAAAAAACCCAACAGGTCACTCACAGAAGTATGGTAAGAGGACTGATAACTGGGGAACTTCAGGAAGTTCTAGAGCATAAAGAACATATAATCTGAGAGCAAACATGCATATTCTGTCTATTCTTTTTAAAAAACAAAAATAATCCAGTGTGAAGACAGCTAGCTAATCAGTACCACTGCCCATCAAACACCTCCAAAAACAGTAAACACCAGCTGTAGCTCAGTCAAAATCAACAGCTCACAAAGGAGAAACTTTAACTCAGAGCTGTATTTCTAGTCAGGGCCCTTTAAATTATTTTAAAGTTCTTTTTTATTTTATAAATCAAAATGATAACTAACACATAGAACAGTGGGAAAAAAGGAATACAATACAAGGAATAATCCAGTATTCTTTACTATTGAACTCAATAGTTCAAAGATAGGTAATTCTATCACAGCTCCAAAACCACTCTGTATGCATAAAAGACCTTTAAAAAGGGATGCAAAACAACAATTTGGATGCAGTTTAGCTTTCAAAGAATGAACCCCTGAGACTAGGGAAGCCCCCAGGATCCACAAAGACTTTTCTTTTTCTTGTACTGTTGTCTTCTCCTATGAATGAATGAAAGAATGAACGTTTCTTTTCATTTTTTAGTTTGTCACAGAAGCTTAGGTCTTATACCCTAACCTTTCCAACTGCCACCTTGCATACCCTACAACTGCTGCCTTCTTTTTCCTCTGACTGCCTGTCTGAAACCATAAAGGGTGACCTTGTTTTCCTTTTGCCTAGGAATATGGCTTATGGTCCCGTTGAGCTCTTCCTACTTCTCTCCTTTTTCCTCAGATGGCTTTTCTGACACTAGAAATCCCTTCCATCAAAAAGTCAACCAGATGGGTAGCTAACTATATGCTGGGGCAGAATGCGAAGGTTCTGAAATTTCACATGTCTGAATGAGTTAAAAGAACTATCAGATCCTTCTTCCTTGCATGAGAATACAGAAGCAGATGCTGAAATGTTAGTAATTGAACAGCTTTTTAAAGACAGGAAAAAAAAAATCAGTGGAATGAGTTAATTAGATAATGAAGGGGATAGATTTAGTAATTAATTCAGGTTGCATAAAGCTTTTGAGAATACTATGCAGAAAACTCATTGAGAAAGGTCCATCAGGGGGCTTGAATGTTCTCCCCCTCCTTCTCCTGACATTTCTGCCTCCTTAATGTGAAATCGTTTCTGAAAAATGCTCCCAAAATTTTTGATAGAACTCAATATGTAGTCATCAGTGAGTACAGAGATTTTTTCCTGCTTCTGAACAAATGTTTAAGCCATTTGTTTTGGCAAGAAGGATGGAAGATCTTATATCAGATATGTGCAGATTAAACTTCTTGATAAGAATTCTGCTATGGGAACACACCTGGGGGTCAGTGACAGAGAAGAGGACAAACTCGTGTTGCAGATGAAAGGGCTGCACAAAACCTACATGCACACATGCTAGGGAAGATGGGGTGGTTTTTAATCTCACATAACACACATGAATTTCAGTTAATCCGCTGCCATATTGTATCCATTTTATATCTCATAGGGTGGCCTGAATTGTTTATAATCAGGAGTCACACCTTTCATTGATTAGACTTGGATCTGCACCAAGACAGTGGAGTCTGAATACTGGTCAACTGCCACCATGATGCAAACAAACTTCCAAGAAGGTGATATCACATGGTCTCTGGAGATACAGTTCACCTTAGCAGGTCCATAACTGCATATGACAGCCACTACTGCTTTAGACGGGCAGGACTGAATAGGCTGGAAGTTTACCCATCCAGAGATTACTAGAAATCATGAAGGGACTCTGAGGGACAAGCCTACCATTTCAGCCCTGAACACTAAAGGTTAAATCCACAAAATATTTTAGACAGGATTTAGATGCTTTACAGTAACTTTAGATATCCACATAGGTATAGTTCCCTGGCTTTTAAGGTGCCTGAAATCTCCAGGTGTCAATGTTTTCATTAGGTCAGCTCTGGACCACACTAAAGACTGAATTGCTTCTGTCTTAAAAACACTGGAGAATCAGTCAGCTACCTCATTCTAGGCTTCAATTAGGCTTGAAATATTTACACCTGCCTCAAATGTGATGTTTAGTCTTGTCAAAACAAGCATGTTGGAAGAGACCCTATGCAGAACCAGCTACAGAAATCAGAGGAGCTAGCTAACTCTGCAGATCAGGGGCAAGGATGCTCAGTCAGAGCACTCGACATTCATTCAGTTCCTCCTCATCAGTTCAGTTCTTCTGACCTTATACCTATGGGGAGGTTCCCTCATTAGGACCTTATAAAATATCATGCAGTAGTTAATATTGTCTCAGTCTCTTCTGTTGCAGCTGTTTTAAGGATATTTAAGTATTCCCTGGATCAAACAGAAAGAGAGTGATGCTATACCACAGTAGCTGGAGCATTCATGCAGGTGGGGATTGAACATGTCTCTTGCCCTTACGTGAGTAACTTAACCAGCAGATGAGAGAATTTTAATTCTTCTTTTTCTAGAATTTGGTTATTCCATGAAAACTGGAACTCCAGTAGGAAGAGCAAATTCATGAACACTGATCTGACATGCGCAGACTCCTGCGCAGTGACATCGTCGTCAAACCATTTGGTGAAGGAAACGTTAGCGTTCCAGATTATGTTGCTTTACTAGCACTGTGCATGGCCCTGTAAAAGAGACATTGATCTTCCCAAAAGAGCATCAGTGGATTTTTTTAAATGCATACCTCTTCTACTGACCAGGCTAATCCTTGATCAGTGTGCTTACTTTGTAGCACTGACTCTGCAGTCAAATGTAGAAGTGCATTTGATGTATACACATGAAATCCTCTAAAACCAGGGATATACCTGCTCATGTAATTGAAGTAATAATCAACATTAAATTGAATAAAATGTGTCTGCCAGGACTATGGAACTAATTTTGTACCATTGTACAAGTAGGAGTCATTTGCAGTTGTCAGCCACCACAAAGTACTGGTGAAGGTTACTTTCACTTACGGCATGTACCATAAAGTTAAACATTCTATTTGTGTGGAAAAAACTGGTTAAGAAACAAATTATATCTTGTGTGATAAATCAGTTCTTCAAAATCACATTGTTTTGTATGAATCTCAAAGCAGGAGCTTTAAAATTCAGATCCCACATGGATGCCAGGAAACCAAAGAAAGCCATTCTTCATAGGATTTCACTGTGATAATGACCACAGTAGTGGCAGCAAAAACTATTACAGATGAGTTGCACCGAATGTGATATGAGTTAAATATCTAAAGTACAATTCATCAGTAGTGCATAAATAAGTAAGAATAGACAGAGAGGAGTAAAAAATATATACTTCATTCTAGCAATACATTTAGTAACTTTCTATAACCCATTTCATTTTTCCACTGATTTTTTGAGCCAAATATTCAAGACTTAGTTGAAACTGAAGATAATGTTAACACTTTGTCAAGCATTTGAATCACTTCCAGCATATTGTAGTATAATCCGCTGTCCACAAACATCCCCTTCATTATTGCCTAATTACATGCAAATTTCATAAAATGAATGAGTTTTAAGTACTTGTCAATCTGTCATCCTAGGAACCACTGAAACATTTTGACTGCTAGATAAATAATCAGCAATAATCACACTATGCAAATTTGATATTTTCTGTACAATTATCTGAAACCATAAATAACTGGACACAAAGACATTTGGCATTCTCTCAGAAAGACTTGACCTACAGGCTTTTTTATTCCCAACAAACATGCCAGCAGAATTTTTAAATTTCTGCCTGGTTAAATGTAAACAGTAGAAAATCAATTATAAGCATTTAGTGTATTAATATTTTATTTCAACCTGGGCAAAGTTTCTTTCTTCTGTTTTATTAAAAAACAAAAAAAGAAAGATTAACAGTATTTGTTTTTCTCAATTCTACTTCCTATCACAATTTTATTTCTTTTGCTCTTTGCTTTCCAATTGCAATTATCAAGTTGTATTTTGGTTTCTGCTTGATTTTTTTTCAAGTAATCAGGGAATGGGATGGGAGAGGTTGTTGCTTTTTAATATTCCTCCCCCCCCATACCTGTTGTAGATATTCTGTAGTGTTTCCTACCATGATTCATTTTGACATTTCTAATGCACTGCAGGCACTTCTGCAGAACCAATACCAGAAGGCTAATTATCAGAATTACAAACAAGCTCAGAAATACATAAGCAGTAAATGCAGGTGAACTTGTGGACTTCACAACTACATTTCCTGCTTACTCTGTAGGGTTGCATATGCACGCCTGTGTGTATATATGTGCATATGCATCTTTCTGTGTATATTTTATGAGTGTGTTTTGAATCCTTAAATGTTGGCTCAAAATCTGATGTTTTCCTATAAACAGTAACAAAGCTCTTGAAAACATAACCAAGAAAATGGTTTACATTTTTCTAGCTTCAAGTTTAGTCTGAGATAGGTATTTCATTAATGTTAACTACTGAAACAGCACATGGGCTAGATAGTAAGCAAATAGCACAATATCTATTTTTAAGACTATTTCTTTCTTTTTAGTTTATAAATGAATGCATATTGATTACAATTGAACGATTTTGTGTAAGAATTATTGGGCCTGATACAGCTGCAACTGAAGTGTCAGAAATCTGCATGTCGATATTAAGACATTCATTATATAGGGCTTAATGTCATCTTTTCTTCTTTATGCTTTCCAAAACTAAGATAATTGCTTATAGAATAACTTAGTTGATGAATCTCACCAATTTTTAGATCTTGAACTGTCCTTGGATAGAGGTTAGTTCCACTAACACACAAACAGGAAAAAAATAATCAAATCATAAACTTAAATGACAGATATTTGTCAAAACTGATTTTGAAATTATGTAATTTAAAAATTGGCACTAGGAATTTTGGGATTTTTCTTAATTAGAATGTGCAGTATGGGACACTGCTTCTGATGATTCACTGTCCATGCTACACTACTTACCAGCAGACCCAGTGCTAAATAACAAAAACTATGGAAATTTCAAGTTATCAATATATTCAGTGAATCATGCTTTGCTGCAGAAATGCAAGAATGATTTAAAATAATGAATAAATGTGGGGATTTCACAATTTCTTCATGAATCATTTGTGATCTGGAAAAAGTGTAACGAAATTCATCAGATAAATCATGCTTTTTGAACTATTTACTTACCTATAGAGTAGCCTTTCAAAATGTTAACAGCTTATATTCCAATATTTGCTTATACATTTAAAGGATGTCTTTTTGTGTATTTACTCATCACAGTTAAGAAATTAACAGGAAAAGTATCTGAATACAATGCTAGAATAAGAATCTAAGTTTTTCTGGGCAGATTAGCTGTGAAGAGTTGATTAGGTAATGACAATATTTATACTCTACACCAAACTCTGACACAATCTGATGTCTATGTAACATAAAGCCTGATGCACTTTCAGTATACTTACGGGTTCAAAATCATCTCTCTGAAACCCTTTTTCTTATCAGGGATCTTAATGGAATTACTTTCTATCTTCTTAGCTATTCAGTATTCAAATATTTGAATTCAACAGAGACCTGTTGAAATGTGCATTTGCAAATTGTTTCAAGACTTGCAGAAGCAGCAACAAGCTCAGCCAATAAATGTGTACCTGATGGATAAGAAAAAATGAAATGTGTGTCAGGCTGTCCTTTCCCAAAACCTGACAACATAAGTAGGAACCACAATAATATTTGCATGGTGATTACTTCAAGACTGTACAAGCCATAGTGTTCCATGCAACATCATTTAAATTGTGATTTCTCTGGAATCTCCAATGGACAAAATATATTAGGATTCCAGATCCAAAATATTTTTGTAAATAAAGTCTCTTGTGCCTTTTATGCATTCCTTCATTTCTGTGTATCTACTTTACATATTCTGTATGTTTAAAATAAAGATGGTTATTTCAAAAGTAGGTTATAGAATGCTGAAACTATTGTCATTAGCTAAGCAGAAGGATGGCATTGTGTGAAGAGAGGCAAAAATGCACACAGGTAAAGATGAGTGAGCCACAAAAACCAGATGAATTAATTATTTTCCATAGTACAAAAATAGCAGGAAAGGACTTGCTCCTTTAAACTTTCTTTCACTGAGAAGTGACGCACTATTTTTGATGAAGACAGAGGTTTGTTTTAGAAGGAGAGAAGCATTAATAAGGGTTATTTATTGCCAAGTAAGTGGCAAGTCTTATCTGGAGCAATGACTTTCATTGATGATGTAATAAAGCTTACCAATTAAAAACATGTCTGCTTTCATTTGCTGTCACATAATAAAAAATTAAGTGAAAAACTGATGGAGAGTTAATTATATATGAATATAGAACTTGTGCTGTGCCCAAGTTATGTACCCAATTGCATTTTTCAATATTCATTCATTGTCACTGATATTAATTCCAACATTCATTCTTCCTTCCTCTATCCATCCATCCATCCACCCACCCATCTCACTACTGTTGTTGCTTAGCACCACACTTACACCCTCAATCACAGAATCACAGAAT
>VZRW01007954.1:0-60729 GCA_013398125.1 Aegotheles bennettii
TGTTCAGCTCAGTCTGTATCTGAATGCAACACTTGGTACTAGAAAATTATTGTCATTAAATTTTAGAAGTTTGAAGCACATTTCAGAAGTGATTGTGCAAGTTCTGCCCTGTGTCCAACTGATGGCCAATATGACAGCATCTGCACTATACCACTGTATGCAAAGAAGCTCTTAAAAGTCAGATGCAACATTTATTTACCTGCAGTGAACAATCACTGGGGCATTCTTCTCTTCCACACTCTGCATTGCCTCTTCCACTTCCAGTACTAGCTGTAACAGAGGTGGGGCTTGATCTGGTGTCTTCTGGTCTGGCCAAGACGTGTACCAGTAATGTTTCAGGTTTCTGACTTCTTCTCCTTTCTGCAACCCAGTTAAGAAAAGTACCACAAAGTTTTAGAAGAATTTCTGGTTGTAAATTGATATTGAAACCTGCCCTTCCCTTTAAGAATGAGACGAGTACATTAATACTAAATGAAACAGGAGATCCAAATGGCAAGCCACACAATACAAAAATACGGATTTCAAATATCAAGTCTGCACTTCAATAAACTGCCTTAAAAAAATGTAATCCCCCCCCCCCCCAAAGTATGCTGCTCTTTTAGTGCCAAAAGCTGTGTGCAAAATACTCCTATCAGTCTGTTCCCTCCTGACAAGATTCATTCAGCAAAGCCAGAGCTGTGCTTGTGACATAATTGCTTTCACAATGTATCTGACAGAGAGAGCCAGGAGCCATATCTCTGTCTCTGATAGCTAGATAGATAGATGAAGGAGAAAGATGGGAGCTTATTTTTCTGTCTCTTCTGACAGACAGACTCATATCAGTTTCCTGACAATTCTACTCTTCTCTTAGACATGGTGAGAAATTCAGAGACGTTACGGAAGGTGGGAATTGTATCTAGCTGCAGTCCAGGGCTTTTTGAGAGACACAAATTCCAATTCTCTCTATGTCTCAGCATGGCTATGAATATAGCAAATGTGCCGTTACCTTTTCTGAGTGCCAAGTAGCACTGCGTGTTTCTGATTTTGTGTGTTCAAAGTGACATCCTTCTGTCTGATTTCTAAAGATGCCAAGGAGTAGCATGGAGCTCAGGGAACCTTTCAGCCATTACATAAGCCAGATGGCGTAGGGCTAAGCAAATGTCTTCAAAAGGTCTGGGAACAGAAGTGTTAGCTTCCACAACCTTCCCAGGTTGAGGGGAGGAAAATGTGAATAAATCTGTCTCTTTCTAAAGAATCTGGAAATAGTTTCTGTCATCTATACTCCGAAGTTCCTATGACTGTCAGTTGTTGGATGTTGAAAGTGCTCTGTGGTTGTGCCACTTTCCGTCATTCTCTTTGGGTGACAAAGCTTTTGCATAGCTTCACAGTGAACTACACTGGGGAAGTGATCTAGTTAAATCTTTTTTCTTTCTCATGCTGGATTCATTTACAGATGGATCAATCAGTTTCCCCCTTTGGCTTATCACACAGTCACATAAATGTATGGGCACATGGGAGAAGGCACAAGGGCAGGCACAAGAAAGCTGGACAAAAGGAGGCTGGGCTGCTTTTTGTTGCTTTTCCAGCTTATATGGGGTTTAAAGCACTTGTTGAAGCACAGCCATAAGAACCTTAAGGGTACATTTAGCTCAGTTTAGGAAAAGAGAGTTTTACTATCATAGCACAGAGCCTGGCTTTAGGTTATTTACCCTAGTGAGAAGATATTCTGGTTAAAAGAGCATAACTAGCTGTCATGAATAGTATTTGAGCTCACTACAATAAATCCAATCAAATTTCAACACTGCTCTGAAACATGAACATACACAGTTCCTTTTGAATGTGTGATTGTGTATGAGCCACAGAAGTTATGAACAGTGGATTCTTCGCTTGGTTGTGAAAAATTACAATAAAAATATTATCAATAATACTGAGAGAAAAGTAAAAGAGAAATAGCATCTTAAGATGACTTCACTGCACCACACAAAGTCACTCATTTGACAGAAACAGAGAAGTGCCAAAGTTCTAACGATGATCTCTGGATGTCTTTAGTTTTGTCTATGCTGTTACCAGTTTTACGCTTCTGCTTAGAGAAGCCTGACTTCTGTGGTTCTGTACACTTCTGCTTTGACTTTAACAAAATATTCTCTATTGGTGCTTCCTTGAGACTCAGATGACTTGGGAACACCTAGGAGGAAACAAGATTTAATTGATGTAGCCCACCCATCATGTACGCTGTAGCTGAGGCTGAGATTATGAATCAGTGGCTAGACATCGGCAGGTTCCTTTGACAAAGGACAAGTCTTGCCCTATTGCCTGAGCATTTTCTAAATTCCTAAAGCGTGCCAAATTCTATCCCCTATTCTGAGAGAAGTATGACAGTTCACCCTGTAACACATGCAGTAATCATATATTGCTGGTGGTGGTATCAGAAGTTTCTGACCACTCCTGTTTAAGGGAAAGCAGGAGTCTATTTATGCCTTCTTTAGTTTTCACTACCAAGTCATTTAACATATGTATGGTCACTGCTGCTACTCCACTACTGCTATTAAATGGCAAATGTACAGCTCTAGGCAATGGTAACTTAAATGGAATCTTTATTTCAGCCCCAGAACTCAGCAGTTCACCTCCCGACATTTGGGTGTAGGGGGAAAGAGGCACTGCCCCACTAGAACTGGAAACAGAAACACTGTTTAACTGAAAAACAAACTGTGATGAGCTTAAAGATTAAATGATGAAGTCATCTGAGTAGGGAAGAAACTACATCCTTGGAGATGTGTATGTCCAATAAAGGCTTTCATATCATTTGTGATAGGAAAGCACTTGTCTTTCTTGGCTATGATTGAGAAAAACATGTGGTATCTATACTTCCTTATGACTTCACTGTAGTCTGTTACCCTAGCTATTCTTTTTTTCTTTCTGTTAGTGTCTGAATGTACTGGATACACCAGCCATGACAAACAATCTGGCTTTCAGTTTGCTGGTTATTGGATTTTTTTCCCCCTGTGGAATCCACAGCTATATACATACAGAAAAGATACATTGATATCTGACTCTAAATTCTGAAGCCTCTTCTCTAACATGGAGAGCTTCACCTAAGGAATAACTGAGCAGGGACAAGAGCATTTGGGAAAACACTGAGAGGTTGCTGTTCAAAGAAAACATTCTGCAGGGATGAGTATTAGCATGACAGGTACATTTGAGATGGGAGTATGGCTTATTATGCTTGAGTTGTTGCACATAAGCTCTTCAGGACTGTTTCTTTGTTTTGTACAACACCTGTTAAAGTGAGAATGGTTTTTGGATATGATATTGTAATATAGATATTAAAAGCAAATCCCTTGCAATTCCGATCCGAAAATGGAACTGGCTATTACCTTCCTGAGAAGAATTTGAATGATTGTTCCCCAAGGAGAAAATCAAATTTCCTTCCATAAATATAGAGGGAAAGTGGTTTTTTGTTGGGGGGGGAGGAAGGGACAAGGGTGGGCTGGGGGAGGAATATTTCAACCTAAATCTCTAAAGTTCATGACAGGCTGAAAAAAAATGCAGTATTCACTAATATTAAAATGTTGTATTTAACAATTTAAAACCATTATGAAAAACTCTTCTGGCAGACAGTGTAGTTTTTTATTGACAAAATTTTGTTTTGTCACCACAGCTAGAAAGTGACCAGTTCTGTTAGATACCAGCATTCCAGCAGAACTAATCTGTGTATTATTCTTGCTGCTGTTCTGTACTGTTTGGAATAAGTTGTATTTAAGACCTCTGCAAGTCTGCAACGTACTTGTAAATATTCTTTACTTCCCACTTGTCAGGGAGTGTGATTTTCTCCTTGCTGTCTTTGCCAAAAGCATGAGTGACAGACTTTCCACATTCTCAATCCAGACATGGGATTTCATATGCTGGCTTTCTGCCTATTAGCATATGGCTGAAGAGACTTGAAACTGGTTGGATAAAAGGAGAGATTTTTCAGCTTGGAAAGAAATTGTGGTGTTATACTAAGGTCTGGGGTAGATCTGGTAGATGAAAGATGTATGAAGCTTATGTAAATAGACTGTTCTTATTAAAACACGTAGCTTGACCATCTAAAACCTAGCAATGAAAACAGCTGTAAAATAGAACTCTGGTACTTTAGCCTAAGTAGCACCTAAGTACTTAAAAAATTAAACCTGTGTTTAATCTCTCTGTCCACAAGATGATAGAATAGTTACTGGTATGTAAAACTACATATACAACTAGTTGGAAAGATACTAATGTTTAGAAATGTAAGCATGAAGAATGCCATGGTGAAAGTGTTTTTAAAGGTCATTAACATTTTTAGTGTCTTGAAATTGAATGATCCCTTAAAGCATCTTCAAAGTCAAGTCAGCCAAATTGCTCAAAGAATAAATTAGCATGGTACCTATTAAAAGGGGTTCAGCCATGGTAAACAGAAGTGGTGCCACCACACCACTGACACGTGCCAAGCACAGCTGTCCCACTGCTGAGAGAAACTGAAAACAGGTAAGCAAAATTAAAACACTTTTTGCTCAGTTCTCAACTCTTCCACTTCTTTTTAGTAGTACAAATCATCTTAGGTATAAACAGCTGGTGGGTATCCAGCAGTCTGTCAGCATCCTAATAACAATCATAAAAAGACAAAAAGCACAACCTAAGTATTTCCTAGGGGTCTCCCCATACTACTACTGATTCCTACTGTTAGGAATCAGGAGCCCTTTGACTAAGCCCATGGCCCAAAGAATAAACAAGCCTTTGAATTCTACAGAACATCATCACAGAGTTTAGCAGGTTATTCCACAAGAGCTGTCTGTAGTATGACTTGCAAAGGCTGGTAATAAGCTATTGGTGAGCTAACATGTCACTTTAAATGACCAGTGAACACAGAGGACACATGCACAGAAAGAATCACTGGCTTTCACTGAGTGAACCCCATGCTACTAAAATTGGCCTGGTAGCTTTCAGATTGTATGTCTATATGCAGTCTGTATCTTTGACTGCTTATTTTACTGTAGTCTTTGTATGTTGGTGAAGTGGGTAAAGCTATAATGACTTCAGTAATGAAAAGGGGTATTTGTACAGCAGTCCACTGTGCAGAAGATTTCTACACAACTCTCCATTAATATCTCCATTCAAGGGTTTAGACAACTAAACTACTGTAAGTACATTGGAATGATTTACCTTTAGGGTGATGAGCCTTAAGCGGTAATCGTCTTCTTGTATGACCCGGTTAACTGTGATTTCTATTCCTTCGTAGGTGACCTGTTCCTCTGGCCAATATTCTGTACATTTCTGTGTGCAATATAAAATAAATCTAGTTAAGCAGGTATCAAGGGAGGTTCATTTTTACTCCTCTGAACTGGATATAGCACATGCATAGATGAATATGAATAAACTTTGTTTCTATAATAAGTACAAGTTTTCACTTTCCAAACAGGGACCACATTTCAGGTGATTTTTGTTGCATTCATAATAGTCTGATTGCATGATTAAAAATGCACACATCAAGTAATGCCTAACCAATGCTTTTAATTACACACATCCTTATTTATCTTTATGCAACTGATGTGCATTTCGAAGGTTCATTCGAACCAGTGGCAGGCCAGTGGCAATGTGATCATATTTTTAGATTAATTCTTTTCTTAAGATAATAACAATTAGTATAATACACGCTAGTTACCATATTTCTGTGGTGTATATATGGAAACAAGAAACACATATTTTCTATTTTTTATAAAGGGTCAATGTTCTCTGAATACAAGATGATAATTTGCATAGGATTTTGTACAAAAGAACATGACTGGGGATGTTTTGGGAATTAGATTATGTACAAAATCTACTTTAAATGGACAATGAGAATCTTTCAAAGCTAAGGAACTAAAAGGAAGGAAATAGCTGTGAGAGCTATTAGATTATTATATTTGATTTTGCCAAAAAACAGAGATGCAGCCAGCACAACCTGATAATCAGAGAAACAGAAACCATAGTATTGCAAATCTACATTGTGGTACTGATACACTAGAGATGAGGTGGTGAGAATCTGTAAGCACTACTATCATAGAAGGAGGACTGAAAAAGACTGGGGTTTTGTGTGTGGTTTCTCTTTAAACTAATCAATATGCAAACGAAGAGACAGGCACTTCAACATGGTGCATAAAATAGTTCATAGACAAGGAATGCCATGAACAAGGCAGGGTCTGGGAAAAACGCTTTCTTGTGATAATGGAAGAAGCAATCTGTTATCACCAGAGAATAAGAATCTGCTATTGGATGACTCCAGTTAAAGATGGTGATTGTAAGCTCTCTCTTTTACACAGCTGTACACAATCTTGAAGGAAGCAAGTTGAATCATCTTGCTTTCCCCCACCAAAAATAATTACACTTCAGGAGAAAGAATAACAACAGAAAAGTATCTTGCAACATTACTGAGTCAAAATTCTTGTGTGGGAGAATCGGTGTTGTTCCATCTGCATAGTGCATCAGTTAATAACCCACTGGGAGTGTAGCCCACTGTGTCTGTAAAATTATTTACGCAGATTGCATTTTTTCTTCCTCTACTCTTCAACTGCAGAATCCATTGTAAAAATTGTCAGGAGCGCTAGCAACTATCAATAGCTCAGACGCTGCTCTGCTTAAAGGAGTGAAGATTGCCCACTCATTTCTGTGGGCTGTCTGTCAGTTCAGATTAGATATGACAGAGGGCTGAGATATAGAGCTTTTAATACTCACATTAGCAAAGTCATTGCACTGAGGAAGAACACAAAGCCTCTGTTACTAGCTTCATTGCCGAACAAGGGGTTTGGTTTTGAGACTATGTACTTGTGAGTCCTGTTATTCATATATTAATATATGTATTATGGAAGAAAGAAAATGAATATAGAAGACATTTACACGAAAGACCTTACCCTGTATTTATGGCGGAGATTCCTGACACCATTTAATTTTTGACACAAAGCGTACCAGAAAAGACTCAAAGACTCAGCAGTTCTGTTATGATATAAAGGCTGTATCAACCTCCAGTTAGATAGTGCATCTGCACTGCGGTGCGTTGATTCCCAAGCCTGATATGGCTGGTGAAATACTTGGTCAGTGTGGATAAGAGGAAATTCAGATGTAAAGACTACTTTACTTTACATTCCTGTTATAGAAAATCTTGCTATGAAAACTATAGTGGAAGAACTTATCACCAGAGATGTCATTCAGGACCAGTATTTCCTTTGCATCATCTTTAAACCTCAAAGTCCTTCAATAATTCTGGTAGACTACGCCATGACATTTTAACATATTATTTCAGTGCTGCCTCACAGATAGAGACAGATATGAGTTTAAAATGTTAGTGCAAACAAAACATTTAGATCAGCAAGATACTGTATTTGGCATCAGCAGTGCCTTGACAGTATGTGTCCAATTGTAATAGCTGACCATTTTTAACTTGCAAAGCATAGTAAGTCTGTGTCTGTCTCGTTCATGTCTTTTTTCACTGAAGTTGAAAGTTAAATTTACTTCACAACGAGGGAAAGTTAAAGGTTTATGCGTATGCACAATCATGGGCACTATGCTTCCAGCCAGCAGTCAAGCCATTATAACTCTGTATGTCTGAGGGAGGTATGCCCATATTCTTGGGCTTCTAAGTGTCTAAACCCTCTTCTCCAAAGGAAACCTAAATTACTAATGGGGGACAAGCTTTGACAAATAATGCTCCTGCAACTTAAGAAACACCACCTGGATCTCTCCACTGCATCTTGCTGCCAATAGTGAGGGGGATGCAGAGCCAAACACATGCACAGACCACTTTCTCACATCTTACACTGCCATTAAAGGCAGACGTAAACTCAACTGTCTGCGAACTGAAGCCCAGGCACATGGTTCTTGCAGCTCTGCTGTGGGGGACGTTATTTCAGCAGGTAAGTAATGAGCAGCTGGAGGGAAGCAGTATTTTAAACTGCAAACAAAAATCACGTTAGGTGGACTAGCAGAAACACCACAATAGTTTAATTCCTGGAAGCCAGTGGTGAATAGAAAATTTCAGCATCTTAACTTTCAAATGCATTTCCTAGATGCATTCAGGAAAATGTCCTCCATATCCAAGTCAGCTCTCGTTGTTGATTATTTTAACTAGCATCTTTCACAAGTCAGGGACAGCCTCAGTGAAATGTGACTATAGACACTGAATCATAATAAATGCAAGATAAAGCAGCACCAACTCTGTTGATTAAAGATATTCAACCTTAGTAGTTATGGGAGTACTATTGTTTCTGATTCATTTAGAGAGAACTTGAAAGAGTATCTGCAAATAGAGCTGGGTTTGGAGAGCTTTCAGGTCAGCTCGGAGAATAAAAATGGCAAAACCAGCAGTATGCTAAATTAGACAGCAAAACAAGACTTAGAGTAAACTGTACTTGAAAGAGAAGTCCACATCTTCTCTGAGCCTGAGAATTTAATGCTGGCTCCTGTATCTCAGGCCACTGAACTAACTTCTTTTTGCTGGCATAGCACCGATGCTGAAAATATCTGCTAGAGTACAGATAAAAATACAGACTGCATGTAACACCATTACCTCATTCATCTCTTCTATATTGGTAATCATGACAATGATGGGAGAACGCTCCTGCCACACCATTCTCCAGAAATCACTGACAGTATTAACTATCGGTCCCTGAGTAGCAATATATACCTTTTCCTCTCCTCCATAGCCCTGTCAACAAAACAACAAGAGATCAATTTTAACAGGAATGTCCATCACATCCTTGAAAGTTCAGTTTTTAAAACAGAGAGCTACCACTGTCTGAAATGGTGATTCCATGGCATCAGTTCTTCCGTTCTCTCTCTCTCTCCTGCACATGTGTACATGAAGCAAATGCACAGTATAGATTCATGTAATTCCAGCAACAAGTGTCCAACAGCCTTGAGGTGGCTCTGGCTATATCAAGAGCCTTATTCAGGCTTATTATTTAGTGCCTTGGTCAGGTCAGCTACAATTTGCATCAGGAAGTACAGAAGTGTGTTTTTGTCTGGTCTGAACCTGTACAGCTGCTCTTTGAGATCTCATTTTCAGTTACTGCAAGCAGGAGAGAAGAGCAATCAGTTCAGCTAGGATGCCTTTAAAAGCCAGTGAATGTTGCAATTCTGTTTACATTAACAGTGGCTGAGTCTAGGCAGACACACTGGACCATTGAGCTCTTACCCTGATGTAGTTAGCATTGATGTAAGAGCTGAGGGGGTCGTCCTGATCAGCTGAGGTAAGGCACACTCTGCTGTGAGGATCTGAAATGTGTAGAGATAGGTAATAGCTTATCAGTTGTTCAGAGGAGAGAAAGAGCAACACTAGATTATTTTGTGCAGCGAGACATTTACATGCATTCATGGCCATCACAAGAGCTGTGAGTGGCCTTGGAGAGCTCCCATATTAAAATGTAACCATAAAAAAAGGGAAAGCGTGGCTGGGGTAATTTGGCTGCTTCTGATAGTTTTGCCCACTCTCTGAAGCCTGCTTAATTGTTCCTGTTGCAGAGTCAGTGCCCCAGAGCGACTCTGGAAAAGCAGTTCTCTGCTCCAGGAAATTATTTCTCAATCTGTTAGGTCAACAGATTCATTCTGGCTTGTAAGACATCAGAACACTGTTTGTGAAATGACAGCAAACAGCTTTTCTCCCAAACCATAAACATGCATTTCTTGCAAACAGGCAAGCCAGGTGACAGTAACTCTTTCCCTATTTCACCTTGCAATGAACTAAATTCCAAGATGTGCTATTAACAAATATAATGGTTAAAGAGAAATTAAAGAATATTAATGGTCTCTTGTACTTTGCATAAGTCTCTTCAGTACTTCAGTCTCCCTCACTGGGGCTGTTTATGAAACATTATTCTTGTTTTAATAAGACAACAAATGAAAACATTATTCCACCTGAGAAGTTCAGTCCAATTCCCACTGAAGTCCATGGGAGCTGTTCCACTGATTTTAATGTGAGCTGACACAGGCCCATGTTCATCCACTTTCACCAGTACTACACAGTTTGTTACCATTGACAAGAAACATCCTTCTGAGAGAGGCCTCAGCAAACACCAACAGTGTGTATCACCAGGAGAACATTAAAAACAAACCACAGATGACTACTTCATAAAAAGGCCAGCCTGCTTAGATACCAGAACAAAGTACAAAATATGCAAAAATAGTGTGATACTGGGTAAAGCACAAAGGGCTACACACACAGTAATTCCTACAGTACTACAGACAGACTCAGCATGAAACGCTGTCCTCGGACAGAACAGATTCATGTTATCTATTATGTGATAACATAATCACAATCCCCAAAGCAAAGATATTAACAAAGATACTGTTTTATAAGACAGAAGGACTGAAACCAACAAGTTCCCTCCTGTTCAACTTCGCTCATGTCTCAAGTGCTGGGGAGATGGTGAGACAAGAGATAATATCTGCTCTTTAATCAGTAATTCTGAGAGCCTGCAACATGTCACATCATTAAAAAGGTGACACTGGTTGCCAGATGTCCTTTTCCCTGGGTTTTATGCAGTCACCCACAGAGGCCGCTGAAGTTTGAGTAATGGCTACATATTTTTTCCTACTAATAATAGCAATAATACTATGTTGTCCATCTCATGGTGAGTCTTTATGGAGAAATAAAATGGATCCAAAGAACTCTATCAACAGATGCCATGGACTTTTAAGCACAGGCTTCTTTTAGTATTCTTCAACTGCAATAGAATTTGACTTACTTTTCACTGCAGATTTTTTATTGCTGTATCCACAAATACTAAAACGCTATTCAGAATATGCTTTTACTTTAAATTATAATAGTTGGCTTGTTATATTTTTGTTAATGTAATATTTACATTTGTTAAGGTAGTATGTTAGTGAACAGTTTCAATCTTATTTCATACAAGAGAGGCCTATTAACACATTGCATCTCTTAGAAGAATATAAACAGGAATAACTCCTCTTGTAAAAAAAATCATAGCAAGACTTTAATATGAGAGTTTGGAGTATGAATTTCTAATTTTCAATAGACAGGTATATTTAAGCAAAACCAGATCTTAATGAAAACATTTCTCCCAGGACAAAACCAGTGCACAGGGTCAGGTTCAAGAATACACCATGCCTTTTAAAAAACGGTAGTCTGTACTGCTAAGAAACCAAATTATACGTCAGCTATTTTTTCCACAGTCTTTTTGATGGCAATTTTGTGTCGATATTGTGTCTGATGTTTTAGAGGAACTTGCTAAACTTAATTGAAATGTTTTGCATAACTTAAAATGGTGTAAAAGCAATAGACCTATGTGGAAATTTAAAAAGTCTGTCTAGACAGTACTCTTGAGAGAAGGATTCAATGAGATTGATATACAACATGCTCCAGTATGAAATTCTACAACATCCTTTTCTGTATATTCAAAAAGTGCCTCCAAACATCTTAAGAGTTATCATTTTCCAGAAAATGCCATAGGACTCATCCCCAGAAGAGGACTGTCTGCAAACAAACAAATTCATAGTTATGAAATATCCAAATCAACTTCCTTAGCTTGGCATCTTCCCAAAAACACACTTCTGCCATCAAAAAGCCACCTTCTAAGCCATTTTACTACCAACAGCAAAACTGGAGAATCTGCAAAAAGAATTTGCTATAAAAGAAACATAAATTACATTAATTATGTCTCTCACTTACTACAATCAACTCTAGGATTGCAAGTAACTGATCATTATGTTAACTGATTGCTTATCTTTTAATAATAACGGCCTAGATTGCTTCGCGTGATACAGCAAGTATGGGAATTTTAGTTACTTTTTAAATTCAGATTTTGGGTCTGACTCTAGTTGGTAATCAAGCATTTGCTGTTACATATCATAATCAGTTGTCTGAGACTGATGTGCTGCAGCTTGTTGAGCAGCTCCTGCTATTATTGCTTTCTGCAGCTAGAACTGGGAAGAATGCTAGGTGGATACTCAAAGGCAGCATAAGCTACATTTGGTCAGCTCAGAAACAGATGTCAGTGGACAGTCAAGGCCTGAAAAGCACTGGACTGCCCTCATCTTGCCCCAGGTTCCCTCTACTACTTTGTGCATGGATAGTTTACTGGGATCCTCGGCTTGGAAGCATAAAGGGGATGTTTATCTCTCCTTGCTAGCCTCTTTACTGCCAGCGCCAAGCCCTTCGAAATGGAGGCAGTTGGATAAAATGAGCAGTCAGCCCTCTCGCTTCCTCAGCAATATTAAGCCATCATTTGGTCACAGCCAGGGACAAAGTTGCACCGAGGTTACTAGTTTTGGAGTTCATTGAGAAAAAAAATCCAGATCATAATGAGCCTGGAATAAGCTTTTTAACCCTTGGAGGCATGGTAGGGTAGGAACTTGTTCTTATCTGGAGAGGTCAAAGTGAAAACAAAGGCTGCCAGCAGATATCCATATGGCTAAAATGAAGTTTGCAGCAAATAATTAACCTATTGAGTGATAATTCTTAAAAATATATGGTAGTGTGCCAATTGGCATCTGCTTACAACACTGAAACAGGGTGTTCAAAATGGCAGCAATTCTGATATTTCAGTTTAAACACCCAATATGAGATATTTAAAATGGATCCAGTTCTCAAAGTACACACGACATACCAAATTCAGAATAAATAAATTAATGAAGCGGTTCAGGTAACTGAAATCACTAGCCACTTTTGCAGTCTTTCCTTTCCAGCAAAATCTAAGCACCAAGTTTTTGGGTAGAATTTTCAAGCAGCACCAAATTATGCAACTCTAATGACTTGAAACCTAAGTGCTGCTGATGTTCAGTGAATCTTAGGCTCTTCATTCCCTGTACCACTTTTGAAATGTTTTATGCTTTGAAGCCATGTTGCTCCTTCATAAATATGGTCTTTGGACAATACACTGTACTGACAGCACACTTCATGAATTCTGGAAAGGAAAGTGTAAAGTCCTTCAGCATGTGGAATAAACCACCCTGCCTCAGTGACTTAAAAAGCAGAAACTTACTTGGCAGAATTGTTTTGTATCGATTCTTACGCACTAAGCCTGGAATATCATACTCCTTTGGATCAACAAAGTTCATTGGAATTTCCTGTTAAAAACAAGCAAACAAACCACCAAACACAGTAGTTAGTATTACCAGATTCACAAAAGGAATTAATAAACCAAGCCCATTACATCCTGCCTGTGAGGGAGGCAAAGTGATGAAGTCAACTGAGACATCTGGTACAGTACTTCTAGCAATTTATAACCAAAATATGATTGATGTTTGCTTTTACTGTCACTGGCTTTTCTTTTTCTGAAATCCTTAATATGAAAATGCTCATAGTGACTAATTCATTGAGTAGCATGTGCGACATCATTGTGTTAGCTCCTAATATTATTAGAACTGAATTGCAAGTGTAGGCACAGAATTAAGTAAAAGGTGGTACGTAAGACTCTGCTCCAAAAGCGATGGATCTCAGATACCAACCTTTCTGACTCACACTCCTTCTTCTTCTCAAAGGGTGGAAGGAAATAATTTGCTAGTGACTCTCATCAGCAATAAATTATGACACACATTATGACAGGCTGGCATATTGGCCTCACCCTATGGAGCTGGGGCAGCATCTCTCTTTTGCCCACCACTTTAAAGCTCCATGGGCCAGGACAGCAAGCAGGCATTCAAGGAATACGTTCTCTCTACACTGCTGACCCAAAGAACACACAAAGATGGAGTGGCTTCTTATTCTGCGTATCTCCTGCAAATAAGTGGCCAATGCCAGGCAGGAACAAACAGGAACCTTCCACCAACTAGAGTCAGTAGGCATGTGATGAGATGGGGTGTGTTAAGCAGGCTCAGCAGAGAAAGGACTCATGGGAGGCTGGTTAGCAGAGCTGATTATGCCAGCTGCTGTACACTGGATTTGAGAGGCCAGTACTGGACATACTGGTAAGAGGAGTCAGGGTAGAGTAAGACAACCCTCACTCTGGGAAGAAATGAAGATGAGCAGAGCTATGGACTATGTTAAATTCTGGAGCTTTAGAAGACTGACTATCTGCATTCTGTCTCTCACACAGCACTGAGTGCACTGTTGGGCTTGACCTGAGGCAATTAATGATAAAAACATTTTGTTGAAGTAGTTTCCTATCAGTCTGGGGAACTGCATGGGAACAAAACCTTCATGTTTTCCTTAAGTGTTACTCGGCATTTAGTCATCCAAAACTCTTCTTGAGTTAGGCTGCATGGTCTGTTTGTGGGACTTAGTCATTCACTGCTCAAGCAAATTCTTTGTGAAATCAACTGGACTTCTGCCTGAGTGAAAACTCTAAATTTTAGAATTTCAGGACATAGCCATGCAAGTGACATTGCTTCTGACTTTTCTTCCAAAATGAAACACAGCTGCTTGCTTCATCATGGATCTAGACTTTGAAAACCAAGTAGGTTAGACAAACTGAAAATACATGATGCAGATCTAGCTGGTGATAACCGTTACATTAAAAAAATTACTAGCTTCTGATTTTTAATTACAGAAATTACTTTTTGATTACACAGCATTTTTATCTATGCTTTTTCAGTTTTTATTAAAGAATGAAAATAGTTTGGGATAATTTGGCTGTTGAATGATTTTTTAAACTCCAGGAAAACTAACTGAAAATCTCTCAGAGAAATGAAGTATACTTTTTCCTACTTCTAACATATTTTTTTTTGCTTGAAAGCTACAGTGCACCTCAGAGACTGATAAAACTGTATGTGGACTTGTTTGGCCATCAATTCAGATGCTCACTAAGTGAACATTTTCTCCACAGTACAGCAATAGATGCTTTACCTTAAAAGAATCATGGCTTGCCTACACAAAAGCTGCTTTTTTCAACTTGTACAGAACTATGTGAATTAAGGACCACAGATATATGGTAGTCTGTTTTAAAACAGAAGTCTAGATTATCTCATCTCCCCCTGTGCTTGTAAAGTGAAAAAAACCCCTGAAATTGCACAAGGAGTGACAGCAAGTGACACTCAAATATTTACCTCTGCCCTTTCAGACCCTTACGGGTCATAAATACAACAGGCTAGAAGGGCTGTTCTATTGCAAAACACCATCTTCCTCCTGCTCTTCTGAGATTCCACACTTGGAAGAGAATATTTTACTTGACAGCACTAATTGCAGTAGTTCTTGATCACAATCTCTGAAATGGCCCAGCATGCAAAGACTGTGCACCCTGGTATAATAAACATGACAATGCCTATCACAAGGACACTCAAGCAATTAGGGAAGAGACTCATACAATGTAAAGATCTAAAAAGCCAGTGTACTCACTACACTGAAATGTATCTGGCCTTTATCCTAAACTACTTAGAAATCCCATTTTCAACTGCTTGTGTCATCTGTGCACATGTATTTTTTTCCCCAAAATTAGGTGAAGAATTCTTTCTCCCAAAGCAACAGTGAGCCAAGGAAACATACTTCAGAATCCTAAAAGCAACTGACAGAGCAGCTTACAACTACTGAATAATTTTTGTGTAGAAAAACCCCAATAATTTCTATAGTTCCTGCTGTGTGACACAGCCATCCTGTGCTTTGGTTAACTGGAGAACACTCAGGCTTCCAAAGTAGCTCCATGCCAAGCATTCAACAGCGAAAAGCTTGCACTTAGACTAATTTAATCCCTAGGCCAACTCCAGAGACATTTCAAGAAGTTATGCCTATAGCAAACTTGGCTTTTATTCTGTACTATAGTGAAAAAGTTTAGGGTTTTTTGTTAAAAAGCAGCATGACAACATAAAAAAAAGACTTGTGAAAACTGTTTTTTCTTTGTTGCCAGAACCAATTCTCTAGTTTTTAAGTGACAATATCACTGAAAGTGATGACAAATTTTGGAAATTGCATTAAATATACTGGAGTGAAGTTTGTATGTACTAATTTTAGACTTGCAGAAAATAATAACAAGGTTCATAGAAGACACACAACATCCCATTTCTTTGATGCTCCTAGAAGAAAGAGGTCAGATACTCACAAAGAACTCTGCCTGGAGTATGAAAGGATCCAGTGCCTTCTTGTGCAGTTCCTCTTCAGTAAGGATGTTTGATGCTGTCTGGAGGTATTCTTGGGCTGACTGTTCCCGTGGTGACATGACATAGCCAAAACCTTGCTCAGAACAGCCTGGGGTACACATATCCAGTGTGAGTGAAACATTTGAACCTCTCCTGCAAAACAGGAAGTTTTGCTTACAGCAGAACAGACTGACCCATTGTCAGCAATGGACACAGTCCCAATGATAAAACTGCAACTTTAGCAAAGCACCCAGCTTGTGCTGCCGTGTACATTTTGATCCCTAACTGTGAAAAATTGTTGATACTTCTTGCATAGACAAGACCAGAAGATGATTTTGTACACTGGAATATGAAGGCAAACACTTTCAAAGTGTTATCTGCAATGAGGTAACTGTATACTTCATTACCTACATAAAAGCCACTTGCTTGTCAAAGATGCTGCGCAGGCAACTGCAAGAAAGTTTTCATAGTTGTGTAAATCACACTGTATTTTTGGGTGCCAAAATACGGACTGACATTTTAGACATCATAGGTGAAAATCTTGGTCTTTAGTTTTCATGAGGCCAGATTCTACTGAATAACCATTCAGTAGTAGCACAGACAACATCAGTGAGGTAATATCTTAAGATAAACATTACCAGTTCAACATTATTGAAGACATGAGAAGCGAATTACAGCGAATAATTTTTCTGTCTGAAAAACTTTCTTTCTACAACAGTACATCATGAGAAGAGTAAAATGAAGGTCCCAACATTTTAACAATTAAAAACAGAGATGTTGTTGACTGTAGAATTTTTAGTAACTTTACTGTAAGTTAGCCACACAACATGGAAAAAGTCAAAATGTCTGCATTGTTCATTGAATGCAGTTTTAAAGCATTTCTGAGCTTATGTCAATCTCACGTCACAGACAAAAAAAGTAAAATTCAAATGCCATCAGTGAATCTATATTTGAATATCTTTAACATAATAATAAAAATCTCACAATATTATGATTACTAGGTATAATGTTCCATGCATCCATACAGTGAACCTATTTTTGATGACTCTCGACTGGCAAAATCTAGTTAGGAGGTGTTTGCAGGAGTTGTTGAAAAACCATGTAAACATGCAGGCATGACCAGCTCACAGAGAAGACAGTAGAAGTTGCTACTTGGATCACAGACCTTTTCTGGATTCAGGAGTTTTTCCAAAAGAATGTGCGGCCAGCCTCCTGCTATGATTCACAGTCATGGGGAAATAATTTTGGATGAAACATGACCACTAGTGTTAGACATAATCTTTAGAGACACCTTTCAAAAGATTTGACCCTACCATCCTGTTTGCTGTTAAAGAGCTGGATATTAACAGTTCTTCAGCATGAGGAAATGAGATTGTTTCTTCTTAAGAGTAACACTCAGTGCTGTTTGAATTTAGATAGCGACTATCCTTTGAATCTAGCTAGTGACTACCTTTCTAATAGCATAGGTGGTTAAAGAACGAGAGGGAAGCAAGATAGAAAAACAGAATGGATGTGAAAGAGGGATAGCTAGATAATTCAACATAACACCAAACAAAGAGTGATCAATGCTTGATGTAAATGAAATCTGTCAGAGCACAGCTCAAACCTGAAACACTGGCTGGCTTCTCAAGCACACGTGTTTGTTGAAAAGAAGTTCATTTTACATCTTAAATGTACACATTCTACCTAGTGTGAGAACATCAAACAATTGCTTTCTTTTTCCCATCTCTACTTCTTTGACAGTTTTTAAAGTGTAATTCATTACTTGAACCAATTGATATTCTCCAACTGATATTCCCCAATTCTCTTGAAACAGCAAGTATCTTTTCCTGCAGGCTAGTGGTCATCTGAGAAGAAATGTCAGCATCTTTAAAATGAGAAAGATGGAATGAAATCAGGGATAATAAAAAGCACAAATGACCGATGCATTTCAAACCCAATCTTGCCCATAACAAAACCCAGCAAAACTCATTGGTATCAGCAGGTTCAGGGACAAGCCCCAGAGGTTACTGAAATCTCGTATTTAAAGTAGAATATAACAATAAAAGGTAGAACATTTTAGGACAAATGCTATATCCAAGAATAAAGCGAGAAAAAAACATTCTAAGCTCACAGAGTGCAAATTAAAAGCCTCTTCTGTAACACTCCCTTTTACTGCATAATGTGGAGCTTTGGAAACTCTGCATATACTTTTAAAAATCTAAATTCCACTCTTTGTTTTAAGTTTTAGATAGTAGAATTAACTATGGTTAGAATTCCAAATAAGCTTGAAAACCTAGAAATGGAGAAATAAAGAAAGGTGATACTTTGCTATGTTGTGCCTTTCAGTAACCTCATTCTTATTATCATCACCTTTGCAGAATTTCTTCACAGGATTTCTATCATCAAGATCTTTGTTCTATTTCACTAAGACAACTGAAAAAGCACAAACCAGAAAAAGATCTTCCTGTTATCTTAAAACTGCCCTTTCCCAGCTGTGAATCTCTCTGAGAAGCTCCATTGCTCTGATGGTTCAAGCAGTCAACACCAGCTCTCCCCAAATTTTAATTACTAAGTTAATTTCAAAAGAATTAATTTACTTGCAGACTAACCCATTTATATGAGAATTATTACTTGTCCTGTGGTTTGCTTTTGAATAAAGGACTAACTCTCCAGCATGAGTGACAAAAAAAAAAAATGAACAAGATCCACCTCCTTCAGAGGTAAAAGCTTTCACCGCCCTGTAGTGGATTTCATGCTATGCAGTTACCATCTTGGGGAATGGCAAAAGACTGATCAAACACAAATGGGTACTTCAAAGGAAATAAATGATGCTTTTGAATAATACTTGTTGACAGCTGTCTAGAAATTGTATGTTTTCTCACTAATGTTTATGACTGGACTGAAAACAAGACAGGAAATAAAGCAGGTGCTTGGCTTTAAAAGCACATTTTAAAGTGACATACATGAAGGCAATAAAGCCTCCTGCTAGGCACAGAACTCCTAAATCCACAAAAACTGGGACCAGACATTCCCCTAGTAGTCACATCTACCCTACCTTTCTTGCAAGCCCACGGATTTAACTGTTAGAGTAGCTGGATCTGTCTCCGCTTTAATGTCCATTACGCAGTCAAAGACCGGAGTCTCTGGTACGGGATCCAAATCTAGGAAGTCATCCTCATTTTTATCCTCTGTCCACTCTGAGTACGTGAATGAAGGCTGCCGACTCACAGATTGGCGTCTGTCCTCTTGTAGTGGAAAGGGGGGGTCTGGACGGGCTCTGAGTAGATGCCAAAACTGGAGGAAACAAACATTTAAAAAAGCTTTCTGCTTGTTGCCAGCCCTCCCACACAGTCTAAAGAATGGGTTGTTAGGGCAGCATCTCAGCTCACTATAACGTGTTAGAACTGGAGAGTACTGAAGAGGACAGGAATGTTCCATGCAGGAGTAGCTTTGTGGTGCATGTTACAAGGATTCACATCTACCCATTCAAACCTGCTTTCAGCCACAGAGGTTTCCACAGAGCTGGCCAGGCTTAACTCGGGGATACAGTGGAAGCGGAATGTGCTTGTGACCATCATATGCAAGCCAATGTGATATCACTGTCCTTTTGTTCAGTTTCTTACCCTTCCTAGGCTTGTTTACAAAATAAAATCTACTATACTATTGTACAAATCATACCTCTCCCAACTTAATGGTTTTCCATCTAAAATTCAGATATAGCTGGGTTAGGAAAACTAAATATCATTTTCCTGAACTGTACCTGTGTGATAATCTGGCACCGTACCCTGAATTAATGTATAAACCAATCATTTTTTAAAGAGGCCTTGATCTTTATGTACCTGGTTTTGAGGCTCAGAATGCCTATATCAGTTTTTGGCCAGTGGCAATGACTGTTTTGTAATCTAATTATACCTGATTTAAACGTGGTATAGACATTAAATAATAAATCCTGAAGTTATAGGATATAAATGCAATATTAGAGTGTATAATATAAATTAATTAAAGGTTTGAAATGGCATGAATCTAAAAAATTACTATATCATATTGGTTTGTATGAATGCTGTGGCAGACTGGGTGATTTGGAGATGTATCAGTAGACTGTTTAATTCTCCACACAGGCTTCAGTTAAAAATTTCAAGCCCATCCCTGAATTCCAGGATCCGGAACCTTAGGCCAACTTTGTGCCTCTATCATTGAATGAGGAGCACCACTCAGACCACACCTTTACCATGCATGCATCAATCATGCTCAGACCTTTGAAACAGCATCACAAGTTCTTCCTGACAGAAAGGAATGTGCTTAGATAACTCTAAGGTTATCTTTGTTCAAAATACACAATAGAAACTAGATGTTACTGAGAAAATAAACACACAACACAGTCTTTGGAAATGGCACTGCTGAAGCTGTATAGTTATACAAACTATATTGTACTGTCATGCATCCTTTTGAGACTAAGAACAGGTTGCATTCTCCAAAGTAAAGCCTCTTCTGTCCTTTTCAAATATGGCTTTTAAATGGGTGGTTGAATCTAGGAAATGTGCCATTAAAAAAGGTCAGATTTCTCATCCTAGACTACTGAAGCACATTAGCTTGTATAGGATTTTAAACAATTTTCTTGTGCCTGTGTCTTCAAGCACTCCCATTTCTCTGAGCCTAAAGGACGAAAGGAAGTGAAGCAAGTTTTAATTTCTGTCCACAGTCAGGTTTAGCGAATGTTAAGACTCTCACAAAGCAGCAGTATTCATTTTACAGTTACTTCAAACTTTTGTTTTGTGTTTCAGTTAATCAGAGTACACAGCAATCACAAAAGCAAATATAGGAACATGATGATTAGACTTTTATTTTACACAAGTTTGGGACCAAGTCTGAACCAATTCTATCCTATATGCTTGGCCTGTTACGTGACATGCAAGAAGCCTGAAGATCTGATGCCATTTTCATTCCTCAGGGTGACTTCTAGAGCTTGGCAGTCCCACAGCACTAGCCATGGTTCTTCAACATACTGCAAGACACCAAGAACTGAGCAGTTCAAGTGTTAAGTATCCACTCAACAATTTTGTACTGCTGGAGAGTGCCATTGCTCCTAAAATCAACACCTGTGGTGAGGGCCAAGTGTAAGGTCTAGGTACCAATTATATATTAGAGATTCTACACCTGATATGGTGACACCGGACTGATTTTACTGGCGATTTAACACACTGTAAATCCAAAGGAACAAAAAGTTCAGCCTAGAACCAAAGCAGCTCTTCCTTGGGTTTAAAGAAGTGTGCAGACACTGACCAAAACACTTGAAAAAAATAAGTTATACTGAAAAGTGATGGGGTTAAACTAAATAATGGAAAAATAGTCAGCTCTGAAAACCTGTGCAGGAAGAGTAGACAGCTCAATGCTGGTTCTCTGCAGCTGCCTGTGTCTTTAACAGAAAATTATATGAGACAGAAAACAGCATGACTAATACAAGTCTCAAGCACTCTACCCAGCCTTTTATTTTCACTGTGATTGCTAACCTCTCAACACATTCTGGTACCTGGGTATTCTCAGAAAAGTGCCTCGAATGTTAGCTGAGGTCTGCTCTCCCGTAAAATTCACTCTACATGTATGAGTCACGAATTCCCTGATACAAGAATGAGCTGGACTTCAGCATGTGCACAGACCAGACAGGGCCTCCGTTCTCTTGGTACAACTTCTGAGATTCTGCTTGCCCACCATTTCTCAGCCTTGTTACGTGGTCCAACAGTTATTGTTCTACAGTAAAGCAACAAATACAGGGAACTACTAAAGCATTACCGTAAGTTACCACAGATGCTGAATAAAACAAATTCATAAGTTGCTTTTCACTTGTATGCCATCTAGCATACACATCAGTGTGGGGCTGATATACCAGGTCCATCTATAAAGAGAGAAGGGTACATTTGGGAAAGAAAGATTTCATCACAAAGTCACTCATCAACGTAAAAGACCCCTTCAAAGTCCCTTCTAGGGAGCACATTCCTTAAGTCATATTAAAAAAAAAAAAAAAAAAAGAAGAAAAAGAAAGAGAGCGAGAGAGAAAGAGAGATCACTCAGCTGAGACAGATGGAAAATAAGGAAAACCGTCTTCATGCAACTATGTATTGTCCACCAGGCTGGGATTCTAGAAATCCTGCTTAGATCCATCACTACATTATTTTTCTGCTAATGACTATTTTATACCTTATTCCCTAAATACTGGTAGAAGCAGATGTCCCAAAGCAGCATAACTTGAGATGTCAGAGACTAAGGTGACAGGTAGGTAGGTAGGAAGGGACAAGGCTCATATGGTCTCTCTAAACAGCCTCTCCTTCCTAATGCCACTGTTAGAGAGAACATACTGGGCAAGACGGATCATTGGTCTGAACTCGCCAGATGTTTCTTACATTCTGATGGTCTGAGACTTCTCCAGAGAACAGGCTGTCACACAGTGACATTCATACCTCCACTCTAGCTAGAAGATTATTAGCACAAACCAAAAGAATACAAAACAGAAGCAGCTTGACTACATGGAAACTTATAAAACTGTTTTCTGTAGAAAAGCTTTAACCAACACTTAAAAATGGGCCAAGTCTGCTCTCATCTACACTGCTATAAGCATTCACTTACAAGGAGTTACTACATGTGCAAAGCAGTTCAAACCGAGCTCAGAATTTTTGGGCACAGAGAGCTTTAATTTTTAAGTTACTTTCCGTGCTAAGAATGGGTCAGCAATAGAATGTTTCCAACCATCAAGAAATAGCTTGGATATGCAGAAAAATCACACGCCCCTGCTATTCCAATTTCCAGCTCAGAATGTTTTGCTGCAAAATTACCTGGAATTCATAAAGTTCATCACAATTCTCAGATTTCTCCTTTTTGTCCTTTAATATGTGCAATATTTGCAATTACAACATCACCAGAATTTTATTTTTTTGAGGACGAAATTCATCGGGATAAGGAACAGCAGCACCAAAAAAAAGCAGAAAACTGCATAAATCCAGCTAACTTCCTCGCCTACATCAATGATCACAATAATGGAGGCAGTAATACTAATTACACTTTGCCTTGTGAATGGTTTTAAAAAGTACATTCACTCGACACCTTGAACAGAAGATTTTGCCACTGTGTTGCCTCTGAGTGAACTTAACCATGGTATGTAATATGACAGACTTCCTATCAGGGAGTGTGGCCAGCCATACAAAGGAGGTATTCCCCTCTCCTTGGCACTGATGCAGCTGCACTTTGAATACTGTGTCCAATTTTAGGTCCTCCAGTTTAAGAAAGATATGGACAAACTGGAGTGGGCCCAGTGCAGGGCTACAAAGGAGGTCAGGGGCCTGGAGCACGATTTTTGAAAAAGATGGAGAGAATTGGGCTTGTTCAGCCTGGCAAAGAGGATGATGTGGTGATCTAACAGCAGCCTGCAACTACTTGAAGGGCAGCTCCAGAGATGATGCAGACAGGCTCTTCTTGGTAGTGACAGCTGATACCACAAGGGACAACAGTCACAAGCTGCAGAAATTCAGCTCAGATATTCAGCTTTGGGAAATTCAGATCAGACATTCGGAAAAAATTCTTCCCCAAGAGTGCCATGCAGTCATGGCTCAGGTACCCAGACAGATGATACATCTCCTTCCCTGGAAGTTTTCAAAACCTGTGTATTAAAATGCACAGCTGACCTTATTGGGTATTGGCAACAGCTTTGCTTCAAGCAGGATGTTACACAAGCAGTCTCCAGAGGTCCCTTCCCACCAACAGTCCTGTGATTCTATGAGGTACTTCATTATACTGTGTGTCACTCAAACAGCATGTATACAGTACAGCTTCAGCTTCCCCAGCTACCTGAAGGTGCACTACTGTAAGGACAGGAGGTGATGTTCCACTTGCATGTTCAGTAACTGCATTTCCACTCTAACAGAGCAGTATACAGGGGGATGAAAAGCCACGTTCAATTAGAACTCCATAAAAAGAAAGAATTCGCCATAGCTTTCCCATCTACCACACAACTTTGTGCCAGTTACACAATCAATGGAGAAACAATATACTCCTCCTGCTCCCAAACAGCTGACAGCTAACTAGATTAATTGTAGTCATGCCACTAATCTTGTTCTGCAGCTGGGGCCTTGGCCTACATTTACAAGGGCATTACATTCACAAGTACACTGGGGCTCTGGAACAGCTCTCTCTGCCAATGGATGCTCTGCAGGCAATTCATAAGGCAGCAATATTAGATGGTCCTGTTACTGGACCACATCCCTCCTATTAAGAGTGAAAATAATTTGCCCATCTGTGGAGGGAAAGAACAAAAAACATCAGTGTAGTCCCCAATTCATCAAGAAATTGAGTAAAGAGAAGTGCAGTCATGATTCCTCTATGTAAATCAAGCAAATAATTATATAGAAATAGCTCCAAAGACGTTGCTTAACAATCAACTTGGGCATAACATCAACAACTTCAGGTAAATTAGACATCTTATAAACACTCAATGAAAAAGGGCATAGTTTGCACAGTATCATAACTTACCAGAGATCCTACAAGTAACAGTCCTAGTGAAGCTAAAGACAGCAGGATGTATGATACCACAATGCTCCCGATTTTAGTCAGGTCCTGTGAAACAACGGAATTGACAGTGATTGATAAAGTATTCTGGGGCACAGTATAGCGCCTGCATGCGTGTTCTTGGCAAACTCTGCATTCATTCTTGGATTCTCCAATGCAAATTTAGTCATACCATACTCTTGTCTGTGGAAAAGCCATTATCAACAACAGAAAAAATGCTGGGCTTTGGATAAGACTGACATTGAAACCAGCTCTAAGCCCCAGCATCTCAGGTCTAAAAACTGGATTTCACTGTGAAAGCAAACAGAAAATCTGCTTCCTACTCTCAGCATTGTCAATACTGAGATCTGGATCCACAATTCAATTTTGTAGCCTAGACCAAAGTTTCATTGACACAGTCATTGTAATTTTATACTGTGGCAAAGGGCTTTGAAGAAAGTTTAGTACTGTTCCTGGGTTTGTGGGTCCTTACATAAAACCTAGCCACACAGGACTTCTGTTTCCTACACATTCTGTTCATTCACACCATGGGCAGGGAAATTCACTCTGATTTAAGTCATACTTAAGTAGTTTATAGTTCAGCCTATTGTCAGTAATACATTTAACATTCAATTCCAGTGGGCAAGGAATTCTACTCTGTTTCTGACTCACTAGTACAGCTAAAGAGAAATTCAGAGTTAAGAGCTTTCATTTGTTTATTTTAACATCAGAAGATTTCTTTGCCTTTACTGTTTTGAAGTCTAAATTTGCACGGTAGATAGTGCTGTAATAAATAGTCCTTAAAGATATGCATGAACATCTGCACAGTCATACTTGGGATGTTCTTATGGTACTGTTCTAGGAAATCAGTTTCCTCCACACTGAACACTTATTTTAAGTCAAAATCCTATAAGTCATGGATTTGCTGAAAGTAACAATTTGTTAATGATTGACCCACTGCAAAAAAAGGTACAGGCAATACTCTATAAAGAGCTCTGATTGTGCATAATAAATCCAGTTGAGAAATGGCAAAGAAAAAGTGCTTCTGTAAAACAAACAAAAGAGCAGGTGACTTGCAGCTCATAAAAATTGTTAAGAAAACACAGAAAACAGACTCCACTGTACTTCAGCCACAAGAGACACTGAGTCAGATTTTCTATTTGTACTGCATAGCCACCGCTACAAAGATTATGTACAATGAATCTAAGCATTCTGATAGCAAATCTATTTCACCTGATTTTTGAAACTAGCTGCTCACCATTTAATTAAGGTTCTGTCCACATTAGAGAAATCTGCACTGAGTATAATTACCCCCATAATTTATCAAATGAATCATACTAGTATATGTGTCATTATGTCATGGTGAGAAGCTAAGCAATTTTACTGGGGTAGCTTTGTAGATATAATTGAATCTGTACACCTGAAATACTTCTACTGCACATAGATATGCCCTAAACACTTAACAAAAATAGACTTTTGTGACTGAGTATCTTGTGATTTATGTGAGTTAAGCCATTCTTCCAGAATTTAAGCTTCTATCCATCCTAATAAATTAAGTTCCAGCTCTCCCTTTACTGTGGACTAAACCTTAGTGAGCTGATTTCTTATTGCTTTATTTAATTTGCAACCATTTGCACATTACGAAAAATGTGCTGTGCTGATCTAACATCACAGCCAAAAATTCAGCCCTGTATCTTGAAGATAAAATATGGATCTGTTTTCAGAAAACTCTTTTCACATTTCAGGACATACAAACAATGCAGCAGTCACTATATTATATGAAGTAGTATATGTGCATTATATTTTTAATCAGGTGAGATTATTACAAGCATCACCCAAGGCTACTGACATCAACTATGTGTAATTAGAGAGCAGTCCAGGGACTTACCTCCTCTTGATCTGACAAAAACTGTTTAAATGGGGTAAGCAAGTAGAACCCCAGGTCAAAGGCATTCTGAGCTGCTGGGATAGTCGCATAAGTGGTGTACCACAGCATCACGCAGAGAATCTGTGCAATCAATCAGAAAATACATAATGAGCATCTCTCATTATACAAACATTCATTTTCATTTCATGTCTGCGTAATTAACTCATTTAGTTCTCACTGATTTCATGTTGATCATCATTTTTGCTTTAAGATGTCAGGTATTTTCTAGGCTGTAGCTGAAGAATAAAAGACTGAAGGCTAAATGCTCAGCTACCATTTTCTAGATGCGTGTCACTGAGTTAAGCAAGCTTACTCTGATCTACACTAGCAAAAGGATTGCCCGTGGCAGCCTGTACATTGAAAGAGCAACAGATTCTTCTGACTTCTGAAATTTCAACATTATTACTTTTAGATCAAAACTGGTAATTCAATGAATTTTGTATGTTATTAAGATACTATGGCAAAGCTTTCACAAACAGGCATGTTTACATAGGCATCCCTATAAACATATACACAAACATACACATGTTGAAACATTTAATTTGAACCACTTAAGGTTGATGCACACACCACAGTTAGCATAAAACTATGAAAGTAATGATGCTATGTTTAAACCCTCACAGAGAGGTATACAGTCATCCCCAACTTTAAAGGATACACCTCCAAATCCACTGCTTATCAAGGCAGTTATTTACCCCCACACATATCAGGTACAGAAGACTGACTTGTTGGCAGATGGGTCACTTGGCAAAGGAGGCATTTGCAGAGGGTCAGGGAATGGGATGGGAGTCTGGGACATCAAAAGGCAGGGGCTGTTTGCAAAGCAAGGCTGTGAGATGTGGCTGCAGAAATGCGAGGACTGCAACTATGTCCATTGCTACACCTACAATGAACGAGGAGGAAACCTCCCAAGCCAACAAAGCCTAAAAGAAGGGTCCTAGCATTTGAAAGCAATGACAAGCTGCCTTACCAGTATCTGAGAGAGAACAAACAGATAAATTCTGTCTCCAGGTATTAATCCATTCCACCAGGCAGTCCAACGAAGCAGTGCTGTTTTTTGGGAAGTTTTCAGGGACTGCTTCTTTCTGTTCAGCTGTCCCTGTTGTCCTTCAGCTTCATCCATTGACTCCATAACAGCTGGATTGGAAAGACCTTCACATGAAAACGACATGCGCAAGGATTGAGTAGTATGTAACCCTGCAGCCTCCGCGGAGGCTGGAAGGGCTATTGTTTTCCTAGAGACGATGGTTACCTCTCAGTTCTGCATCAGTAAGCGTGGCTCAGGATTGTGAGCGTCACACTCTACTAGTGCAGCTGTATTCACCTGCCTTCATCAGAAAAAAGTGAGTGTGGGCGGATAAATTATTTTCTCTTTCTTTCCGGAGGTGCAGATTCTAGGCTTTGTTGTTGATAAATTCTCATTTACATTGCTGCACCTTTTCATTTTTACTTTTTAAAAGGAACTATCTGTGCTATTTCCTAGCTCCATACTAACAGAATACGTGGTGGCAGAGAATCCATTTTGATTCTCCCTGACTGATTTTTTCTATTCACCCTTATTTCTCTGCTTTGTCTAACTTGATTATAAATTTCTGAGGTAGAGATGGTTTCATGTTATGTGTTTGAATAGTGCTCAAGGGCTCTGGGTTTTGGCTGAGTGTCCTAAGGCACTAATAAAATAGACTTTATTCTAATAACCTACTTCTTGGATGAATTCATACTCAAGAGCTATTTAATAATGTTGTAATGCTATTCCATTCAGTGGAAATATGCACTGGAGTGGCTGTTCCCTCAGTAACAGTATTTTGAACAGTCTGTGTAGATACAAACTAATTTACAAGTGAAAGATCAGACCCATTTGATGTAAGCACTACTAATTTACATCTTTCTACATGAGGAAAGCCCCAAGACTGTCCTATGCACAACACTGTAGCCTTAAACTTAAGCTAGCCACCTGTGCCCCAGGGAAAGGCCATATTTTTGGCCCTTCCATGGTTTGTAGGGGTCAGGTTTCTACAAAATGTTCCTCTCATTAGACATTTCTCTAAATGTCTCACAATAGTAACTCTAAGTCAGATAAGCATCCATAAACTAGCTACAGCTCTAATTAGGCAAATGAAACCAGGATCTATGTATCAGCTGATGGTCTGGCCATTGGTACAGCAAGGATTCATGAAAGTATCCCATTCTGATTTCTAAAATACAAAAATGTGAGAATGGACAGGAACATGAGGTGTTTATTCCCACTCTGTGATTGTTCTGCCTCCCCTCACTGAAACAGATCTCAGGACATCCATCCCTGCACAAGAGAACAAGGTGTTTGGGAAACACTGATGGTTTCCTCTACAAGGTTCTCCATTCCCATAGCTGCCCAGTAACAAGAGGGTCACCACTGTGTAATGACTGGGAAGACCCAGAGACACAAGAAGGAGCACCTACTGGGGATGTACCTGGTAGTACCTTGGAGGTCAGGTTACTGGTTTCTCATTTTCAAAATATTCCCAGTAAGTTTATGATGGGTAGCAACCTCAGCAGGGTTTGCTGGCTATAACTGGTTATATGCAGCTATTTTCATTGTCTTTACATGGGTATTTCTCAGGAAGCAGAGAATGTGCATCCAGGTAGACCTATACCCACGTATGTCATACCATAAGTATATGTTGAAATTAACTATTTCCCAGGAAGNCTTCCAACCCCTAGAATTCTGTGATTCTGTGATTCTGTGATATCCACGTATGTCATACCATAGGTATATGCTGAAATTAACTATTTCCCAGGAAGGTCTCAGTACACTAATTTGCATAAACACTATCAAAATTTCACACAACCCCAGCCTGTATTTCTCACCGTGATAAAACTTCCTTCACTTTAATCTATATGTCTTTAATGCTCATATTTCAGAAAATCTTTTTCTTTTTTTTAACTGACCTAAAGCTCATTCACCTGCCTTATGCAGCAAATAAACAGAATTCCTTTGTTTCATATCTGTAACAGCCTACGATTTTACAAGATCACCTCGGTCTATGTTGGAAACAGAACCCTGACTCTAATACGATGATGTGAAGGCCACTTAACCACATACCTTCTGGAACAAAGATGTCGAAGTTAGGGGACCGCTCTGTGTCTGTAACCATGGGGATCTATGCCTCTCCACAGCTCAGAAGCCCAATTCCAGGTATTCTAGTGTTGTCTAGCAACAGCTGTACAACTGTAGGAGTCACATTCTCCTTACGACTGGCCTATATGAAGGACAATAGACTACTTCTACTTTCAGTTATTTTTACTGCATAAGGCACAGATCTGGCCTATGGACCTAGGAGCCCATGATTCCAGCTCTGCTGAATTGATACAGTTATCAAATATACAGGTATTTTCACTAACACGGTAAAAGACAATGGGAGCAAGAACTAAAATAATGGAGAACTGTGTGAATTCATATATATAAATGTATAGATTAAGATTCGTGTCTTGGGTATACAAAGAAAGTGCCCTGGATTAATTGAAGTCCACTCAAAAACTTGCTACTGTAAATTACAAAAGAAGAGATTTTAACAAACATAATGATGCCCACCTAGGGTTCTGTATTGATTTAACTATGTCAGCTTTAAATAATACTTCAATTACCATTCACACTTCATCTTGCAATCCTATATTCCTTTATTATTTGTCCTTACGGGCCCTGGATTCTTTCAGTGCACAGATTAGCTAATAAATGAGTGAGACATCAGTAAAGGTTTCCTGTATCAAGGTCAGAGTGAAGGTCTTGAGACAGCTGAGAAGAATGACTACATCCAGGAGGAGCGAATTAAGCCTCTCCTCTGCTAGTGACTGACTGATAGTGAAATCTAACATCCATGTGAGAGCCTCATCAATTCCTGCATCATGGAGACTGGATTCAAATTCCACGAGTACTTCTGCTTTGAAGCATGCTTGCTAGAAAAAACCTTTTGACAGAAGAATTAAAAGGTCTCTGACATCTGTAGCAGCCACATGGCTTGTTCAAGCAACTTGAAATTTGAAAACAGCACCATAAACTTAACCTCATCCTTGCTGTTCAGGGAAAGGAACTTTCTGGATCAAGCCAGTGATCCATTCATTCTGTATTCTCTCCTTAAACGAAGCCATTAGTACAAGCTGGCAAAAATAAATGGCACAACACCACTATGGAATAATCTATACAGGGAAAATCTTTGTCCACTCAGAAGGTAACAGCTGGCTTCCATAACTCAGACAATGCCCATTTTAAAACCCTTGTGCCTCCATCTCTTTCCGATTTCCTATGCAGGTACAGAAAAGGAGGAAGAATGAAACAATTCCTCAGAAAAACATGTGCTTAGAGTACTGGACTTAGCTGAAACGCTAAAAGGCACTGTAGTAATACTAAGTAAGTCAACAATGCCTTGCAGTAACAAACATGCTATGATCCAGTCAAATGCTGCTGCGGGTGAGGCATCAGCAGCTCTGTAACTCAACTGATTCATACTTAGAGCCTTCAGGGCAAAACAAAACAAAAAATGTGCAGAACCGCCTATCTGGCTGTATTTCCTAATGAAGTTAGCACTCCAAAAGGAACTTGCGTCCTCTCTCGTGCATGGGTGCTAATGCTCAAGGAATTGACACAGCTCTGTTGGCAGACTTAATTTAACAAAGTATTTTTGAGATGAAAAAAACACTTGTTCCTTACCAAAAAGATTTAATAGAAATAAATTGTACTCCAGTAATAAAAATACAGTGCTCATACAATTACTAGACTTTTACCTGCACCCATCATACTGTGCCTGTGTGAATTATGCTTCTGGGGGACTGGTGGTACTGCCTTTTCATGGGGAAATTTAAGTTTTGCTAATGGTGGCTGCTTCTTCATTCATGGTGGAACCCCTGAGCTCTGTGGAACTGCCTGCCAGACATACAAGATAAGAGGGGAAAAATGTGCCTTGCCTGTTCCGCCAACTCTCCAGATGCAGCAGTTGACACACCACAGCAGGCCAGCTGCACTGTCCCATTAGTTTTATGTGTTCGGAGATCCATATCCCTCTGACCCTGTCTATATCTTCATGATGGCTGTGTATGGCAAGACTCTATAGGAAGGGACCACAGTATGGAAACATTGCAAAGTATGAACATGCCAGCAATACTAGATTATCAACATTTCACACCAGAGTCCTAAATCCACATCTTCAGATACCAAAATCACTGTCTTTGATTTCCATCTAACTGCTAGGGAGACATGCTGTTAATTAGAGAACAGGAGATGAATACTGATATTGGTCTGCAAATCAGTTGCTTATTTTCACATGCACTTAAATTGTGTATGCAGGACATAGCCCTGGCATTGTACTTCACTTATCTGGTCAAGACATTGTTCAATCTGCAGGTCATAAGACACACTGATTGCAGGCATGTCCAGATGCTGACAAGACACATCAAAGCTGAATGAGTTGCCTCAGCATGCACATGAATGAGAGGCAGCTTGTGCTGGAGGGTAAAAAAACAGCTCTTCTGATCAAAGAATGGAGCTTTAGGAGAAAGGTACTAGCTGAGAAGACATTATCTTTTTTGCTTGCTACTGCAGTATGAGAAGGATTGAAATGGAACCAGAAATCAATCTTTCTTTTGCACTACTGTGGTACAGGAGGAAGCGGACCTTTCATACTTGCATGACAAATACAACCTGTGTACTTACATTCCTCTCTTCGCAGGAAACCAGCTGGTGGGTCGCTATTCTGTAACTCAGAAACTCTTACTGAACTTCTTTATAGCTAGCCAATCTCAGATATTAAGGACCTGCCAGGCAGAGAACTGAGGTCTACAAATTTCTAGTCCAATGCTTCTCCAGTTTTATCGGCAACATTTTTAACAAACTTGGAGAAGAAACTTCCCTCTCTACTTGAAATAAGTTCTGCTGTAAAGAATATGCAGCCCCTTTGTCCTGCTGGTGGGCTGCACAGCTCCATACTTAAATGGCCTATTCTCACCTCCGAGGAAACAGGAGCCTGATGCCAGTGTGTGAGGAGAATAGCTGCCTTTCCACTCAGCAGCTCCCTGCTGAACTGCTGAGTCACACATTTTCTCTGCATTCATCTTCACACTGCTCCCACACAGTCCACCTGCCACTTCATCTGGGATGGGTGGGAGGAGAGAAGAAGAGGTGAAGTTAGAAAAAATGTTCATCTTCACCCAGAACCATTATTATGATACTGCAGGGTCATGTATAAAAGCAAGCCTGCAAGCTGCTAGAGAGGGATGGAGAAGGGAAATACCAGATTGCAAGACAAACTGCCTCCCCCTCTTCCTTAACAAGAAGAGACTGGCCAGTGAACAAGTTGCAAACCTCATCTGACTCCCTATCAGTCACTAATGTTACATGCTTGCTGATATGTTCCACAAATTTCAGGCTTGAGACCAGGTTTTGAGGTTTTCCCTCTCTTGAGTGAGTTAGAAGAGCTTTCAAGCAGCTGTGATTTTTTTTTTTAAACAGTCCAATATGTACTGTGTAGTAACTGACCGGCTGTGCAGCCAACTGACAATACCATCCAGAGAGATTCCAGTTCCTAGGGGCATCTTCAATTGAGCTGCTGTAGTGGGAATGTCCAACAGCCCCAACTTTCATCATTCAAGAAGATAAAGGCAAAATCTTAGCCATTTTCTCGCAGCTTCCATAAAACCCAATCATAACAGGAGCCAGCACCTCCTACTACCTATTAAATTCTTATGTAGAAAAGGGAGTCTGCTATCATGGGTGGGATACATGTTTATCATGGTTATAGAGGGTCCAAATTGCTCTTAGGTTGGGCTGTACGTACAGAAACATACATTTAATTAAATTATCAAATTAGTAATTTTTTCTGTAATTGTATTTCTGGGCAATACAGTTTATAGGTCATGAAAAAATAAAATGCCCAGAAGCTTCCTAGTTTATTAAATCAATGATCTGAAAAAGTGCTTCTGAAACTGACTTTCAGACTAAATCAGGGTAACTGTGATTAATTTTCAGATTAGTTCTTAACGTACTACTACTGTTAATATTCAGTCTGAAGGCTTTTAGGAACTAAATAAGGATTTTGTTTTACTAAGCAGAACTAGCAATTGGAAAAGTAAGCCTGCTTTTCCCTGTGAGAAAGTGTCTGTTCTTAGATAATGTTCAGCCTTGCTTCTCAGTACTACTTCTGGTGCAAGTCTGTTCACTGAAAACATGCCTGTGCTCTTCAGGTCTGAAGTGCAAAGAAAACACCCAGTCTCAGAAGAGTAATGACATTGAATTAACATGCCTTTTTATATCAACTTCCACTCCCCACCCCCTAGAGTGGCTTATCATCATGTTGCTCAAGAAACAGTTCATGAAAAAGATATGATAACTGCAGGGGAGAAGAAATACGGGAAAGAGAAAAAGCAACACTTTCTCAAGTCTTTGAGAAGACTTTGAGTCTTCTCAAATTTCTGTGCCCCTGTAGAGTATTTTTGGTTCCAAATACTTGAAAGAATTTGCAAAATACAATTTCACAAGGCAGTACTCTGGCCTATGAAGTCATCCCTGAGGAGGGAAGGATGCAGCCTGCCATCAGAGACTGTTTCACTGAAGGGTGAGACTTCATTTGAGCTGCCATCAAACTCTTCCTTCCTGGAAGAAACCAGATGCTCAAGACAGCACTCCTCCCAGACCTGGAAGACTACACAGTGCTACTGGCTGCTTAATACACTTGCTCTCTTACTAGATGGGCTGGGTAACTTACTTGATCATCTCACCAAATCACTAGTCTACAATAATTCACATGAAACAGAGTTGCAAGGACAAAGCAGCTCAAAATACACTTGGCTGACACCGCTCTAAATCAGGCATAGGGCTCACTTACATGGGAGTGAGAAGAAAACAAAATCACCAGGCTCTCTGCTCTAGAAAGAGAAGCTTCCCAGTTCAGCAAAGATGAACCACTAGGAGCCATCAGAAGCTGTAAGGGACTGTCAGATAAAGCAACCATATTGAAATAAATGAAAACTACTGTACCATCTGCTAGGGTCCAATTCTCCTCCAGTACTCATTATAAACTGCTATGTCTCTACTAACAATAGGGGGCTTGCTCTTCATTTCCAATACAAGATTAGTTATGTCCTTGTCCACATATAAATTGTACTCCCACTACTAAATCAAATACACAAGAAGTTTATTCTTAATGGCTCTATTAATGCTTACAGGTCTTTAACACAAGACATGTTGTTAAGCACTGTCCTTTTTACTTTTCTTTTCTCCTGTCTATTTAAAGGATATGCTATTTCTCATGGCAGCTAGGGCCCCTAGAGCTGTGTTTGCTTAAAAAAAATAATAAAATATTAAATATGGTGTCAAATGACAGCTCTTACTGAATGTAGACCCTCGGTGGGCAGAGACAGTGAATGTTAACTTTATCACACCTACACATAATTAGCATTTGCCATCTTTCAATCAGGGCTCTATTCAAAGCTTCTTTTGTTTTTGGCATAAGGCTCTTTCTCTCTTTCCTATTAAACCGCTTACAAGAGGTCTGTCTGATTAGTGCTTAACAATTAGATAATTTTTTTCTTTTTTCTTTTTTTTTTTTAAATAAAGAATACATTTCTTCATTATGCTGTTTTCTTCAGTGAGTTTTCAAGTGCCCAGTAATAATTTTAGAGGTGCCTTGAGCTTTTGTAAACAGAGTGCAAGTTGACTTGCAGTGGAGTTGGTTGTCCCAAATTATTCCCCACCCGTAAACTCCCTTCCACACTGAAAATGGAAAGCCACAAAGAAGCTCTGTAATTCAATAAAGAGCTATGGCTTTGACTGCTCATGAATCAGCCTTGCACAGACAACACAGCCAGGAAGAACTGTCAACAGCACAACAATAAAGATTGAGATGTACAGGGTTGAATCCTCTTTCTGAAACAGGATAACCAACTCTCCCCTCCCAAACCCAAATTACAATTTTTGTGCCTTTAGCCTTTAACTACAGGATATACTTAAATGTGCCTGAATAGAAGCACAAAAAATAGTAGCAATGATTTAAAACCAGTCAAACAGCCTCTGCAATACAAAAGTGCATATGCCAATCAAAAGAAACAAGCATATTCTGGTTTCATGCACATCTGAAAGTACTTACTACTCATGCTACCATCATCTGAATTGGTGTTAGCACACTTGTATTGCTTGAAAAAAAAGTGTATTTCTTCTCATAAATTAATAACTTCTACAGTTCTAATGCTAATACCATTGTGTGTTTCTAATTTCTGCTCAGTGACTTAGTAGCCTGATATGCTGTAGGTAAGGAATCTGCTTTCTGCTCCGGTGAATGAGAGGGTTTGCAACTTGAAGGTGATATGCTGGCTTCCTGCCAGGTTCAAATGTGAACATTTTGACGTCATTCATCAGAGGATAGCCTGCTTGACTAAGTGACTAAAATCTTATGCCCTGGAGCCTTCACCAAAAGCATTTAGGAAAGCCGCTATCACATTCAACATTTATTTCAAAGACATTCTCTTCCCTGAGCAAAGTAAATTATATCAAGATCAGTCTAAACAATCATCCTCAGCCACAAACCTGATACATGCCTCAAGGGTACTATCCCAAGTATAAGTATTTCACTTTCTTTCATGCATTTGAAAAGGCTATGCTTGCACTGCTTGGCTTCCTCAGAAAGCAATGGCATCATTTAGACACTACAGCTTACCCTCCAGAATAAGAACTTGTACAGGTAAGGGTGTGAACATCCAGAAACAGGACATTCATGCGCAATTTTCTCTCTGTGTGCTATTTCCACCCAGGGCTACTCCATTATGAGCCAAATGCAAAGCCTGCACAATTAAGTATCATTGCTTCCAGTTCAGTGCTCTGCTATGTCTCTAACTGCAGTCCTTTCCTGTCAGGGGCGTGCTTAGGCTATTTAAATGTCGTAAGTGTAATGGTCTCCTTAATCTCTTCTCCTCCCCAGCCAACCACGTAGCAGCACAAAAAGTGGAAAGTGCATGCAGAAGAAGGTAACGGTCCACTCTGTTTACTTGTGTCTAGCCTATATGGGTTCCTGTACAGTGCTCATCAACACTGATACACAGCCTTAAGTAGTGAACTAAAAAAATACAACAGCTTGCCTTCTCATCCTCTCATTCCCAGTGAGGGAACATGCATAGAGCAATATTTTGTCTAGACAGATAAGCAGGCATGCACAAGTTGTTACAGATCTATGTCAGAGAAGGTGAGACAAAAAAAGCACAGGATGATGATGAGATTTGCAATTACTTTGGGAGGAACGCCTGCAGTCATGAGCTTCACTCTACAAAACAATCCAAAGAAACAAACCTCTCATGGATGCGTGCATCCCAAGGCTTCATTTGATCCAAGGTGACTGCACCTCATGCTACACAGCCTCACGCTGAGTTCCCTCAGCAAGAGCTGACATTATCAGCAGGTGTGCAAAGTGGTAAGCAGGGTTCTGTGGAGACCCCATTTTGGATCCTGCATCAGCATAGCATTTCTACTTCTGGCTCCAGGGCCAGCTTGGTATCAGCTAGCCTAGGGATTTTTGTTTCATACTCCCGCAAACAGTGCAGAAATGCTCTTCGATAGCTTAGACTGAGACCAGTCTGGAGAGGACTTGAATATGATCTGATGTTACATGGAAGCAGGTGGCAGGTATGCTACATTTGTGGGAGGCACAGCTGCCAAAGAGGTACACTTAAAGTTTCCCATTGGTACAGATACAAAAGGTCTCATAGTATCTCCTATTCTAAGGATGAAAAGACAGCAAGTTATTTTACCATCTCATCTATGCAATACAAACTGGGACTATTCAAAAACACCGCTTCTCAGGCCTTGGTTAAAGCTTTTCTCCCTTTTCAGAAGCTCCTACTTTCATAACATTTATATTTCAGGTCACCACAAAGGCACCAAACACATCCTTATGGCTCCTAGTTGCCCCACTGTTCTGGCTCCATGTTGAAACACTGCTATGCATATAATACATTTTGAAATATAGGTAGCCTTCCATAGCATGTTCCTTATGACATGTGGGTGACAGGATGTGTCGATGGAAAGCAAGGTATCCACACAGCTATATTCCTGCTATGCTATCCAGAACACTTCATCTGCATTAACAGGAGATGCCAAACGCTTCATACCAAGTCTCTTCCCACACTGAGGTATACACTTGACTTCAATATAAAGATGTTAAACCTACACTGAGTTATCTTGTAAATCTCATTCTTAGCTTCTAAGGACCAATGCACCACTTTCAAAGCAACCCCACCTCTGTCTTCCTCCACAGGGGACAGATTCTACCAGGAGATTCTTTTTTTCTTGCACCTCTCAACTCTCAGTGACAACTAAGTGCATTACTTTCTCTTGGTCCTTTTTCCTGAAGATACCATTAACTATGCTGGGACGATCACAAGCAGAATGAATAAGAAAGAGCTACATTTTATGCATGGCCCAGGTTGAAGCACTGTGATCCATTTCAGATATGCTGAGTGGAGACACAAGAAACAAAAGAATAATCAAGGAAGTACCAAGTCCTGCTTTTGGGGGATAATTATAACATTCTAGTGCATCCTTTCATCTTTACAGATCTTGAAATGTTCCTACCAACTGAAAAGGCACAGCATCACCGAATCCATACATGCTCTTTAGTAGCATGCAGAAAAACCGCAAGAACAAAGGAAGCTTTACCTAAGACCTGTTGCACAAGCATTTTCCCCTATGGAAAACAGCACAGGCTCTTCAATGTCCTGGTAAAGGACATTCAGAACCTGCCAGTAAGAGTACATGAGGTGCAAAAAGGGGCCATTTTGAGAGCCCCTGCACGAACATGACAGAAAAAAGAATTAAAGTATTCTGACAAAGCTTTCTGTATTTATCTTTGTCTCCCACAGAAGGCATAGAAAATGGAAGGCATTTAGTGTCTTTCAGGAGGGCCATCTCTCTTCTTGAAAGCTTGTAAAATTGGTCAGATGAAACTTTCACTTATTTCAGCAGGATTGTTGCCTGTGCATGGAAGTTGAAACCAAGCCTTGCAGCCTAATCACCTCTCCTATTTTTGGGTTCAGAAGTAAGAGACCTTTTTAACATACATATAAAGAAGGCAAAGGCATTCAAACTGCTAAGGATTTTGCAAAGCAACAACCTTGGACTGTCATTTGAAAGTCAGTCTCCAACATACAGTATTTATCTGCCTATTGTCAAACAACTGCTGGAGCAGAAAGGAGTTTTCATAGAATGTTATTTAATTAAATCTGGAACATTAATGGGTTTTTCATAACACTGTGGCATTGTATCTACGAAAAGCAATGAAAAAATGGTTCTATTTAAAAGTGGTAATAGCTGTAGTCTTTGAACATATGCTTAATGAATAAATCTGTTAGGAAAAAAGGCCTGTGTGTATTGTAAGGGGTTAGTATGTTTGTTCTCACTTAAAGCGTGCCATGATGGCAATTATCAACAGCAAATGGCCTCTATTGTCAAGACTAAATAAAATTCCATCTAGCCATTTACTTTCAGGTGAAATTATTTTTTTTTCTTTTAAATAACACATTCTTTTAGCTAAACAGCTGAGTTGGAAATAAAGCAATGCCAGATTCATGTTATTAAGGACACCTGAATAAGCATTCGTGCTCTTTGGTAGGTGCAAAAAACCACAATATAGTAATATCCAGGCAGCTTGCTACCACAGCATGGGGTGCAGCATGCAAGAAGCCAAACAGACTACAGTGAAGAGGCATTCAGATCCCATGGTGAGAACAGTCTAACAACCCAGTACTAGCACATATCATAGTGGTGGGCGCAATTTCAGGGATGAAATTATATAGAACACAGTGCAACACAAAACCTGAACAGAACAGACTATGTAAAGCTTAGATGACAACCAGAAAGCTACCATGGGAAAGTACATGAGAATAAACTCCATCTATTGGCTTTTCATTTCCATGAGCAGGTGGGTGAATTTAATCAGCCGGCAGATTTGTTTGTGAAATTAAAATGCCAATTCCTTACGCTGGGAAGCAAGTATGGAAAATATCCACAGTTAAGCCATAGTTGGCTGGATATTTTTAAAAGAAGCTTGACAGATGTTTCTAAAGTACACCGCAAAAAAGTTAAATGTGTCAATATTTACTCAACTGCTCTTCTGCCCTCTCAAAAACTCTTCTCGCAGAGTGCCAGAATCTCTCCTTTTTTGCTAAATCTGAGAGTTCAAGCTCCTCAGTTCCACCCTGAATGCTCCTAATGAAGGTTCACCAGGGCATACTCCCCTTCCTGTTCTTTCCTTCCAAAACATGCTTGAATACAGCTCTCTTTTTGCTACATAGCCAGATCTCAATTGGAAGGCACATTTTGTGGTGAAAGGGCCGTGGGAACTCTGAGGTTGCATTCAACCAGATGTTTGAGTGCAACACACTGCAGCTGGAAAACTAACAGCCAGGTGAGACCATTCCATGATCACCTCTGCTTTGCTCTTCTCAGGCAGTAGGGTTGGGAGACTGCTCCTCACTGCTTCTGGACAACAGAACATGACTCAACAGCTGCTCTCCATCAGCTTTGCTAACTTCTCAGTCCTTCTAGTCCCTCCTCTTTCCTCTAAGAACTTTTGCCTGTGAACATGCAAAGTAGATCCCGATTAACAAACATCAGAGATCATGAGTAGGTGGAAAGAGATAAGAAGATGCACGAAGATAAAGTAAGTCTCAGGCTCCCAAGACTTCTTTTCTGAGAGAGAACTGTGATACAGTGAAGAAAATATTCCATCATTAAAACCTTGAATTATTGGGGATGGTATTCCCCTCCCACTCTCTTCTTCACGCTATCCTTACTGAAATACTTTTCTCATTGAGGCTTCTCGCATTTTCCCGTGGTGACAGAGATACCACTAGCAAGCATAAGGAAAGCACGAAACCTCAATCTGCAAACTGGTAAGGTAGAGGTCTAGAGATACTCTGACAACAGACAGTAGACTTCCAAAGGGTGGTTTGCTTCAGCTAAAAAACCAGTTTATAAGACTCTCGCAGACATACATCAGCAAGGTTCTGTTCTCAAAAATGATTAGCATTTTTACCAGGCTGATTTTCAGCTTATTTCAGCATGCAGTTATGTGATTAGTTTGTTCACTAATCAATCAATCAGTCCACCAACCCAAGCAGTGACCATGAGACCTGCATAAAATTTGGTAACAATATGTTCAGTTCAATGTATTGCACTGGTTTGGGATCCCACATCCCTGAAAAAGGCCCTTTGGTATTTTTGACCTCTAAAATGTCTGTTCTGTGACATTCTATCAGGTCCTACAAAACCATTCTCATCAGGTAACATAAAAGATGACAGTTACACTACACAATGGACTAGCAGCAACAAGCAGAGAAAGGAGAAGATAAAATAAAGATGACCAAACTGACAAAAGAATGTGAGTATGTTTAAGAATAATGGAAATGAGAATATCTGATGAGAGAAGAGATGAAAGGAGGAAAATAAATACAAGACCATAGGATAGAAGCCCACATGAGGAGGAGTAGTGTGAAAGCCTGGCAGAAGGACTGAGTGGAAACTAAAAACAGCATCTGGCAGCAGCTCAAATAAAACAAGGCAGCATATGCAAGAAGTGGCAGTAGACTGAAAACTTCCTTCCTCTCGGGGATTAAGTAACCTCAGAGTTAGGGTAGAGAGTTTTCCCTCCCTCTCCTCTGGAATACCTTGTTTTAAACTCTGAAGCAGGAAAAAATCTAGTTAAACTTTTCTGTGATTGTCATTTCCCAATTGCCACTGTGAGTTCTTCATGGAAATTTTCAAAAGAAAAGGTGCAGAAATCAGACATTGATTTTGATTCACTTTTCTAGTGAGAAACACAATGGTGGGTATCTTCTCCCCAAATGATTTAGGGACTCAAGAAGCTCTAGGTCTAGGGAAATGTTCAAAATCCCCAATCCAGCCAGACAGGACCCTAGTTCTGATGAAACAACTTCAATAATTTTTGAAAGACAGACATAAGTTTAATTTTCAAAAGCACCTTAAAAGCATGGAGTCTGTTTCACACCGAAAGAAAATGAGACAATACTGCACAGCTGCTTTTGAAACCGAGACTGGCATGCTTCTGAACTGCTGCCTACCTATGCTTTGGCTTCCTTTATTGTGAGTCTGTGAATATAGGACACAAATGAGTGTGTATTTGTAACTCACAATTAAGAAAACACAGAGGGGCAGTTGTGAGAACATCAAATCCTACAAAACAGCTAGTCTGAGGACAGCCCAGCTTTTCAGATCTTAAACTGCAGCAATGTTTGCGACATTTGCCCCTGCATAAAACCTGAGAAAGTCCCATGCAGGGAAGTATTACAGCCCTAGCCAGGGCCAAATACAACCTCCATTCTGTCACCTCTCACAGAGGTGGAACATGGCCTTACAGGTAGACATGCCTAGCCAAGCAATGCCATTTCATGGAACATCCCACCAAGCCCAACCAGTTTTTTGTCACGGTGCGTGTGCATAGGCTGCTATGTCTAACTGCACAGCTACAACTAACTGTACAGCAGGAACAAACTACAACTGTGATTCTTCCCTCCTATGACCACCCACAGCAGGGTTGTAAGTGGAGCTTGCTGTTGCTCTCCTCAGGTCCATATGCCCACATCAGAAACCAGGAAAAAAGAGAGAAAGACGATGCCACCCAGATCTCACTCGAGCAAAGATAAAGCACGTGGTCAGATTTACCTTATGTGACAGTCCCTGTTGTTGAAAATAAAGCTTAAATGGTGGGAGCTACATACAGAGGGATGAGAGCACTGTCCTAATATGAATCGTGAAAGAACAGTCCTGAATAATCCTTGGAGGACAGTAACAGCCCAGAGATACTATTTTGCTGCCTATGTAGTGGTAGAGATACAGTAGAATGCTCTTTTATCTTGGACTTAGAATCCCAGTCTTCCTAGGGACTGCCAGAAACTTTTCTAAAAAACAAATTCCATGATCCATCTTTGAAATACAGCTGCCTACTTCTGCTAGCACTCCTGGGTCATACCGTATTAAGTATACCTCAATGTCCTGTCAATATATGCTCATTATTCTTGACAAATCTTTAAACTTTTCAAGTGACATTATTGTATTAAGGTCCAAAGACTGAAACCAAAACAAATTGGTGTGGTCAAATGAATATGTGAGCCCAAACTCAGGTGCATTTCACTGAATTTGGTTATTTTTTTCTTTGTAAGCACAATACAGCATTAGCAAGCAAGCAAGAGGCAGCTTCATCTCAATCTGGAAAAAACTCCCAAACCATTCTGACACTGCAACTGGAAATGTAGTGTTTGTCTGGGAAAGAAAGAAGCACGGTGGAATGCAGCTGGAGGAAAACAGATGTACATCCCTGTGGTTAAAGTAACTTGGCTGTGGAAACCCAAATCACAAGCTCTGCACCAAAACACTGTGCTGGATCAGCCTGTATCTATTACTTGGGCTGCTAGGTTGAAGATGACAACAAACACCACTTCAAAACACACCACTACAAACTGCTGTCTGCAGAAACCTGTATGCTCTAATCCAGTTGGTGTGGCCTGCTAGGGCTTTTGAAATTCAAGATAAACCTTTGTAGCAGTTCATAATTCGAAAATGCATACCCCACCAACACCAAACTGTCTGCATTGTCAGAGACCAGACAGCTTCACAGTTTTCTATTTACAGTGACATGATGAAATGAGGCAAGAAAATATTTTTATGCACAGGATAGAAGGAGAAGAGCAGTAAGTCAACTCAGCGGCCATTTGCCCAGCTTGAGAAAGGATGAAGTACAAGAAGAATTAAAAAAAATGCCGAAGAACTTGCCCAGCCCTTCATAAAGGTATACCACACAAAAAAAATCTTCCAAACATTAGTTTCCAAGTAATTGCTTTTCCTTTAATATCTTGACAAAGACAAAACTTTGCCATGAGTATTTACCCATGTTACCCATATAGCATGTAACACATGGCAAATACATGTTAGCCATGTATTTAATCCATTTGCAAATGCTAAACATTCCAACCTTGGTTACATTGCTTTTGATTCTCCTCATTGTTGAAACTGACATTTTCACCACTTTTACTTAGTGTGTTGTGAATGTCACTCCTTCATGATTTGTAATGGAATGGGAAGCAAAACAACCTTATAAGAAAATGGGTGGGATTTTTCATGCCAGAATGGCTTTTTTCATGGTTCTATTTGCATTCCACATGCAAGCATATGGTTAGCCAAACTCTGCTCATGTTACTATATAAACATTTCATAAGCACAAATCTCTTTCTGAACCAAGCTTTCGTTAGAAATGCTGACTACTGTTTATAAATACTACAGTGAAATCATGGAATGTCCATGTAATGAAAGCTCAATGTTAAATGAACAGTGTCTTAACTTGTACTTGTCAAATCATTAAGAAAACAAATCTCGTCTTCCTTCCACTATGTTCCCAGAGAAGCATTCTTTCCACTGAGAGAATATTGCTATATTTTATTTCTCAAATAGAAGCACTATAAAGTACGCACAGTCAGACTAAGGCTTCCTTATTCACCACTTCACTCTCTTTGTAAGAAATCTCCCCAAAGTCATCAAGATTCTTTGTGCAACACTGTCAAATGAAACAGGGATTACAATCTGGCAACAACATTTACTCTCTCATGCATTGTAGATAGCCAACACCTTCCTTAAAGTAAAATTCCTTGAAGGCAAACTGTCTTATTAATTCTGAAAGAAACTGTACTAAAGCAATAAGGAACTAAAACTAGCACATGATAATTTAACAAATAAATACTTGTCAAAAAGAATAGACTGATTTTTAATTTAACTCTTTCTTGTAATGAGGGTTTGTGTACTCGCAGTGCTATCTTGCCACTGCAAACTGCCTCATTTTCATCATCTCTCTGGTTCTTAGATGCTGTTCAGAGACGGATCGAGATTTTTCATCAGTTTCATTTTCTACTGCGTTTTGTGTACAGACTGCAGAAGAAACTTGCTTTAATAAAGATTTAACCGAAAGACTTCAACTTCAAACTGACAACCCAAATGCACACTGCTTCAAAAATAGCACACTAATTTTGCTCATCACCACAGACTCATGTGACATCTTTTATCTGTATCCTGTTTTCCAGCTGCACCACAGCAGCTCACAGCTATGTTGCACAGCTACAACAAAACTTTTCAAGCCTCCAGGAACACCATCCAGTTTTCTTTCACTCTGCACACTTGCTTCATGAAATATGTTGGAGGTGAGTACATGCAAAATCTAACATGAGGCAGTTCTGTGAAATAAATAGCCTTCTGTGTACTTAAAATTACCATTTTCCAATCCAACCATTTCATGGTTTCACAATCCCTTTTCATGGGCTGGTACAAACATATCCTAACAGCTTCCTAATTTTCAGAATTTCAAAGTGAACACTGGTTTAACATTTGCCCTTTAACCTACACTAACCAAGCAATGCATTAGAAGTTTCTCATTAGCTCACATGCTCTGCAATGAAAATGACAGTATTTCCTTTGTATGTATTTTAATGACTGCTCAACTTAGACACTAGAATACTGGAAACCTTTGGCCACATTCTACATAGCATTTTCTGCAATACTGTGCTTGTGACAGCTGAACAGAATGATATCCTTTCCTTAGCCAAATTTGAAACAAGGGCCAGACAAGGGTCAGTCTACAGTCCTATGACAATGCCTGGACAATATCTTCAAACTTTTATTGGAGCATCTTCCATCAACTTGAATGACCTAGGTTTGCATTTCGTATGCCATTTCCTGAGCCTTCACTCAAGTTAGTATCACTAATACTTTCTAATTGTCTTTGACTCTTATGCCCAAGCCAGTCTGTTCAGCCACCACACACTGAGGCCTTTTCAGGGTACCTTTTCGGCAAGAATGCTTGCCAGAGGCAGCCTATACAGACAGACTTTCTTCCACAGTACTTTACCAATGCTTCCATGCCGACACTGTAATGTTAACATGAAGGAAGGTGCATGACCTTCAGCTCACATTCAGCTGGAAAACTTTACCACAAGTTTTTTTGTTGGAACTATACCACTTTGATGACACACCATGAATGATTGTCGATCTTTTCTTTCTCCCCTCCCACATCAGGTTTTCCCAGGCTAAGCTTTTCTGCAAAGCAGAACTACCCACGCCTTATTCTGCAATAAAAACAAAACTGTTCAAAAAACTTCCCTTTGTATTGCCCACATATAAAGAGTAAGCCAGTATTGCTGCTGAAAGATCTTTTTGATGAACAACCTGCAGGTTACGTGCATGAATACATAATGTTTTGGCCAAGCAGAATTCAATCACAAAATCAGTAAGGTTGGAAGGGTTGGAAGGGACCACAGTGGGTCCTCTGGTCCAACCTCCCTGCCCTGCTCCAGGGTCATCCTAGAGCACATGGCACAGGATTGCATCCAGACAGTTCTATAATATTTCCAGTGAGGGAGACTCCACAGCCTCTCTCTTTGTTCATCCACGGAGGCTTCTTGAGCCCATGGCCTGACTTCTTCCTCATCAGGATGCATCATTCTTGAGCCTGGAGGTAGTGAGCCTTGAACATCAAACGATCTCAGTGAAGATGAGAAGTGAATAAAAAGGGGAACACTTCTCTTAGGGCAATGTCAAAGTCTAATGTGAAAACACACAGCGAAGAAGTGAAGTCCCATACAAACCAGGAAAAAAATAAAATAAAATAAAATAAAATAAAATAAAATAAAAGCATTATTCTACCAGAACCATTCACACATTTCCCCCCTAAGCAGCCATATCAGTCAGTAAACAGGAAATAAGAAGTGAAATGTGAAAGACCTCTGAATATATTCAGTATCCATAAGAATCATATACTGGATTTATAGGACATAGATAGAATTTTTTTTAAACTACCCAGTTAAAAACAGGATATGTGTGTGGTTTCTATTTTAGTGGATGAATTAAATTCACTCATGGTTTAACTCCATAATTTTAACTACATTTTACTACAAATTACAGTGCATTGATAAGTTTTGATAAATTTTGCAAAGTGATTTCTGAATTAATAATTTTGCATAACCAGCAGAATTGCATTTACATCTTGCTTTGAAATTAATATAGTCTATGACTATGAAGATCAGGTAACATACAGTATCATGTTTTTACTTATGGTAAGTGATTTGAGACAAAAAGTGCATGTTTGTACATGTCCTAACATAATGAGGCCTTCAATTATTTGACACACATACACACCACCTCAATATAAAAGTAAATAATACTGATGTTTTATAGTCTAGGTTTAACACCAGCCTCAAAGGATTTGGACAAGACTGTGTAATGCAAAGGCTGTCAAGAACACTAGCACGACTCTCGGATCTTATAGAAAGCAAAGTGCATCCTTTCTGCTATCAAATGAGTGGCAAACATCGACTGCCAGCTCGCCAAAGATGAACACTTATATCTAGTATGTAAAGAGAATGTCAAAACCCAGGAGAAATATCTCCAGGTTACCTGAGGTTTCTCAGGATTCTTATATAAGTAATAAAAGGTCACAGCTCATAAAAGGTTTTTCAGAAGCAAAACATAAAGCAGGTGGAATGAACCCATTCACCTTACAGCTTGTTAGCATATAGAACATGTTTTCGACCTCCAAACACTCCCCAATAAAGGCTTTCAGCATCCTTTTTCCATAAGCCAGGCCCCCTTCACAACATGGAGCTGATTCCAAAGGCATACCTGCATCAGCTGAACTGGCTTCTGTACCATAAAAACTACAGCCTGCAGTAGTCTGCAAGGCATCTATACCTGCAAGATGGTATGAAAGGCTGGTCCAGTGCAGCATTAAGGCATATTAAGGCTGTAACTGGAAGGCAAATAGATCAGCTAACCAATAAAAAGGAAAAAAGGTTTATCCACACCAGATGCGTGACTGAAAGTCCAAAGTCCAGTAGCTCTAAAGACCATTATTGTGCAGATAGGAAATACTTTTTGGTAAGAGACAGAATATGCTTAGAACCAAGTCCAGAATGACTTGAAAACACCCACTTCCTTGATGATTAAACAAAACTGATTTACTTGCTGCTTACCACAAACAAATAAAATAGATGTTTGGGACAGCTATGGACTGGATTTAAAAGGACTTTCTAAGGAGCTTTTAGCAGACAAAGGCTCAATCCTTTAGGCATCCTTAGAAATTCCAGTTAAAACAAGCTCCATAGACCTCAAGTAGGTAATGGGGGTAAAACGGACTCTTTGCACAATGTGAGAAGCACAGCTAGATGAAAAGATAGATTTCACTACAAAAAGATCTAGCAAAAAGTACCTTCCATGCTAACTGGGCTTTGCAAAACATTTACAGCTGGCAGTGAATAGTAGATTAGGACAAGTTCTGAAAGAGTGTATGACTGTATTTTTCATCTGTACTGAAGTGACACCATGGTGTATCTCATCTTCCTTGTCTTACTTACCATCTGACATGTACTCAGTCCTTCCAGTCACATAGTAGCTCAAGTTTCAATGTCTGCTCCAGGACAGATGGTCCCCTGGGATTATCATTTACGTCCTTTATGCACTAGAATCCTAAAAAATAAGTGAAAAAATCTAAGCTTTAACACTATCATATGTCCAAGAATCACTCAGGGCTTTCATGCATACTTTTTCTTGCAAAGAAATTCTAAAAGACCAAGAAGTGATGTTCATCTATAAAGGAAGTATCAAGCCACTGATCTGCGGGGTGAAGCTTGCAAAGGAGATGAAGCATATTCCTGTGTTGTTATTGATCCATTTGCTTTTGCCTGTTGCCTGCATATGGGAACTGAGATCTACCTGAAGCCTTCCAGGTATCCAAAGGGTATGTACCATACTGTCTTTCAGTATTTGAAGAAAAGAGGAACTACCACACAGTGAGGTTAACTAAATACATAATTTGGAAACAGTCCATTATAGCCTCAGAGGCTGTGTCCCCAAAACACCGCTCAAAGCATAGCAAAAACATGGTAGAGAGGGTCATACAGGCATGTAGAAAGAAACTCACCTCAAACAAACTACAAAGACTTTTTCCTTCTTTACAAATTCTTCTAAGGGGAGGGGGGTAGAGATGTATTCTTTGCCCAGGTTATAAAGTGCTCTGCCTCCATGTAGATGATTTGTCATCCACTTGTAAAGCATGTTGCCCTGTAACAGGCCAGTTCGTTCAGAGTCTCATTCAAAGCCCACAGAAACAAACACAACTCTTTCTGCTGATGCCAACACACTTTGTATCACAAACCCAATCAAGAAGTCTCCTGAGGAACAAGAGTATAAAGTGCTAACTCCTGAAAGTGCCCTCTCCTACAGAGGTCTTGTTGAAATCTCAGAATTAATTTAATTAGAAACTGAGCTTTACAGTTTCAAACAGGCTAATAAATCAAAGACCACACAGATATCTAGACTTCAACTCTGACACTGGGACATGAGGTGACCACTGCATATAGATAAGTACATCTGCATGTTTTTCTCTAACAAGAAAACAAGTCACATTCTTAGATGACACTAGGATACCACAAGACAGCATCCAAGTAAAAGCAAATCAGCAGAGTCATGTGTGAGGCACTCCTCAAAAAAATCACCTCAATCAATATAGCACATCTCAGCATTAAGCAATCCTTTGCTACCCAGGACAAGGGACTACTAAGTCAAGGGAGGAAACTTGCTGTAAAGGCCTGGATACACACTGTCTCTTTCACTAGTAATACAAACATAGTATGGAGTAACTATGTAGGTCTAAGAATAAGAAATACTGTGTAGACAGTGTTTGTCAAAACATAATGTAAAAGTTATTCTTAAAACCAGAAAAATGAGGCATAAAGCGTACAGATGGTATTTATACTTTTATAGCCACTTAGAAACACCTCTCTCTCCCTCACAGGAAAGTTGACAACCAATTATTTTCAGCTAGATGTTTTTATTAAGTTTGTTTCCTGATGTGTTGTCTTAAGTCAAAGCTCAAACACAGACAAGACATCTTGCAGGCAAGTCCCAAGGGGAGTCAGCCTTCTTTTACAGAGCAGGCGCCACTCAAGACAAGGCACTATGAAAAGATGGTGTAGATAGTTCCAAGTCCACCAGCAGCACCCCCATTGCTCCTTTGAAACCTCTGTTGATAAGAATCACCAGGTCTGTGCAACAGTGCAGAACCAAGAAGTAACTGGATTTCCTAAGTGACTGCCACTGGAAAAAAAGGAATCGGTGACTCTTGACTCACTATGGAAGGCCAAATTATATCCTCAAACTACATCAAGTGGTCTAATAAAAGATGCTGTGCCTCTCTATACAGCTCTCCTTATGCTACTTTGTCTTGACACGAAGGGCTCCAGTACCTGAACAAGTTGCCTCAGTATATAAAGTGGAAGTGTAATTGACTCTGCATGCTCTCAGTCCAATGCAAACAGAAGACAAGATTCCTGAAATTCAAGCAAGAAGTGCTTAGTGCTTTTACAAAAGCAGGCTAAGAACATGTACACATAGTTACTGTGGCTCAGCTGACACAAGGTAAACTTCATCACACATCTTAGTCTTTAACATAAAGCTATTTGCAATGACAGTAGCCCCAAATGCTGTTCTTTGACCTTCCTTAGTGCCTGCAGTTCACCACAATACACAGCTGTTGGTACAAAAGTGTTTCTTTACACACACTGCTATGCAAGGAACTCAGTGTTATGACAAGCTGTAGGCACAAGGCCGTATCTCTAGGTTCTTGTGGCTTCCAGAAAGACGAAAGCTCTTAAGTTATATGCAACTGCTGTAGTCTGCCTTCAGTACAGGTATCTTGCCAGACTCCACACTTTATCACTTTCTCTACACTGTCCCTAAATTCAAGCATTCCTCCTCTGTGTCCTCTGTCCCTCACCATGTAACTTTAGGAAATGTGTTGTTTTAAACTGCTGAAGGAAATAAGCCTATCTATTGCCTAACACGCCCCATCTTCCTGTCTAACAGCACATGAATGATCAGAAGAAAATACCACTAAAGCAAGGACAGTTAGAAATCACTCCTGCCTCTGAAAATGCATACAGCTTTATTCTCAACTACCTTGCATCTTGAAGTTATTACCAATGCAAAACTGATGCGAAAATAATATTCACCATTTTACACCTACTTTACACTGATGAAGAGAAATATGCTGCCACGTGCCCATGACTAAGATCTTGAGGTGGAGTAGTTTTATGGAAAGCCAGTCACCTTAAGCAATAAAGGCAATACAACTGCATGGCCTTGCTTTTAAAACTCTTCTGTGTGTGTCCTTCGTTATACTGGCACAGGCAGCTAAAACTAGTCACAGGAGCACTTACTCGTGTGCATTAGTGCCAGCAAAATCAGGGACTGAGTTAAGAGAAGATTTCAGCACTTCCTTTTGCTGTGTGAAAGCCCTAGAGGACATGTCACAGAGGACTGATAATCAATTGCAAAACTTCTGGCAGCAAGCACTCAGCAGCACATTAGACTACTTCATTGAAGCAAGAGTGACTATCTTGTGCTCTGTATGAGCAAAATCTCATGCTTTTAAGCTACTGGGTTAATTTTTGCTGAAAACACTGGCATAGTCTGCCCACACACAAGCAAAAATTGTGCATGCAATTATCTGGATATATACCCTGGCACTGACAGAGCAGCCAAGCAGGTTAATATACAGGAACTTCATCACAGAACAGTAACACAAACCCAAAGGGTGGAACACAAAACGATAATATGGTTTATTGCTACAGTTCACTTTTTCCCTGTTCTGGGAAGGACATAGAATCTATTCCAATGAACACATCATCCAGGCAATCTGCAGCAATGTTGTGTTGCAAGGTGTGCCTTCGCTCCATCTACAACCCCAAGTCAGACAACAGTACTTGCCTTAATAAGGACTACACAGAGCTACACACTCTCCTTTTGTCCTTACATTCCCTTTTCTCCATCTTAGGAATGGACAAACCTGAAGACAGGGCTTAGTCTCCTGGGGCAGAGGAAGAGAAATATGTTATTAGAATAAAGCATGCAAATAACCGGCTTCTGTCTTGGGATATGAAAACCAAGTTTAATTAATCATCTGAATGGAAAGTACAGTGTATATAATGCAGACTATCTGTGGACTCTCAGCCCAGACATTCCATGCTTGTAACTGCTAGTCCACATAATAGCAATTTTTGCTGGTAAAAATAAAAGTAATTGGAATGAAGTATCTAGATGCCAACTTTCACAGAGATCAAGAAAGAAGAAACAGGTGTTTAAAACAGAGGAAATGGAGATCAGTCCGTATTACCTAGACTTTTAAGTAGTTCTGTAAAGGAAATACAGCTTTGTTGCTTCTTTGAACTCCTAGAAATTTGTCATCAGATAGAAAGGTATTCAGTGCTAAAAGGATATTGATTGACAGGTTCTGCCACTGTCAATAAAAGAGTGTCTCAGAAAGAGTCTGAAAACCTGTACTCTGAAGTCTGCTTTCTGAAATACTGTATCCTTATGAGATAAATCAGTGAAAAGCCTGATAAACTTGGAAAAAATTTAGCTCTGGGAACAACCTAAGTCTGCCCACTGAATACTCAATCATCTGGTTGTCAGGCCACAGAACTGTGATTTGGTGGCTTGGGATTATGTCTTTAGTTTCCAGTGTCTCCATTTTTTAAGATTCAACTCAAGAGACTGTCTCCCATTCTGTGTTTGCAGAGTTCTTAGCTCAGTGGGTCCTTAATATTTTTTTTTATTTATTTAAATGAGACTACCATCCAAACAACCAACACTTAAGCTTAGCTTCATGCTGCGTTTAAGGTGATCTAACCTTACACTACTGCAGAAAGAGAAGAGTTTGTTTCATCCTGTTCACTCTCCCCTGTTGCATCATATCCATCTATCTTATCTATGTATCCAGCAACAAGGCTGCTGCTTCAGCCTGCGGAATTGATGGAAAACTAACTAATTTGGGGGGTGGATTAGTCATCACTGGAGGAGTGAAAAGGGGACTATCTTCAGTGGAAGCTCACTGCTACATTAAATGCAAAGTTGAACTGCACTCTGCCTACAGGGATTTACAGAACTTCCCTTGGTGTTCAGCTCAGTAGTAGCTGCATGTATATTTTAAAACTATGGCTAAGCAAGCATCAACTGGAATTCAACTCCTTTGTTACAGCATACTAATTTTTGTGAAAATCTCATATCAGGGCAGTTAAATACAAAAATTTCCAACAACGTTCCCACTGGAAAAAAACAAAATGGTTTCTCCAGCCATTAAAAAACAGGTAAACTCAGATAATTACATATGATATGCATGGCTATGATAGTGAACATTTGTAGCAATTACTTGAAATTCTGATGTCATTCACAACAGATATGTCAGATGGTAATTTTAAAAACTTGATCATATACTAAAAACTATGACCAATATTGTTTTCTGTGCATAGAGATAAACATCCTGCTCAAGGATCTGAACTCCTATTTAAAAACAAAACCAAACATTAAGAATAAAAAGCACTCAGTATGGTTCTGAGACACATATGTGGCTGCATTGCATATTCCCTGCCTACACTGACAGTGTGGGAGCTCTGTTAGTCATCTAATACGCATATTTGCTTGGCAAAATGCCTTTACTTTCTTATGCAGGCAAGAAAGATGATCACTGGTTTATTGTATCCTTACATCTTCATTGCATGTTCATCAGCCAGTACGACCAACTCAAACTACAAGCTGTTAGGAGACAGATCAGTTCCAAGTGAAGCCCAAGGACTGGAAGGTTAAAGTGCATCTGTAAAGACAAGGGTGACACTTAGATTCATGCTTCTTAGACACATTTTTTGGTGGCACCTAATGCTGTTTTAAGAATAAGGACCTTTTATTGAATAGAAGTCTAATTTAGCTTTGCTTTCAACCCCAACATAGAACCTTTCACTACCTTCAAGGCCATTAGAGGTTCCCAGCTGGCTTGCTTTAACTGTCCTTGTCTGCCTCCACTCTGGAGGAAACTGAAGCAGAACCTGAATTTACTTTTCAAGTCATAAGACCTCTTTGACCCAGACTATAGCAGGATCACACAGATTCCATCCTTCTGGCATCCCAATTTCATTTAAACCATACAAAACACATACAAGAAATGCGTGACTTTTTAGTGTAATGCTGACAATGAAATCTAGGGAGGGAGGGAGAATTTCCAGGCGCCTCAAATGTTGTCAGACCTTGAAGAAGCTACTCTGGCCATTTCCCCTCCCAATGGCCCTGGATGCTGTAAATTAGTTACATACTTTATGTTACAACCTGCTTTGTAAAGAATTAACAAAGTACCAATTAAATTACCTTCTGGCACACAAGGGAAGAAGTGCAATGAGGGGAGGTAACTCACACTGTTTCTTAGATATCTTGGTGGAGAATCCACTTAACATGGATTGCTTTATTTATGTCAAGAAGTCTCACGTTGTCCTGCTCCACTGAGGAAACTGGCAAGACCAGCCTTTAAGGGCAGTTTGGGACTCTTCTAACCCCTCCCTTATTTTAAGTGCCTCTGGCAATGTGGGCTGCCATGTCTCTACTGTTTATGCCCCCAGTGTGTACAAGTTTGGATTCCTGAGGACTGCAGTGCATTGCTGTAATGGGCGTTGATTGAGCTCCATGTGTTACTATCGAGCTGAAGGGAACACCTTTTGACAAGCAGGAGTTCAGAATAGGCAAGATCTGGTCTGATATAGTGGAGCTCTGTCTTTAAATTCTATGATGGTAAGACAGAAGACATATGTAGGAAGCATCCACAATAATCAACCATCCTAAGTTCATTAGCAATTAATTTAGTGAGCTACTAAAGTCTAGCAAAGATGAATCCCGAGAGATTCTGGTCACAGTTACCCTGATGTAAATCAAAATTTAACTCCTAGAGAGAACATCAATCTCCATGACAGTTACATCCAGCTACTCTGAATTTGTGCACTAATTTTCACAGTCACGTGGGAGATTTGTCTCAACACAAATCAGCTTGTCTCTCCTGCAGATTCTGCAAGGTACACAGAGTTATATTTCTGTAAAAATCCAACCTCAGTGAAACAGCAAAATTAAATTCTCTGATGAAATCTAAGCCTCCCATCAGGCAGAAACCCTTCCACAGAGCCAGTCACTAGAAGTGGTCACAATATCCTCCTCAGCCCTCCGTCTCTGGGCAGTAAGGGTAATTCATTCTCACTGGATTTCATGAAGCACAACAGCAAGCATCAAAATTACTCCATTCTTCTGCCTAGGACTCTTGTGAGTATTAAGGATACCAGATTCACTGAGTGCACAGTTTTGAGTCCAGTCTCACAACCCTACCAAAATCCACATGAGCTTTCCAAGGCCATCTTTCTAAGAGGGTAAAGAGGGGGTAAACACCTTCTGGCCATTAGCACTGCCCCATGTGATATACACTGCAGCTGCACTCAAGAAATCTGATATGAAAGAGGAAGTACTGTCCTACCACAAAGCCCTTTGTCCTTCTCCGAACTCTGCTCAGCTCTGCAACCCCATCTCTGCACAGCCATCACTTCCCCCTTCCTTCACCCATTAAACTAACCACTGGATTAAAATGATGTAACGCCCCTTTCCACCCACATGAATCTCAATCCAAGTAGTGCAGCACTGCTCATGAAATTTTCAGTTGATTCAGGTAAGGAAATGTTTTTATGCTTCTGGGTGAGCTAGAATACAGGTCATACGTAACAAAGAGCAGAAACAGATCACTGGCAACATACACATGTAAATGTTGTAATTCTGAATTCAAATATATGTCCAGAGAGATTGTCCAATGGTTTGTGGAAACATTATGGGGAGACACTTAGAGCCACTTTTGCTAGACAGTTTAAATTCATATTAAGAACTTGCATCAAACATATTCATGTGGGGATTTTTTAAGCAAACTATAAATCTCCCCATATGAGCCTAACTTTGAAAAAACTGGACACATTCCTACCCATATTCCATTGATGATTATGTTTGCACTGCAGATCCTAACTGCCTCAGCTAGTTTTACCCTTTGCAGGAACCGACTGTCTGCAGGAGCCCAGAATCTGCTTGCTATTCCTTTGTTTTCTGCCATAAGTGGGGTTGATAAGGTTACTCAAGATGATCCAGCAAGCTCTGAGCACAATCTTCATGCATTCATAAGGATGCTTCAGAGCTGTATTTCATTTTGGGATATTATTTTCTGCTCTCATGTGCAATATCGCTCTGAAGACTGTTTTGCCATTAAATATTAGTGTGGATTCATGAACTCCCAGCACTGAGTCTCCATCAAAACAGCCTGATCAGCTTATGAGCAAGCATCATACTTGTAAAGCATATGGCATGAGTAAAGGTAGCCAAAATTCTCGTGGTTCCCAGCATTTGTAGAGTTCAAACAGCATAAATCAAGTACATCCACAAGTCAGTCAACTCGGAGTAGAATACACAGAATATATGTCATCACTAAATAAGCTTTTGTCTTCAGTACTACTCTAAAATTTCAGAAAAAAAAAAGCTATTTTCATGGTTAGTGCTAGATTGGGGGGCATATTTTGAATCTACAAAATTGCTTGAAAAGGGACAGTCATTTTAGAGTGAAGCATTTTAAAGAACCCACTAATTCATTTATTCTCTTTCAAAAAAAATATAAACAGCCAGGTTTTTACAAGAAAGATTCGTTCTCACTTAAATATTTAAATGAATAAATGAATGCTGATCTTTATAAAAGACGACATTTTAGCTAAGCAACTCCACACAAAATAATTTCTTCTACAGAGACCAGTTTAGTTCTTATAATTTGACAACTTTAAAACTATTAAACTTTTATGAACTTGTCTACAGATACAAGTTATGTCGCAGTATATTAGGATGAGTATTTTAAGAATAGCTATTACAGAGTGAGTATGTCCACACACTAGTTGTTCAGAAAGTTATGGCACACTGATGTTATATGAATAACCTGTAAGTAGTACAGAATATTGTAACATCTCACAAATAAAGGCAATTCAATGTTTTTTGGAGATGAAGCAAAATAATCTAGCCTCCAGATGTACCAAGAACCAGGTAAATCCAAAAGCATCCTATAATGCTTACCTCAACCTCCATAAAGCTACTGGGCAGAAAAAAAGTTAGAATTACACATAAATCTCTGGTGTCTTTTCTGAACTTAACTGAGTTTCACCAACAGGTGAGATAGGAATTCAACTGGTTACTGAGGGCTAGGCATGTATATTCTGCTTAATTTCTAGAAAGCTAACTGGACACAAAGCAACGTCTTTGTACCATTTTTCCTGGATCTCCCCAGCTGACTCATGCTCCTGCCTAAAGTACAGCATGAAAATAAAGCAAAGTAGAACAGAATCTCTCACATTATCAGAATCAAAGTTGCTTTGTATAGTAGCAAGAGATAAGACTAAAAACAAAATTGGATGCCAATTTGCAAACTGCTGTTAAATTTCCAGGAAGCTAATCCACCAAGGAGCATACTGCACCCTAGAGAGTCCTTAATGAATAGTGTCACATTTGCAATAGGCTAGTTAAGGTTGTGTCAACATTTATATTATAAAATCCCTAATTATATGCGAGCAAAACAATCCTGAAACTTAATGAAACATGGTGTACAGGCTTCCAGTTCAGGAAGACAGACTATGGGAGGGAGGTGAAGAAAAAGTGTTAGTATGGGGGTAGATTGGATTTTATGTTTTAATTTAAAAACAAAACAAAACACCAAGCAAGCTTGGAACCCTCTCAAGTTCCAAAAGCAGAGAACATTTTGGCAGGCATTTAAGGCCAAATCCTGGAGGTGGTAAATGCCCTCGACTCTTATCTCAGTGGGACATATGGGTGCTCAGCATCCCCCCAAAGAATAAGGGATTACCAGTGTCTAAGTACTCATTTATATCAATGTGTGTTAAAGCATGTGGCTGTTTCTGGGGTCTGGATCATGGTCCATCTGTGCGCTTGCTCTGTTATTCTTGGTTTAGAGAGCTTGATCCTACTTCCATCGCAGGGCTGATGATGCCTACAGTCCAGGGTCAGGAAGATAAGCACTATAAACTTCCAAACATGATGAATTATACAGTATATATATGAGTTATATGCACAGAATATACTTTGCATTAGATGGAACATTACTCTCCCTATGACATTTATATGTGGTTTATTTCACAGTATCTTGGAATGTTTCTTTCATTAGAAAATATGTAGTATCAAATTTGGAGCTCCTACAGCTTCCAACCCATCAGCTAGGGCCAAGTACATGCTTCTGACTTCTAATTCTTGGAAACAGATTGCAGTAGTGGGGAGAGGAAGCAGCATTTGACAGTATTAAGAGAGTGGACAGAGCACACAGAGGCACTTCATGATCATCCAAGTCCGCAGTAAGAGGTCTCAGTACTAAAGTAAGGCCAGTAAGGTTACAAGTAAGGAGGGTAAGATCAAAGAAAAGCCAGTAAGTGGTTTCAGAACCAAAGGGAGACCCATCTGCTGACTGCTTCCATCCTTCATTGTCCTGAGATTCAGGTGCTGGTGCCCCTAAACGTCCTGTGATACGCCATTCTGTTTCCTTCAATATTTCTGCTACCTTCACAGAGGTGCACATGTGCCTAAGAACAGCCTTCAGAGTGCCTCAGGCTTTGGCTGCAGCCAGGTCTGTCCCACTTGTGAACCCCAAAATTCAAAACCTGACTGGATGCATTTCTGTGTGACCTGCTGTAGGCTGTCCTGCTCTGGCAGGGGGGTTGGACTAGATGATCTTTCAAGGTCCCTTCCAATCCCTAACATTCTGTGATACTGTGTGTGATTCGTGAATACATGTACATGAGATATGGCCACCCTTACAGTACCCAGGTTTGAGAAGCTTATCCATTCACAACTTCAAGACCCTGTAAGTCAACAATCAAGACATTCATCCTAACTAGCAATTACTGATTAGAAATCATACTGTAACGCAGAACCTTGCCTTTCACACACTGTTGTCTCTCCAGCATAAATCACGGTGAGCCTGGCCTTCTTGCTAATTCCTCCCTTTCTACAAACAGGCTGAGTTTACTAGCATGGTAAGTCGATCTTAAGGATTTGATGAGAGAGCAGACAATGCTCTAGAAAGAGAAGTTTTCTTGTTTCTACCATTGTACAAATGGCATCTTCCTGTTTGCTAAATAGATGCCTTCTCAGGTTGAATTTCCCCATTGATCTTGGGGTGCCACCCATCACTGATGGGAGCAGATCTGGTCATCCCGAAAGGATGAATGCAGCACCTCAAACCATCGTTATATCACTACTGTATCCATTTAGCCTATTGCTGCCACAGCCTTAAAAATTAATGAGTTCTCTAGGGATTATACAGACATAAAGCTCAAAGCAAAAGAAGCTGCTGCCAATATGGTTTTCCTCTCCCTAGACACCACTGTGGTTCAAAACTGAACAGCATATTTTGCCCCCCAGCAGAGTATCAGACAGAAAAAGTACCTATGCTTCTGTGGACAGGTCTTGAAATTTGACAACCCGCAAGCCATCCCCATGTGCTCTGATCCTGTTCCCTCTGTCACCTGGGGGATTTCTGACATCAAGTTCAACACGAAGAGAAATTAAACTTCATTTTGGGGTAACTTCTGAAGTTACCTTTGTGCAAATTTTGTGAAGATGCTAAAACTTGCTTAGAAATAGTGACCTGCATACAAATAAAGGGGATGCTTAGTTTCTCCAGTTCTAGGACTCAATTTCTCGCTTTTCCTTTTCTGTGCAGCAGTTAACAACACACCCAGACATATGATATGGCATATACACAGAAACACAGGTCAGCAAAGTCATTTATGTAATATCCCTTCTTTAAGGAACCACCTCATATAGAGGGGAACATCAGCAGATGCAGCTCTGCTTCTGCATCATTCTTCAAATGTGAATGCCTGGAGGGTCCAAAGGGGGATAGGGACAATCACTCTCACCCTTTCCAGGCATTGCTTTCATGGCATCACTGCACACAAACAATACAATAAAGAAACAGCTTCTTTTGCCTTCCAATCCCTTTGCTTCCCCCAAAGCACTCCACACATCAACCAGTGTCACTGAAGAACAGTGTGCCAGAAAAAGGATTAGAAACCCTCAAACAAAATGGGTTAAGCATTCTGAATTACCATCAATTAACAGCTCCAAAATTACACAATGAGATTAGCACACCAGAGGAGCTTTAAAATTTATATGGATCTATGGGTCAGACATCAGTTCTTGAACAACAGGAAAAAAAATGCTTCTCTAGGACAAAGGACCTATGTCACATAAATCACTATGACTAGCAAACAAGGCTTTATTTATCTGACCAGACACGTTAGCAAGATCTCAGATTTCTGCTCATCTCTAGCTCTTGTAACTTACAAAGCATCAGCTCCTAAAATCATGCAACGACTGAAGAAGAAAGTTAGCAATCACAAACAGGTAGATGCAGTGCTTAACTTCAATATTTCAGGAAATGGCCTAGAAATGGCTGGATGGATTAATGTGGGATTTTCCAAGACTAATACCAGTTTCAAGATGATATTTCCAAATACCCACTGTGTTCTCAGAATCAGAGAGCATGTCAATAGCAATCAGTTGCAAAAGGGGAACAAAAGCCAGAAGCAAATAATTCTATCCCGTACTGGTGGCCGTCAGCCTGTTTCAGTCCATTATAAAGTCCCTTACAAACAAGGGATTCTACAGCTTCCAGGGAAAATCTGCTTCTTTTATTATCAGACAACATCAAACAGAAGCTCCTAATCCTAGAGGATGTTGTGGACAAAGAGGGCAGTGTGAACTTCCTTGATTTGAAGCCTTTGTGGCAGAAGGTTACTTGGCTCTTTCTGAGAAAAAGAGAGAAACACATAGCTAGAGGAGAGGACACTTGGACTGGAGAGGTGACAGACACAGATGGAAATGATGCCATCCAAAGGGATCTTGACAGTCTTGAGAGTGGGCCTGTGCAAACTGCGTGAACTTAAAAAAAAAAACAAGTGCAAGGTCCTGCACATGGGTCAGGACAATCCCAAGCACAAGTACAGGCTGGGTGGAGACTGGGTTGAGAACAGCCCTGAGGAGAAGGACTTGGGGGTACTGGTGAATGAAAAGCTCAACATGAGCCAGCAGTGTGCACTCACAGCCCAGAAAGCCAACAGTATCCTAGGATGCATCAAAAGAAGTGTGACCAGCAGGTCAAGGGAGGTGATTCTTCCCCTCTACTCTGCTCTCATGAGACCCCACCTGGAGTACTGTGTCCAGTTCTGGAGTCCCCAGCATAAGAAGGACATAGAGCTGTTGGAGTGAGTCCAGAGGAGGGCCATGAAGATGATCAGGTGGCTGGAGCACCTCTGCTATGAAGACAGGATGAGAGAGTTGGGGCTGTTCA
>VZRW01007954.1:71340-121319 GCA_013398125.1 Aegotheles bennettii
GAGGCGTGAAGGTCTGTGGCGCAAAACCCCTCCCGCCTTCCCCCCGCCCCGTCTCTGCAGATGCCCCCGGGAAGGGCTGCGAGGCTGACAGCGACAACAGCCGCCCCCTCCCCCGGGAAAGCTGTTCTGCCTTCTTCTCCGCGCTCGCCTTCCCTCCGGCTCGGCCGCTTGACTGACAGGGAGCCTTCCAGCGGCCGCCCACGCGCGCTCCCGTTTCCCCTCAGCCGGAGAGGGAGATGGCGAAGGAGAAAGCATGAATGAAACAGCCAGGCAGCGAGCGGGAGCGCCCGGCGGCAGCCCGGGAGAAGCCAGCCCAGCCCCGGGGGGAGCCGGAGCCGCCGCAGCGAGACGCAGGGGCCGGTGGGGTCAGGACGGCGTGCGGGCAGGGGTCTGTGCCCACAGCCCCTCTGGGGGCTGCTGGCTCTGAGTGCGGGGCGCGGGCGGCCGTGGACTGCTAACGCTCTGCCCTCCCAGCTTCCCTTCTCAGAAGGGGGCCGAGAGGCCATTTTAAGACCCGGGTACCCCTCCTCAGGCGTTTGTTCCTGCCATTCAGCCCCCGCACGGCCAGGGCTGCAGCTGAACGGCTCTGGAGCACGTGTGGTCCCTGTGGCTCAGCGCAGCTCCAGGCAGAGCGGTTGGTTTGTGCCGAAGTGGATGAAGAGCATGCCTCTTGTCAGCTCGGCTTGGGATGAAAAAACCCGGGCAGAAGGTGGAAGGAAGGTTGATGCCTTCTCAAACCAGAGCCATGACTGTGGCCTTACATATAGGCAATGTGGCTGATTCGTCATCTCCTATGAACCTACTCTGCTTCACCAAAGGCAACCCATTTCATACTGGTAAAAACCCAGCACCGAACACCTGAACTAGGGCTCTCGTCCAGAAGTAAGAGGGAGGAAAGGGTCTCAAAGGCTGCTTTAAGGCCACTTGTTTTTTCCAGTGATTACTTGGTGGGGTAACCTTGTAATCCTTTTGTTCCTCAGATCAGTTGTCCCTAAAAAGGCTGTAACTGTTACATACTTCATGACCTCGGGCTGGAGACCAAAAGCTTTCCCAGTGCTTTGGCGTGAATATTGCTGAGTTTGATTTCTGATGTTAATTTCACTAGCCTAATTTACTGAAGAGGCAAAGGATTAAAGGTTCAGGTAATGGGGGCCTACTAAGTCGCTGAAATTACCTCAATATCCGTTCACTGAAGGTCAGTAATTCCTGTAAGTTACTTAGTATTTTATATATTTTCTTAATTTTATTGGAATCCTTGATTGGAAAACCCAATAGTATTTATCTATCTAAATCTCTCCTGCAATTTAAATTGAACAGGGCATTTTCCACTTCTGAATATGCATGGAATATTTCACTGCATGCTGTTGGATACATTGCATGCTGTACTTGAGACATATCTGCATTTGCAGTTACGTAATCGATAAACACAGGATTTCGTCCCAGGAATCTAGAATCAGAGTCTGAGCTGGTTTAAATCAGTATGCCTCCACAAACTTAATGCCTGCCAGAAAATTTTGATCAGCTAAAATTTTAGCCTCTGAATTTAAAAAGCTGCTTGGAATTCATCTGATGAGAAGTGTCTTAGTAACTTCATTTTTTTAAATTTTGCATTCCTGAAAACTGAGTGCACAATAAAACATCATCAAGTACTTTGCTATAGAATAGCAAATGTAGGATGATCATTTCAATGGGTCAGTGCAATTCTTTATGGATTTGTTTTACAAGGTCCTTATGTTTGTGCTAATAGTTCAGCATGAGTCACCAACAGTACATATCACTGCCACAGCTGTAGTAAACCTTCTTCTGAGTCAGAGAATGACTTTATGACCCAGAATTCTGGCAGTGAGTACTATCCTAGTGATTTTCCCAATTAAGAGAGAATTGCCAGTTGGTATCCGTGCAGGGTAGGTCAGAGTTTGGTGTTAAGAGGTAAAACTGGACTCATCAGTTACTACTGGACTAGCTCAGTATCCTCTTCCCTTTCCAAAAGTCAGTGGCCTAGAAATCTGGAATGAGCCTGTGATGGGAACTCCTCTTAGAGTTCAGAAAGACTGCAGTGGACCAGGGAATTAGCTCTGCTTGGTTCCAAATACTCTAAGCTACTGTACCTGTCACCTGCTGCTCGTTGTTGTAGGGTGCACAGTAGCTTTGCAGGGGTATGGGGCTAGCAGTAGTTGAGAGGCAGCAGGGCTTCTCTGCATCACTTTGAGAAACATTTTGCTTCTTGAGCTTACCAAGGTGTGTGAGGTATGACAATAAAACCACATGTGCTGCTGTGTGTGGTTCTCCACATTTTTTTGCTGAAAACCAGTCCAAATCTGCCACAAATCTGATTTTGAATAGCAAAATTTGGGTACCCTGTACACAGCCAACTGCTCACTTCCAGAGAATGTGCTGGAATCAGTCAACCAGCCACTCTGTTAAAATTATGTCAGAAGAAGAGGAGGCAGCATATATATGGCTCAGCCATGAGGGCGTGATGAGCTTGAAATTAGGCTGGTTGCAGTCTGGCATTAGGGTTTGTTCTGGTGTTTGTCACCCTACCAGTTGGGGTCTAGCAGGGTTAAGGCCTGGCTTGAGTCTCTGGAGGGCAGTGAGAGGGAATCATTGTTGGGGAAGGCAGAAATCACGAGCCTGCCCCAATTAGGAAGGGTTTAAGCATGAAATTGGGGTGAGGTTAACATCAGACATGAGGCTGAGGGTAAAGGTTGGAGTTTCAGTGACCACTCAGCTGTGTTTATTGCCAGCGATGTTGCGGACTTCAGTGTTGACCTCAGCAGCAGCTTTCTACTAGGCAGGTGGAGGTTGCTGACTTAGGGTTACAGCTGGGATCAGGGTTGAACTTTGGGTGAAAGACAGCTGATGAGTCAGGCTTGAAGAAATATTCAGAAGCTGCTACCTAAATAATTTTGGGGCATCCACTGATCTGGTTGTGGAGTAGAGACTATAGCTGAAATTTGGGTTAAAGTGTGATTTTGCAGAGAGTGAAGCACTTACTTACACTAGGCTGGGTCTGAGGCAGCTGTTGGAGCAGGTAAAAGAGCCTGGGGAAGGGTTAAGGTGGGAGTAGCTGGGAATTGTAACATTTGAAGTTGGTACACTGCCATATTTTTGTCCTTGTTGGTGCTACATGAGTGTTTGATTTCATGGCTTGGGAAATCATTTAAAAATCTAGTCCAGCTGGTTTCTAAATGACTTTGTTTTTTATTTCCCTTTTGACCTTCCAACTGCTTGCAGCAAAGAGCAATCAGGCCCTCACAACATACTTCTTTTGGTGAAATTCCTGTTAGTGAATGAGGGATGTGGGTTAAGACTGCTCTCTGGGACTGTGATCCAGATATATATCTACTTTTTTTAAACCACAGGTTCATAAATGCAAATCAGCTTTCTGGAGGTAAAAAGTCAATGAAGGTTTTAGTTTTATGACAAGACAGACACTCTGAGGTCAAAATGTTACCTGGGGTGCACCGGTGAGGTCGCTTCTTTTCCCTGCATTTCATCTGCAGCAAAACAGCTGACCTGCACTAGCAACCATGACTTAACACCAGCCCAGTTCTCCTTAGACGTAAGAGCAAGCATTGAGGAATCACAGGCACAGTTATGAGTAATCTTTGTGGGGTTTTTTTGAGGATCTGAGGCTGAGGGAGTAGGAGCAGCTTTCTCTATTGAAAGCCCTCTCCAAACACTAAGGTGATGCCCTCAGAAGAATGATGAGCTGTTCAGCTGTAGCGCTCACAGTTCTGTTGCCACTCAGTCTTTCCTTTTAAAAAGAGAAGGAGGGTCCCGTTGACAACACAGCAGATAAGCCAGCACAGTCCCTGATGGACTTGCATTGTCCTGGGGGGAAGCAGCAGTTAATAAAGAATGCAACAAGATGCATTTAAGGGTGCTAAGGGAATGGTTTAAGTCAGTACAAAGCTGCTTTCTCCTGTCTTTGAAAGATTGTGGCAATTAGGGGAGGTCCCTGGTGACCGGAGAAAGGCAAATGCAATGCCCATCTTCAAAAAGGGCAAGGAGCAAGATTTGTGTTTCTGCAGGCTGGTCGGTCCTGCCTTCCTGGAAGCAATTTCTAGGCATGTGGTGGAGAAGATTGGGAACATCAAGAATGGGCTTACCACAGGCAAATCATACTTGACCAGTCTGATTGTCTTGTATGATGAAAAGTTTAGTTCAGGGAACAAGAGGAAAGCAGTAGATGTTTACTTTGACATTAGCAAGGCGTTTGACATAGTCTCCTTTAGCATCCTTGTAGACAATTGGGGAGGTATGGAATGATAGGTGAGCTGCAAGGTGGATGAAAAAATGGCTGAGCTCCAGGTCTTGAAGGGTAGTGGTCAACAATTCAAAATTTATCTAGTAAGTGGTTATTAGTGATGATCCTCTGGGGCTGTTGCTGTTTAACATCGTTATCAATGACCTACATAAGTAGACAGACTATACCCTCGTTTCACAAATGAAACCAAATTGGGGCTGCTGTTCAGATGATGTCATGGTTTGGACAGTTGCTCTATCACTTGACCCCACTTGAGAGGGGGAATCGGGAAAAGCAAAGGAGACCTGTGGGTTGAAATGAAAACGGATTTAACAGAATAATAATACTGAACTAATATTAACCCAAATGCTAGTACAAGATACAAAGTTATACTCAGCTCCAGTTAGTAGTCACGTGCTGTGTGGTTCTAGCAGTGAGGTCTGAGTGCCAACACTAAGAGCATGACATCTCCAGCAAGAGCAAGGTGGTCACAGCAAATGGAGGAGCAGGCCTCAGGTGTGGGACAATCAACAAGACAGACGGGACACTTTTGGTAAGGCAGCCATGGTAGAAGCCCCCCCACATCTTCGCAAACTTCACACTTTATAGTGAGGGTGACGTTTATGGTATGGAATATTTCAGTTGGCCAGCTTGGGTCAGCTGCCCCAGGCTTCGTCCCTCCTAGCCCATTGCGTCTGCATGGTTCAAAACTACCCTTGACCTTGGTCACTACAGAAACCCACGTACCAGAGCTGCGGATAAACAAAACCAATACATCTTCTTTGTTCTCACAGAATTGGACTCTGCAATCTCTCAAAACTACAGTTTCTCTGAACAGAAAAATTATTTTAGAATTCTGCCCCAGCAAAACCAGGACAGAGAGAGATCAAGTAGCTGAGGAATGGGCCAACAGAAACTTCATGATGTTCTGAGACAAATGTAAAGTTTTGTGCTTTTGTGTGAAGCCTTGTATTTTTGTACTGTATTTTTTGTACTGATGGAGTAATCCCATGTGACAGTACAAGCTGGAGACCATCTGGCCAGAGCACAGCTTTGCAGGAAAGGATGGGGGAGTCCCAGTGTATGACAAGCTGAACCTGAATCAGCAGTGTGCCCTTGCAGCAATGAGGGCCAACTGCATACCAGGTTATATTAGCAAAAGCATAGGCAGCAGTTGAGGGAAGTGATTTCTCCCCTTCGTGAGGTACTTGTGAGGGTGCATCTGGAGTTCTGAGTCTCCCTATACAAGAGAGAGATTAACAAACTGGAGAGAGTCTCGTGGAGGGATCCCTAAGATGGTTAGGCAAAGGGAAGATCATAGTGCTGTCTTCACCAACCTAACAGTAATACAGACAGAATCAGACGCTGCATAGCAAAAGAAGGGAAATGCTCTTAAGCTACAGCAAGAGCTGTATTCTGACCAGATATAAGGAAACTGTGACTATGTTCACTTTCACAGTGAGCATGATTAAAAACTGGCACAGGTTGCCCAGAGAGATTGTGGTATTTCCATACTTACCAATACTCAGAACTCAGCTGGACAATGCCCTGAACAACCTCATTTAACTTCCAAGTTGGTCCTCTTTCATTAGAAATGACATGACCAGATGACATGCAGAGGTCTCTTCCAACCTGAATCATTCTATGGTTTTAGAGGGAACCTTTGCAGTTAGCCTTTGACAATGACTCTGTATCCTGATTTTCCAAGAAGGGAGCATAAGGTTAAGGCAAGGAAACAGGAAGAACCGTGTGAAACGGTAGAGTAAAAAAGTTAGCTAGTAGGTACTAAAAAGGGGCTACAATAGAAACTTCATGGCCAGAAGCTTTAGGAAGAGCTTATGCAGTGGTTTCTGGATAGAGGAGGAAGGAAATGTATGTGAACCATCTGCGGGAACTGACTTAGATTGTTGTGGAAATGTTTTGTTAAACAGGCAGAATGCAGGGAGCTTTGTATGAAACACTGTCTGCTTCATTGGCCTCTTTGTTTCGTAGTACTCTGCATGTCGCCATCTGACCACTTTTCTTATATCTGCATGTATGATATAAATCAAGATAGCTTTACTGAAGTGAACAGAGCTATGCCACATTTGTTTTGGTTAAATATGAAATTAAAATTGGAGGGTTGTTTTCACGCAGTAAACTTGGTAGAAGCGTAAGGGAGAAATGCCACTTAAAATAGCATTTGGGAAATATATATAGCAAAATGAACAAACAATATGCAGTGAGTCATGTCCAGTGGTTCTTGCAGTAAAAGAAAGAGGAGCTGCTCTGAGGAAACTAACTGGGAATAGCTTTTGCTGTCAATAGCGTTTTGGCAGTGCCTGTTTGCCCTGTAGCTATGGGCTGTGCTGGCCCCAGGGGTGGGTAGCACCTGATATTTGCAGCAGTCAGACTGATGGTAACAGAGAACCTGAACTAATTTCTGAATTGCCCACACTCACGACCACTCATAAAGACAAATCATGTGCATCTTGAGTCACAGTGTTGTCTTGAGTCTTGGTACTTGCTTCAACACTCTTGTCCTATAACAGGCTGAGGGTGATGCATATCTGCACTTAGCTAGTACCCCCTGAAGGCAGTGGATCCCTTTGTGGGTACAAAGCACTCTCTGGGCAGAGGTTATTGCAGGACTGGACCACAGACAGTCATGCATTGAGAGACCCTGCATAGGTTAGCAAAGAAATCCTCTAGCACAGTGAATTAAACATGATTTTATATCTGATTTGTCTGGCAAGCGAAGACCAAGAACTGCCATTCTACACATGGCCAGAGGCTATACTGGAGTATGTCCTAGGGACATGACAAATGCCATTGTCTTAGGGGAATCTGGTACAACACAGTTATCCTTTTACCTGGCTGCTATGCAGACTTAGAAGCTGGTGGCATTGCTGCCTTGAAGCACAACTAACTGTGCTAAGGTGGAAGGCAGCAGTGCAAGGCAGCTTTGCTTTTACAAGCTTTGAAACCCAAGAGAAGCAGGATAGAATTGCCAGGCTGGGTGGCAGCATTTTGGCCATCTCTATTAAATATAAAACTCAACACACAGCAGAGAGAAGGGGCTCTGATGACACTATTTCAGCTTTGTTCTCATGGTAACCATTATGTCATCAGGGTACCATGGTTACTACAATACTTCTTATATTTCAAATGTTAAAAAAAGCAGAAGGAGAAAAAAAAAACTTTCCCCAAAGTTGAGAAAGAGATGTGTTTATTCAGAATTAAGTAGTCATAAGGAAAGATTAACCAGCAGTTGTTAATACTTTGTGGAAAAGCTATTTTGAAACCATGAAGAACTGTTTTAATTAGTAATTGCTGTTTCTGTTGCTGTCCCTGTCACCATATGGTGCATGTCCCGGGGTTTCCTCTCTCTTAGCTGTGTCACCAGCAGCTATTTTGATAAATGCACACTGCAGAAGGCTAACGTGGTCATATTCAAAACTTTTGAAGCGTAATTTCTGCTTGAGGTAAAAACTTCAATTTGCACAAAAGAAGTCAGAAATTCAAAAATCCAAAAGTTTAAGATTGGGACTGTGAAGTTATCTCACTTTAGAGGTTCAAGAAAAGCAAAAGAAATCTTGGCTTGGATGCTTTCAAGATGCTAAAGCATATGGCTCAGAGGAAATCAGAATGGCAGCTTGCTATTCCTTGTTTGAGGACAAGAAGTATGCTGATGGCAGTGTGCTTTCAGGGGATCGTGCCTGCAGACCTCTATGGCTACAGCATGAAAGATGCCTTTGCTGAAGGAGAGAACATGTGCTCTCATACTGTGAGAATGTACAGTTTTCAAAATGATCTGATAATGAGAAGTGGAAGAGCTTTATACCATTTTATGTGTGAATATGAGAATGAACAAAAATCAAATAGACTGTATGTATTTTCTAAAGCAGCTGGTGTTTGTGGGACTTTTGGTATTAGTAACCGCTCAGCTTCAGACTGCATAAGGAAATTGGTGGGCATTCTGTGCATTGTCAGTATCAGGTCCTGGGAGATAGTTCAAGACAGAATCCACAAATGTAGCACATTTAAAATTTCAGGTTAACTTTTGAAAGTATTGTGAGTTCAGGGTTGCTCAGTTGGTGCAGGGCTGATTTTGAAACGGTAAAAAAAAAGGATTAACAAATTATTAGGTATTAAGATTTAATGGGGAAATTCTAAAATCAAAATAATTTTGTTAGCTTCTGTAATTGATTGATCTTATCAGCTGTATTGTTCTTCCTCCGTTTCCCCCTGGGATTTGTTATCACTGGTTAAAGTATTTTTTCTAAATTGGATAGTAAACTCCTGAGGCCAGGATTGTAGTTTTCTACACCAACTCAACAGGGCTCAATCATAACAAAGCAGGTGAGACTCTTACAAAAGCGTGAGATTCTTACGAAAGCATGAAACTACACAGGCTGGATTTTAGGTGCTAAAAGACATCTTTTTTTTGCAAACAGAAATGCAATCTATTGAGAAGTACAGGATGTCACATATGTGACAGGCCATGAAAATTTGTTGTATTAGCCAACAGGAAAAAGGAATAAAGCTGCTGTGGAAACCACAGCATAAATCAGTGAGATGTATACAGTTGTCTCTAAAATGTTGCCCTTTAATACATTTCATGCTTCCCGAAGCATTAAAGTACCCCAGTTATCCCTAGATTCATTTGACCTCTGCAGGTTCCCTTCTGTCCACTTCTATCATTCAAAACATTGGCTCTGCATGCTTTTTTGCATTATTGCTGTTGCGTATTTTACATACAAATAGCCAAATCACAAAAGTTCAGGCAAAACAGAAGCAATTACCAGCCAGATCTCCCTATATGTAAAAATCCATAGTCTAACTTCAGCGGCTGTGATTTCAGGTAGAATGAATAGGAGGCAAAAGCACAAATCTGAAAGGAAGGACTGTCACTACAGAGAGTATTGCCTCTTGACTAGAAAAATTTCCACGCCAGCAAACAGCTAGCAGTGTTTCTAATGTTCTCTCTCTCTCCAGATTAAGCAATCAGCTGCCCTTTCTTAATGTTCACTGTAGCCTAGCTGATTTTGTACATCTGTTGCAGTCTTGCAAATATTAGTAAACAAGCATTCCACAGCAAGTATTGCTGTTAAGCAGAACTGATAGATGCTTGAGATAGCTGAAGTCTACATAGCTGGGTATGGCTAAAGGTTTTTACCTGTTTATCTCTGATTTAATACTCTTGTTCCAGATTGAACAAAATTAATGTCAAAAATCATCCTTGGGAACAGAAATACAAGCTCCAATAGAAAGAGACTGCATGTACGTTTGGTCCAGGAGTCCCATAGAAAAATGATTCATATAAAGTATCTTCTGACTTGGAATAGTCCTATCAAGAGCAGAAATATTTGAAAACATGGAATTTCAGGTAACTCATTCAGAGAAGATCATTTCAGTGATACTTTGTAAGCTTTCTATGTGTCTGGGATAAATAAATATCCTTAGCTACTGAAATTCACTCATTGCCTGTATGTACCAGCAATTATATGAATATGTGTAGGATGTATATGAATAATAGTGGCCCCAAGGGATCACCATATGGCAAAGCCAAAATACTAAACCAGGGGAGTCAAACTGATTAAAGCCTTATGATCAATATCTTTAGCACAGTTAAGTTCAGTATCATATTTCTAAGGGGTCATCACCATAGAAAATAACTTTTTGTGTTTTAATAATATCTTGGTGTCTTAAAAAATGTCTTCAGTATATTGGAAAAAGACAAGGTTTATCTCTGGTTTAATTAGGTTTCAGGGTATATAATCAGCTAGGAATTTTAAATTATTTTCATTTATTTAAAATAGATTCATTAAATTTTGTTAATAAATTTTAATAATAATAATTTATTTAAAAATAATTTACTTGTTAAAAAATTATTGTACCTGTCATGGCAGGTAACATAAAGAGAAGATATATCTCCCTTTGCTGAAAATTATTACGAAACTAAGGACCTGCAGTCTATGATTCTATGATATTGTATGTAGTCATCAGAAGTTGGCATATGCTCTGCAAGACTGCTTTGTCTGGCACCTGAAGCTGTTTTCAAGCTTTTTCTCTGAATTCTTCTAGTTGGTATTCATTCTCAGTCTTGTTGTCACTTAGCATCACTGAACTGCAAGTAGCAGCAGTGCCCTTACTTTCTGCCTGTTGTGACAAAGCCTAGTTCATCAGGTAGTGCTCAAAAATTACTCCAAATTTGGACATATGGGAGCTTATGCATTAAGTTTTCCGCTCTTGAAAAATATTAATAATGAAGAATGACAATTAAAAAAATGGAATAGCAATAGCCTGTGTCAGGTGAAAGTTTTCTAGTGCAGCTTTGGCATTTTTCTTGCATAGATACTCCTTTTGCGGTAAATGAAACTATTCATTTCTCTAGAACACTAATTGCAGACTATGTGCAGCATGTCACCAGTCTTCTTAATGCATACATGTATCTTTAATTCTTAGCCTGTTTTTGTCGTTACACAAACTGTTTCTGCACAAATAACCATAATATAGTCTGACTTACTTTGGGCTGGAAAAAAAAAATAAGAGTACAAATATACAATTTCAAGAATACTTGATTTGAGCCTCCTTTACTAAAACTAACCCGTTGGGAGTGACTGTTTTTGAAAAGCCTTATTGCTATTGCTTAACAGTACTGTCTGTCATGTAATTTAGTACCTCTCTGCATGCAAAATATGAAAGCTGTTAAAATTTATATGCTGCAAGCAACATAGAATTTTACTTTTCTGTAATAACCATTTGAGAAAGTAACAAACAATTTCCATTATTTAGTGCTTGGGTAGTGCACACCGGTTGCTGTGTGTGATGCTTACAGCAGGAGTGACTGACATGGGATTCATGTGGTACTTGGGCATAGAATTCAGCAAGAGAAACTGAAAGGTCATCCAGACTTCACCTGGAGGGTGAACTTCATCTTAAAAAAAATTACTTACCTGTGGCCAACTGTTGTATCACTACAGTGACATGACATCTATATCCCTACCCTGCATCTGTATCCCTACCCTGTAGCTGTATCTTCTTTAAATGAAGCAGGGGGTGAACTGTCACAGGCCTTCAGAGGGCGAGGTAAGAATTGAACAGGCATGCTTACTACAAGCTATATAGCTCTGACAGTTACTGGTTGTGCTAGTTTTGGCTGGGGTAGAGTTAATTTTCTTCATAGTAGCTAATATAGGGGCTATGTGTTTGGATTTGTGGTGAAAAAAGTGTTGAAAATACAGGCATCTTTTTGTTATTGCAGAGCAGCGCTTAACTGGAGCCAAGGCCTTTTCTGCTTCTAACACTGCCCCACCAACAAGTAGGCTGGGGGTGCACAAGTCATTGGGAGGGGACACAGCTGGGACAGCTCAACCCAACTGACCGAAGGGGTACTCCATACCAGATGACATCGTGCTCAGCATATAAAGCTGGGGGAGGAAGAAGGGGGGGACGTTCGGAGTGATGGTGTTTGTCTTCCAAGTAACTGTTACACCTAACAGAACCCTACTTTCTTGGAGATGGCCAAACACCTGCCTGCCAGTAGGAAGTAACAAATTAATTTCTTATTTTGCTTTGTTTGCACATGTGGCTTTTGCTTTACCTATTAAATTGTCTTTATCTCAACCCATGGGTTTCCTCACTTTTACCCTCCTAATTCTCTTCTCCATCCCACTGTGGGGGGGAGAGTGGGCGAGTGGCTGTGTGGTGTTTAGTTGCTGGCTGGGGTTAAACCACAACACTGGTGTTCATGTTTCATGATTCTACCTCATGACCAGGTGGGGTTGGGTAAAGAGTCTGCTAAGAAAAGTGACTAAGGCCATTGCACTGAAGAGGGTAAGAAGGTGGATTTTTTTTCCCCCTCCTTTCCTTCATGTCCTCTTTTTAATCATTCTGTATAAGTCAGATACAGAGGCAGGATTCAGAGCAAATGGGGCTATTGCTCTGTTCCTGAATGGCAATAGTTATTCTCTACTCTGCTCTCGTGAGACCCCACCTGGAGTACTGCTTCCAGTTCTGGAGTCCTCAACATAAAAAGGACATGGATCTGTTGGAGTGAGTCCAGAAGAGGGCCATGAAGATGATCAGGTGGCTGGAGCACCTCTCTTATGAAGACAGGCTGAGAGAGCTGGGATTGTTCAGCCTGGAGAAGAGTAGGCTCCGAGGAGACCTCATAGCAGCCTTCCAGTACCTGAAGGGGCTACAGGAAAGCTGGAGAGGGACTTTTTACAAGGGCATGGAGTGATAGGATGAAGTGGAACAGTTTCAAACTGAAAGAGGGTAGATTTAGATTGGATATTAGGAAGAAATTCTTTCCTGTGTGGGTGTTGAGACACTGGCACAGGTTGCCCAGAGGAGTTGTGGCTGCCCCCTCCCTGGCAGTGTTCAAGGCCAGGTTGGATGGGGCTTTGAGCAACCTGGTCTAGTGGGAGATGTCCCTGCCCATGGCAGAGGGGTTGGAACCTGATGATCTTTAAGGTCCCTTCCAACTCAAACCATTCCATGATTTAATATTTCCACCTATTTCCTATATAAAATAATGCCATCAGAACAAAGCAATAAGCAAGCTGGAGAACTGCGAGTAGTGGTCATTAGGGCCAGGGTTAGCAAAGTGCTGCTTTGTCAGGGAAGTGGTTAATTGAAAGTGGGCTGTTGAAAACTCTTGGTTTTATCTGTCTTGTTAATGCCCACCTGATAACTTGGTACTGCAGGAGAAAAGGGAGGGATTAATTTCACCACTGTACCTCTTAGCTATTACTTGAGAAAAGTTTCTCTCTGACTGGAGTTGTCAAAGGGACAAGCTGCATATCTAGCAGATTATGTCTCAGGAAATGTAGCTTGACTTCCCTGTAGCACCATGAAATATCTATGAAGACTCAGACAAATAGCAAAGGGTGCTTAAAAATTCAAGGTACTCTCAGGCTCTACCAGAGAGGGGCCCAGACAGGGGACCTGACTGGAATCCTCTCTGTCATTCTTCAAGCTTGACTACCTATTTTTTTTCTCCAGATAAATCAGGTTGTCAGGTAAAGAAGATAGTTGGAAAATAGCACCTGCTCAAATAACAACTTGGCCTGGAGCTGGGAGATTGCCAGATTTTGCATCTGGAGCATGGAGTGAGGGAATGATCTTGAATCTTGATCTCTCAGTGTATCATTCTTTTATCTATGAAATAGTGGTGAAGCTTTACCTCAGATGAGTGTTGCATTGATTCGCTGTTGATGTGAGAGGAACCTTTGTGCAGAGGTTGTTGCCCTATAGGAACTGACCAGGAGAGAGGCATTCCCAGGAGTCGTTTCCAGGAGTCAATACTTGCGATACGACAGAATTCAAAGGCAATGTCAAGAAACATTTTACTGGAGGTGTGGCAGCATTTGGTGCTGTTATGGCTAAACCATAGCTACATTATAAGAATCTTAATTTTCAAATAAAAATAATTTTTTCCTCTGGCCTCAGTCTTCAGGGACCAAAACCCAGAAGGAGAACAAAAAGAACCTCAGTTCATGACTTTAAATGTTTGGGGTTTTTTTCTGCCATTATCATGATTTATATTGCTTGGCTGCAGTGAAATATGAGACCAAAACTGAAGTAGGACAGAAAAATATAACATCAGATGGGACTCTCATCACATTAACATAAGTTGGGCTTTTCTTTTAATTGAATGCTTTCAATCCTGCTAACTTCAGTAGAGTTCCACAGGTGTAAAGAACAGCAGCATTTACCCATGGTTCCTCTAGTCTGGGTAAGGCGTAATAGCAGAAGCAAGAGGTTTATATGAGGTAGTCAACAGCAAATGGTGGGAATTCAGTATCCTGAATCTAAATATGTGTGATTTAAAACAATACCAAAAGGACAAGGTGGTGGCACTGCAGTATCCTGAGGGAGAAAAAGTCCTTAAAGGCTGGAGACTGTCTCATTCCTCGTCTGGATGGTCAAGATAGGATGTTGTGTGATGATACTGCAGTAGTGTTTTGTGTATTAGTGTCATCAAAGATTCAAATATATCAGCAGTCATAGCTGAAGTAATCGGAAAATCCCTTTTAAATCTAAATGACAGGTCAAAACTATTAAGTACTGAAGTTTCTTTCTTGAATTCTTCAGAGCTTACTTTACTTTGAACTTTTGTAATTTGCTAAGATGGTATGGCTGTGGAAAAAGCCTGCCTTACAGCCTCCTTAACCTCTTATCCCCAGGCCTTACCTTCAAAGGTGCTATTCTGAGCTCATGCCTGCATGTATCTGACTTAGTATATTAAGAAAAATATGCTCTGAGGTCACGCTTATTCACAGCATAAGCCAGGGCAATTCTTTTTGAAGCTGATGCAAGTTCTGTCTGCTCACATCCAGAGTGGACTATGTCTTAAAAGGCCTAAAGCTTGATTTTTGTCTTTCCATGTTCTTTGTGTGACTGGCTAGAGCTGTTTAACTTCAAGTAGCTATTAGAGCAGTTCAACAACTGGGAAACAAAAGAGTTAAGAACAAGTTTTTGTTCATTTGCTAAAGTATCAACAGAAAGCTCCCATCCCAGATTTCATTGCGATGTGATGGTGAGAGACTTGCCTAAAGCAGTAGAGGCATGACTAGATCCGTATTTCAAAGTCAATTCTATCTGAGATCCATTTTGCTTGTTAAATTCACAGCATTTTAATCCATTAATTTAAATGTCAATTCTCTGGACATTAACTCTCTTACAACATGGAAGTCCTGTTTATATTTATTGATGCAATATCCCTGAGAGCAGGAGAGCAGCACAAGGGTGACCTTCAGTTTCAATTCCTGCCACTCAGGAATCAAGCAATCTAATATCTCTCTTGTTGATTCAGAGTAGTGACCCACATCACTAACACATTGCATGTGCACAAAATTGTAACACGAGATAGTCTTGCTTGTGTTGTTACTCACTTCCTATTTCTAACTTAAGAATGTATTAGTAAGAGTGTTACACAAACTGTTGATACAGTTTTAACAAGAAGAAATACAGTACAATTCATTGTAGGAGTATGGAGTAGTACAGTTTTCCTGTGTGGGTAGGAGAAAGTGTTTTTTTTAAATATTTGGTTTATACAGACTGTATATGATTAGTCTAGTTGTTGCCAATTACAGGTGTTCTAACGCCCACCTTCTCCTGTTGTATGGTTTTATCATGACTGGCATCATCATTTAATCATTACAGCAGTGGACAGAGTCAGAATTCCTGGCTCCTGAGAGTAATTTGGGTGACTTACTGGGTTTTTTTGCCCTTGAATCAGTCAGAGTTCATTCTCTTTATGCCTCGATCTTTCCATCTGAAAGCAGAAATAATGTGGAGGTTGATACATTTATGCTTAGGATTCTTTCCCATTCTCTGCAGTAAAAAAGCAAATAAATGTAAGCATTTTGTCCCACATGAAACTCTGGTATTTGAAAATTTGTATTTGTCAGGATTTGGGGCAAACATCATAATATTGATAATTTTTCCTTTCTGTGGTTTATAAAGGAAGGTTAGGAAAGCCTGTTCAGGAAATAGAGGCCTCAGATACTTCTGTAGTCCCAAAGTGAATTTTGTATTATGTTTACTGAACAGAAAATTAACATTTTGATTTGAGTTCAGTTTGACTTGTCTCTGTGTCACCTAGATAATTTGGGATTGTCATGCCAACCCACTGGGTTTCTCCAAATTGCCTAGGGTCAGGTGAGTCCCAGGGCATACTGTGTTGGTTGCCCTACTTTGTGCCCATTCAAGTATCAACAGGACATATGAGATAGCTGGGACCAAAGGGAAAAGAAGCACAAGGCAGCTGTACTGCAGTTTACATGAGGCACCACAGCAGTGGACACATGTGCAAATTAACATTGATATGGCTTGGAACCATCCTAGTTTGGCTCAACAACCTGAAGTTTATTTGTGAGAAGGAACAAAGGCTCTGGCATCAGAAGACTGAAACAAATCCTTTGTCCACCATGTTCATGTAAATGCTAGTGATGTCAGAGTGAAATCCAATAGAACACACGACAGAACAAATGTAAGAATGCAAAATATGAAAGAATAATGCTAATATGAGTTTGGAAACCTGGGTGGCATGAAATGGTTGTGCCTTGGGAGGGAAAGAATGGTTAACATAAAATTCCAGAAGCTGGCAATTCTGTCACAGACCCATGGCGTAAGTAGTTCATGATGCCTGAAGCTAGTCTGTGTTCTTACCTGGAGAATGCCTTTCGACACCTAAATCACTGACTGTAGCAAACTGTCCCCATCCTTCTAAGGGGGAGTTGGTAATCTGTTGTGAGATGTTTATATAGGTCTAATTAGAGTACATTCAGTGAACCTTTGTGCTATCCCAGTATTTTCCAAAATGTCAAATGCAGAGACATTTCAAAAATCTTGCTTAGAATATGAAGAACCTACAGAAACCAATCTGGGCCTCCTAGAAAATCAACATATTAAGGAAAACACAAACTAGGACATGATTTTTCAAGAAAACAAGAGTATATTTTCTTGCAGTACAAGGTTTAGCCTTTGGCTGCCAACTCAGCTTCAGGAAGGAAAAGAATTGCAACTGGAGTGGCTGGGATTTCACTAGGATGTATTTGAAAATGGGTTCTCAATTCCTGCCTCCTATCTGAAGAGGGCTGTAATTCTGTGTCCTGAGGCACTCTGTGCATGCCCAGCTCTCAGCTACCTCACCAGTGAGGGGTTCTAAACCTCCTGGTTAGTTCTGCCTGCATCTAAATGTCACAGCTTCCTGTGAAAGCCACTTAAGGTACTTCAGGAATACTTTCTCAAGGCAGCTGTAACCTCCTGGGAGGAAATAACAGTCTCTGGTGAATGGCACTGAATGATTGGAAAAAGCTCAGAAGGAGAGGGGGGGAGGAGAGACATTTGTCAATGTTTTTTTGTGTTTTGTTTTGTTTTTTTTTTCAGAGTGACATTTAAGTAAATGGTTGCATCCTCTGTTTGAATGCTGTTATACTGGATCAGAACAGAGACTGTGAGTTTGCTATATTTTATCTCTGGTACCTTTAGGAGGATGAGCAAGCAAGAGGAGCCAGACAGGAATTTTAATCTGGATTTGTTGACACTCATGACCAATCATGTGCAAATTGCTCAAGCTTACCAAGTCAGAATTTCTGAGAAGCTCTTCAGAAATAGTACTGTTAAATTTTTATTTGCGTAGATAAACCACATTCTGGATGTTCCAGGAACCCGCACTGTGATGGCCGTACTGCTTGACCTTCTACCCCCTCTCTGTGCAGAATTCCCCAATGTGTTGTGATTCAGTCCCAAATAGGAGTTGGCAAAATCTAGGGCTTTTGGAAACACAGCTGTTTCCTAAGAGTGTAGTGTTAGGTTTTTTTCACCCTGGAGGTCTGGATATTCTTGCTCTTTCATATTACTCTCTCACTTTTGATGTAGGCTGTAAGCAAAGATGCTGCTGTGTGTGTCTACTGGTTTTGTCTTTCTGTTGTGCTGTGCTTTTAAATAATCATCAAGAGTGCTTCGGGCGCAGGATAGACACCTTTCCCATCTGGTTTTATAAGCATAAATAAATACTTACAGAAAAGACAGCTGTGGCAGTTCCCCCTCTTGTCTGATAGATCTTTCTTCAAAGCTGTGGATCAAAAGAGCATTGGAAGTATTCAGCAGCAGGGACCCTGACTCTGAGGACTGGCACAGAAGAGTCACACGTGAACTTCTAAGCCAGTATAAGTAACCTTCCAAAACACAGGCTGAAAATAATAAACACACTTATCTTGCCAGCAGGGAAAGAAAGTGCCTCCTGTCACTCAGAGCAACTCTCTGAGGCATTGCAGTCATGTATGGAAGCTGAAGGAGGCCTGTCTGAGGCCTGCTGCCTTCAGAAATGTGACAGAAATTCAAGTCTGCTTTCACTGAGATGTTAGAAATGGCACTGCAGAGACTCGAGAGATCTAAATTAAAATTGCAGCTCTGGCACAGACTCTTGGAGTGTATGAGCAAATTATCATGTGCCTCAGTTCCTACTGGTAAAAAAAAAAAAAAAAGAAAAGAAAAGAAAAGATGGTAATATTTCTTCTCTCTAACTTTGTCTTGTATCAGAGCATCAGACTGAGACCATTTCTCACTAACTAGGTGTATTGGAATTCCAGCCCTCCTGGGTCAGCAAAGCAATAAAAATAGAAGTAAAAATAGTAGTAAGTAGGTAAATAAGTGATTTGTAACACCTTGGAATTAATGTGGGATGTCCTAGTATTGATTTTATATACTAAATAAGTAATTTATTTCTTTATGAAGACAGGTGATCTTTTATTGAACAGTATAAAGCTTACCTGAGAGACAAGCAAGTAAATAGATTTCACTGTAGACAACTATTTTCTTCATATAAAACCAATGACGCAAGAGAGAATTTTGTGACCGTATGTACTCTCAAAACAGCTCATCCACTATCCTATCTTTAAGCCTAGTGTGAGATCAGTAAGGGGAATGATCACAATCTCCCAGATTTCACTATTGTGCTCCAAATTTTGTTCTTTTTCCTTTCATACCTCATGCCAGCATGACTTTGGATGTCAAAGGTTGATGGCAACAAGACACCTGCTGCTGTCCTGAAACTACATCTGTGGCTGGTAAGATTAACTTTGTTTCCTTAAACTTGTTTACTAAAACTGGTATTTTACAGTAGCAAATGTATCTCCTTCCCAACCAATACTCATCACTGATTTGAACTAAACAAGCCTGGTTCTTCACTGCCTGGCTATCTGCCTGCAAAGAGCATTTTAAAAACACAACAGTAATGTGGTTAGGCAGAATTTTGCAGTGACATAAATAAATGTGTGAGGCAGTACAGGACAACAAATAACCAGGCTGGTGTTTTAAGTGTGGAATCCCACACTGAGTAAAAGGTGGTTGTTTCTCGGCTGGAACGACTGAAGAGAGCGAAGGGCAAAGGAAACTGCAGTAACTCCGCAGCTCCATAGATGTCACCAGCTTTTCACTCCAGCTTTCCTCAGCCGTTTTCTGGTTGGTACCTATCTCCCTCCAGCCATTTATTTTGTAGCCCCAGAGGGACTGTTGTTTGGATGATGAAATACTGCATAGTACAAAATAAGAGCTGCCAGCAGTGAGCTGTGCCTGGACAGGAGATACAAAATGGAAAATGTAAACGGTAACACAGTACTTTTTCAATTACATCTTAAGCAAACATACTTACCAGAAGTCAAAGAACAGTGTGAACTTCTTTTTAGATATTGCCAGCTAAATCATTATGGCATTTCCTGAGCTTTGTTTAAAATGATTTATGGAGGTTATTTGCAACATTTAGCCTTCCTCTGGAATTCTCACGTAAAAATCCAAACCACATCATTTCCGGTCACACAACACCCACAGCAGGCATGAACTGTTCTCTTGGAACTGGGAACTTGTCTGCAAAATGGCAAGGGTGGTTCCAAAAAGGAGAAAAAAACAAAACAAAAAACAACAGTACAGAAGGAAAATCACCTGCTTACATCCTTGCAGAGGATCACTTAGGTGCTAACTTCACATAAGAAGCCAAAGGTGTGAAGACAGGGCAAGGTGGAAGGGGAACAGAGAACAAGGAGATGGATTTGCTTGTTGAGGTGAGGTTTTAGGAGCATAATGCAGCCTCTTTAATAAACAAATCAATTTAGATATTCTAGAGTCCCAAGCCAGAGATTTCAGGTTTGAGTTCCGAGTGGAGCAGCTGCACTGGAGAGGGTGGCTGTGCATTGGCTGTGCCACTGTCCCACCATCCCACCACACATACCTCTGCTTGGTGGTACTGGGGGTCTATTGCCTCCTGTAATCAGACCCCTGCTTAGTGCTCTGAACACAACTGATCACTGTTACATCACTGGGGAAAAGCTGTAACTGTTTGCTGTTGGGTTCATGGGAAGAAGCAGATAGATTGAGGTCAGGTTTGTACTACAGTATTTGGCTAGAATAGTTGCTGGCTGGAGGCAAAGGGAGGAGGAAGGCACCCAAATGTAGCAATGCTTTCAGAGAAACTCCTTTAGTTTTGTATGACAAGTATCTGCAAGGGGCTTTGCCAGCATAGCTAGAGTTTGGCCATGACTCCTGGAGGCAAGCCCTGGCCAAACAGACTGTGCTTAGAAAACGTACACTCATCAGTCCCAAGAAAGGGTTTTGACACAAGTTTCATTTGATCCCTACTCGAGACTTATTCTCAAGGCTGACCCGAACAGTAGTACTTTCACAGCTTGAAGTTTAAGTAAGACACAGGGAGCAGGACGGAGAGATCGGAGACTGACGTTAGGAGAGGGAGCAGGTCATGGCAGGGAGGGCAATAGGGTCTGGCTGCTGGGATTCTCAGGCCAGTGGTTCCTCTGTGAGAACACACAGTTGGCTAGCCCACAGTAGTGCATCTGGGGGGATAAAGAGCAGGGCAGTGCTTTTCTCTTGGATTTTGGGCAAATTTTTCAGAGTAGTGAGGGGAAATACTAAAAAACAATGCATGCTTTCTTCAGGATTTAATTTTTTTAAAACTCACATCTTAAAATATATTTAAAAGCTTTGTTAGTAAATGATCCTTAAAAATTTGAAAATACATATTAGGTCAGCTGTTAATGACACTGCAGGCACTTCACTGTTAATAAGTCATTGGCATTTTTCATACCATGCCTTTCACCTTTGGATGGAGGGCCATACCCTGATTTGATATGCAAGGGCATATTTCAGTGCAAGACCACCAACGTCAGTGCTATTGCTATAAATTGGCGTTGGTGTAATAGGAAGTAGAATTATCCCTAAAAGAGAGGCAGTGAAAAATGAACATCTACTATAATTCCCTGAGTGGTAGATTTTCATATTATCTATGTTCATTCAGGATTTGATTCTTGGAGATTGAATTAATTTCAGCTCTCCTACCACCTGACCCAAAACAAAAACCAGACAGCTGTGTTTATTACTGCTTGGTAATATAGTTTTCCAGGAAAACACAGCTTAAGCTTGGCTTTACTGAAATAGCTGGCTGTTGTTTGTGCTTTAGTGTGCACAACTAACTGAGGAGAGAGCAAGCACCTGCCCACCCCAGGGAACATACCATTTAACTTGGATGCAGTGCGAGAGTGTGTCAAAAATGGGTGTGAAGCAATGTTTTAAAATCCTGTTTAGTGAAATGGAGGTGAAAAACTAGAAGAGTACTGTGAGGAAGTGCTTAGTTTGGTTGGTTGGTTGATGCAGGACGAAACACTGTTCAAGAAAAGGAGCAATGACCCGAGAGACTGCAGATATGCAGGCAGGATTAGAAATTATGGGAACAGAAGAAAAGTCCATTTTCTGCAGCACTATGTAAAATAAGGGCCAAAAAAATAGGCTTATTCACCATATTGACACATGACTTAATCCCTGGAAGACATCTGTTAGGTAGACTTATGTCTGATCTCAAATTTGAAAAAGCACTACTACCTTGGGACCCAAAGCTGAGGCTTTAGGAGGAGTCAGCTTTACCTGAACCCCAGTACTGACAGGCTGGGCCCTGTGGTGGCAGGGGGAAGCTTTTTGACCTGCCCCACTGCAGTCAGTCCTTTTGGAATTCAGGCTTTTTTGCCTGCGAGAAGCAAAAAAGTTGTCTTTTATGTTGAACACCGAAGGTGGAAGGCAGCAAAGATTCCAAATTGTTTCAGTGGTTTTACATAGAGGGCAGAATGGCACAGTGGCTGAAAATGGAGCTTGCTGATGAATGGCTACAGAGAGCTAGTTCACTGTGTTCTCTGTGTACAGTCCAATGAGGGTCTTGGGACTATTCTGCACCACTGTTTTCTGAACAGGATAGTTCTTTTTTTATGTGCAGTGGTGCTTGGAGATGAAGATGGGCATGAATATGTACAGGAAATTCACAAATTATTCATAGCCATCTACATATTTAAATGGCAGAAGAAAATAAGCTTTTCATCTCCTTTATCTCAGGAAACAGAGTTCTGGTCTATTTTTTTTTTTCTGCAACTTACTAATGAGCAGACAAAAAGACTGTTATGTGCTTTTGTAATGTGTAGATTATGTGATTGAAAAAAGGAAGCATTATTTCAATTAGTTACGCCAATTGTGAATTGTAACACAGTTTTAATTGAAGTAAAGGGAGATCCACTGCATTAATCAAGATGAGATGCATTTCAATGAATACTGAATGAATGAATAATAACAAAATACAAAAATAAAATATCACCATTTAGAGATATTATACCTTAGCTCTTCCATGTACTAGACTATCAGAATTAATTGAACCAGTACATAACTTTATGGCTGGTGGCAACCTTATAGCTGCTTAAATGTAATGAAAGCATAGGCACAATCTAGCCCATTTATGAAAAGCTGTTTCATCTAGAATTTGTTACAAAACTCAGCTGATGAAGTTTTCAGAATCAGTTTTGTCAATTGCCAGTTACAGTAGCATGGATCCATTTTGGTTGGATACTCTTGTACCACAGTTCCTTAGAGGTCAATGTATGTGTCTGAGGACACATAGACAAATATTTACAAACTATATTAATTGTTTGGAGAGAAATATATGTCTTTTTGAGGAGAAATCGTTTTAAACTAGCTCACAGGCTTTGCTGTCTGGAAGAGATTATGTGCAAATGAATTTTTAATATGACCATTATTTATTTTGAACTTCCAAGGTAGTACTTTACTGTAGAGAGAGGCAGATTCTACCTGAATGATTTGTGTCTATCTCTTGCCAGTTGGCTACAATCTCAAGTGGGATCAACCAGCAGAAATGCAGTAGTAAACCCAAAGTGTTTGGAGCACAGATTTTGTCTGTAGATTAGGATTGACCTTGGTTATCCAAAATCATAATGCAGAGCAAAGGTACTCATTCCAAAAAGGAAATTAATTCACTTGTATTATAACCTGTTTAGATAAGCTAATGTGAATTTCAAATGATGTGATTATACCAGCAGATGAGTTACAAAAAAGATGAACTTTGAATCCTGCATTGCAAGTGTTTACACCAGAAGCTTGGTTCATGCACCCCCTTCAGAAACGATAATGCTGGGCCCAATTCTCCCTCCATTTGCTCTGACTGTTACAGATTAATAAAATTAAAAGCCAGATTAAATAGTATGTTTTCTAATCACAGACCATAGACTGCTGTCCTTGCAGTGAGCTTTGTGTGTCTCACTAAAACACAGCCTGCACAAAGCAAGCATCCAGTTTGGGCTCAGAAAACGGAGAATCTGCTACTTCCCCTGCTAGTCTGTTCCACTGGTTAGTCACTCTCACTCTTAAAAATGTGTTCCTTATTTCCCATCTGGCATCCAGATATGAGAATGTATGTCAGAATAGCTCTGCAGACTTTAATGTGCTGCTCCTGGTGAGAGGAGAAACAGGCCTGAGGTCTGTTTGCTGATCCTGAATTGGAGAGCCCATTAGTGCTACAGGTCTGAGCACTTGGCACCAGCTACTCCAGGCAGCAAGCTGGGATGTTCGTTACTGTTTTATTACTTTGTTCTGTTTGTTCCACTAAGTGAACATTTGTTCACTGAGTCAGCTCTTACACGCCTGTTCTATCCACTCTTTTTTTCCCCTTTTCCCCTGGTGGACAATCATTACAAAGTAGAGTGATGCACAGAGATCATTTCCATGAGCAGGACAAGAGTTCATTCTGCCCATTCACAAGTTATTCTTACTCTTTGAAACACAGATGCACATGTGGACACAAAACCATGAGCAAACCCTCTCAGAATCTGTCTCAAAGACTCCTGCTGAAAGCTGTCAATTATCCCACCTTAAGGTAACTTTCTGTTTAGTCTTTTAAAGATCAAATCTATCCTGTTACAGAGGATCAGAAAGTCAGTGTATGTCAGATCAGGCAGTTTCTAGAGTGTTAAAATTTTCATTTTGAATCAATAATGATATATGAAAGTGTCAAGATAATAATTTTAACATTTCTACTACAACATGATTTTGTGATATCACTGCTAATCTTGTAATTACATCGCCACCTGGTGCCTGCTAGCATCATATACCAAGCTGCAGAAAATGCAGTGTTTCTATGACAATTTCTGTAGCAAATGCTGTGGGTTTGATGTAAAATATTTGGCTTGAAAGGTTTCTTGTGAGAGGGGCAGGATAGACACAGTTGTTACCAAAATGCTGGAGCCCAGGGATCTGATGTTTTTTTAATGTCCTGGTTGCCACAGTCCTCACTGCCATTTGTAAATCCAGTATAACCTCATAGTACACTGCAGTGGCAGGTCTCCTGGGGGATGCTGCAGTGATGGCTGCAGCCCTTGTTAGAACTGTTCAGTACAATATGTGCTGCAGATCAGTGCATTGACATTACCTCTTCACCCTCTTCATCCCAGTGTCCAATGAAACTGATTTTTTGAATACTCTTCAAATGCAGAAGAGTTCCTTTTTTGATGTTGCTTTGGTGTTGGAGGAAAATTGAATCACTAATTAAGAGCCAGTTTCTGCTTCCTTCAAAGTGAATTTGTTCTTGATCATGGGAGAAGTCTCACAAGGTTCTAGGATTTACCCTTTGCTATAGTGAAGCAAGCAGGAGACAGACCTTCAGGACAGCAGCTAGTAGAACATTGTCATTCTCTATATATACTGGGCAGATCACATCTACAGATCTGATTTTATTCTACAATTTTATTTCATGGTTTAGCATCACCTCCTTGTAGGCCCAACACACAGCAGACTCCATTTCCATGCCCTAATATGCTGTGAAGCCTGCATCCTCACCAAGTTGGTTGAAGAAGTCTGTGCTGTTGTGACAAGCAGCTCTGTTCCCTCTGAGTCAAGAGAGTCCTTGGAATGGTCTCTCCCTCACATCCTCTCTGCACATTGTCTTGAAGGGAATACTTTTGGACAACACCCGGACACCATCCCATGCTGTGCTGTGCTGCAGAGTTTCACAATTGCCTTACTGTGCAGAAGGGAACCAGAAACTTGGCCACAACCATTTCCTAAGTTCCTTAAACTGTGCTGTGGTTTCAAGAGCTTTTGTGTTATTGGCCAAGTGGAGGTGCCAACTCACTCTTCTACCCTAAAATGGATGCTTCAGACGAGAATCATTCCCCTGTGTCTTGCTTCCTGTTGCCACCACAAAAAACATGGGTAGCATGAGGCCATATGATGTCATGAGAGGGATGAACAGGGAAAAGTGAGGCAGCTAGGAAGCCTGGAAGAGCAAGAAGTCCTAGAGCCCTATGACTTTTTCTAGTGGGTTTTCTCCTGCCAGAGAAAAATGAGTCAAATCAAAATGTAGAAGGAAGAAGGCTGATCAGAGCAGTGGGGCCTGGAGCAGAGGGATTAAGCTGGGGCAGGTGACAAGTTCAGCACTCAGGATCACCTTGTGGAGGATCTGTTCCTGCAAAGAGCATTTGATTCTTCACATTCTACATTCCCCTTTCCCTTCCACAGGAAGCCATGGGGAAGGGGAATAGCATCATCTAACCCTACCAAGACCTCTTCAGGATCAACCTGCCTGGCTGTTATACCAACCGTGGTCTGTCCACAGATGCAGGCGTACCTTACTTTCAGATGCTGATTGCCATGTTCATAGTGATTTCTCCTCTATTCCCATTCCCCAGCACAATCCAGGTGGAGGAACTGTACTCCTGGGTCTTCCTATGCTAGGTCCTGCAGGTGCACTCTTACCTGCATAGGTGGCCCCCTCCAAATACTAAACTGAAGAGAGGAGTCTCCCTTGAACTCACCTCTGATCATTTCTTTATGCTTTATCCTGGGTAGAGGTCAGTGTTCAGCACTTCCTTGTTTCCTGCAGCCTTCATTTCTCAACACTGCAAATAGCTCTGTCCCACCTCACAGGGCCCGTGTTTAACCTGAAGTACCTCTCTAGCCAGTTATGGCATTAAGGAAGAACCAGTGGCACTATCTGGTCCCCAGACACAAAATTCAGAGGTACTAAGCACTTGCAGATTTGATCGACTTTGTTGGGAGCTGCTACGGTTCAGGAATTTGGTCACCAGTATTCTGATGAATAAAAGAACACATCCAGCCAAACCTGAGCTTACATTCATCGAGCCAAGTGTAGGGACTCAGGCGTATTGACACCAGATGAGAGTCTGGACCTAAAATATCTGTAAGGCAAAGAATGGAAAACACGGAAAGCTTTCATAGATATTTCATTTAAGGTTTTGTAAACTTTCCTGCTATGTTGCTAAGGGGATTTTAATACATCAACACATTTAAAATAGATCTCGGTGTGATGTTTGAAACTGGAGCCAATTCCACACACACACACCTGCCCCTCCCCCAAACTTCCTTATTGTTCCCATCACCATTTTAGCTCTCTCCAGTCTGGAAAAGACCTTGCTGACCCACTTCCTGCCCCTGTAGCAGTGCTAGGAACCGCACAAGGAATCCTTGTTTTACTGCGCTTCAGACGCTGACACTGCATTTTGCAGCTAGCCAGGCTTCATCTGGAGAGAGTATAGTTCTTGCGTTTCCTGATGTGAGTCAGTTGTGAGGAAAGTGTTTAACCTTTTTGTCAAAGGTTAAACATATAAAAGGGGAATGTGAAGCTCTTGAATTTCTGCTGTTGCCACATTAAAGAGAGCAGCTTTCATGGCTGAGCTAAGTTTGACGTTTCTGGAGGGATATTTCTTTCCACATCCAAGTCAAAGCTGCAGTTTACTGCACTTGTTAAAGAAAGTGCATGGGCTATATGACAGGGCTATATAACAAGGGTCATTCATTGACTACTTCCATTGTTTTTTTTCTTCTTGGTAGTCCTCTCTGCCTCTCTCAATGGATTTGAAGAAGCTTGGGCAGACATTTGTATTAAGTGAGCCAATTAGAAATTTTCAAAATGGTCCATTTCTATAAAATATAAAGAACTTCAAATGAAAATAAATAGCAAGCAAAAGAATTTGTCCCTACCTGTTCTTACTGACACCATATTATTTTGATCCATCTTTCTCCACTGCTTGGCTGAGTATACTGTTTTCTTATCTGTAATTACCAAAACTGACGATTTAGCTATGTTACCTACAATCACATGCCTCTTCCCACTAACTAAATACTTAATGGCATGGCATACTCTTGTCATGATCCAGATGAGTCTGCCAGAGAGCTCATTCCAGTTTTACTGTGTGTGCTGGCTATGTCTGTCCTTTGTGAAGCACAGGAACACACCTGTTTACATTTAGAGACAATTCCACAGGTGACCTGCTAGTTGTTTTGCACCAGTTGCACCATGGATAATTTGTTGATGTTTATCTTTATGGCTGGGTCTGAAATACTTGATTGTAATCAGCTGGCAATGGTTGTCCAATGAGTCTGTGAGAGGGCCAGGAACAGAGCCTATAGTAACCACTAACTGCAAGTTTTCTCTCAAATCTCTGTTGTTCAAGGCCTCCATTCTAGTGGATAATTAGATTGTTCTTGCCTGGTCTGGGTTCTTCTGCAGCTCTCTAGGGTTGTGCCATAAGTAGACAGCTCCACACAACAGTTTTGCCAAACTGTAAAGATATAGTCTTGAAAGGGAAAAGAGGGTAATCAAAAGATAAAGAAAAATTAGAAACATTGTTCTCAAAGGAGTGTTCTGACAATCTGTTAACTTTTCATTGGTGTATTCATAAACACTTCCAAAAAATGTCACAAAGTCTTAGCAGAGCAGCTTGAATCTCTGCTGATGAATTGAAGGAAATTTGTTCTAAAGAAAATACATCACATGAAGTTAACCCACAATACTGGATCAGCCAAAACCAACGTCACAAAACAGGAATTCCTTCAATTTAACACCACCGTAATCTCATTGCAGGCTGAGCAGTAATGTTAGAAACTTCTCATATAACACCTTCCCTTACAGTTTAAATTTGGCAGTGGTGACTTAAAAAAAAAATCCTAAAAACAACCTAAATTTTCAGCCTGGATGCATTTGTTTGATTAAGAGGATTTATGAGGTAACCACTTACAAAGTCAAATCAATGTAGTGTTAAGATTCCTATGTCTTATTCCAGGCATATAAGTAATGTGTTATTCAAAATACACTGCAGAATAGTCCAAAGCTGACACTGTGAATGCTTCATTACATGAACTGCAAAAGAGTGCTGATTTTCCCTCGCTCTGTTATGTGCTTCAGTCACTGTGGTTCTGTCTCCTGCAAGGCAAACTTGATCTGACTGGGCTTTCATTAATTACATTGCTTCCATTGAAAGGACAGAAGTAACCAGTGTGAATCATGCTGTCAGAAACCTAGACACCACCTGCCATAGTTCTTAATTTACATTATAATTAAATGCCTTTTGGTCCCCAAACTAATTCCTTGCAAATCTAGGGTAAAAGAGCTCCGTGTGAGGACCCCTGGGACTCAGGAATTGGTGGAGATACAACGTTATTGCAGACATAACATAGAGCAGCTACATGATCATCACCACAGCTCCTGGCCTGCAGTAGCAGCTTTAACCTCCCGTGTTCCTGTATGGAGAGACTTTGAGAAACAGACCTGACTGCAGATCAGTAGGACAAACACAGACCTGCCTCCTTGGGCACACGACAGCTCCTGTGTTTGTCTGCTACAGAAGGAACCACTGGACCATGTGCAATTCCAGCACATTGCTCCTCTGGATCTTAGAATCATAGAATCATTAAGGTTGGAAGAGACCTTCAAGATCATCCAGTCCAACCGCCTACCTACATCACTATCCCTGGCACTCCAATATATGAATAATCTAGGCATATACTTGGGCTGGGATTTGTTTCACCTAACTGAATGCCCGAGTTAGGGGTGCAGTAACACCAGGCTCTGTAGGTTAATGGTTCAACATGTCATGAAAATCTTCTACAACATATATTATGTGATATTAGCTGATCTTTTGGGTAGGGGACCAGTAAGGAGCAGAAATAGGCTATTTATTTGAGCAGGGACCTTTTCTCCCTTTCTCCCTCCCTACTCGGATTTCCCCACTGCCCAACAGTTCCTGAGATATTGGACAAAAAAAGACAAACAAGACAACTAAAAGGGGTTCCAAAGGAATTTTGTATATCTCAGATTTGTAGAAACTTGATTCAGGCATTTTGAAAAGAGAAGGTTGCTAAAATGACAATAAGTAGAGGGCTACATTTGGAAAGGGAGAAAAGGGATGGTAAAATCCAAACTGTTATTTCCTCTAGGACAGGAGACTTCACAGTCTGTGTGAGACAAAGTGAGTATTTCTGCTGCTATCACTCTTAACTGTGTGGGCTGTAGCAGAGCCTCCACCTTCATGCAGCTCCTTTCCATTCACAGCATCTGTACATCCTCCTGCGTATTAGTCAGTGATACGGACATTTTTTACCTGCAGACATAGGACAGATTCAAGTCTATTTCAGAAAGAGATTGATTGTCTCTGAAATGAGAGAACCTGGGCTCATTTCCCAACTCTGCCATGTACATCTTGCAGTCTTGGGCAAATCGTGGCTCTGCCTATTCTGAGTTATTTGGGGCAGGCACTTTCTCTTTTACTATGCATACATGCAGTGCTTTGCACAAAGGGAACTCCAACCACTCATGAGTAACCAGTCAACAGATGGTAATAAGTTGTCAGTGTGACTAGGTATTCCCATTCTGATAGTTTTTGTAGCAAATTTCATCTTTTAAAAAATCCTTGCAGCAGACCAAAACTGGAGGTATGTAAAAGAAAAATTAAATTAAGGAGTCCATTTTCAAAATATCTTTTTCCCAGCTATAAAATATGGAAAGGACTTTCCACTGTAGGAACTGAGACATGTTGGACATGCTGGCAAAGTCCTGCTAAAGCCAGATGTCAGTGTTGTGGTTAGCTAAATCCATGTTAAGCTTGTCTTTTTGACTTTCAGAAATGGAGTGAAGAACTCCTTTGGGCCAGATATTTCCTTAATTTCTCACTTGCATTCACTCAGATAAGCTTTGTACAATTAGGAGTTTCCCCATTTGGCAATACTTCTGCATTGTCACAGGCAGAGATGACATAATGAATGACTCTTACTCTTCTTGAGCTCTTCTGGGTAAAAATAGTGACCCTCAGCGTTAATCTTCAGAACTTTGCATCTCAGTGCAGCTATTCTGATGGCAAGGGTGAGCAGATCTGGTTAAGGCAGGAAACAGATGTATCCTCTTATTCTTAACATAAATTTTGGGGGTTTATTTTTTGGTTAGCTGCAGTCCTAATCTCACTTTTGATCGAGTGCAGAGGAAAAGAGTCATTAGTGAAGTATTAGTGTTATTATTATTTCCTGACATTAGCTCTCCTGCTACTTGTCCATCCTTTTCTTAGGCCCAGTAAAATGGTGCGTGGGTTTAACAGCCAAAGAACATTTTTTATTGCTGGTCCCTCTCATTCACTCTACTGAGCTAGTAAAAAAAAGGAAAAACTCGTACTGAAGGAGGCCACAGTTACGTGGGTGGTAAGTGCTTTCTAACAGTATAGCTTATGCAGGAAGGGGAATACGTTTTATTAGTGTAGTTTTCATAGTTGAGTAACTGTTTTCCAAATGCACTGTTTTATCTGCAAAGCAGATACAAATATAGTTTATAACAATTGTATTACTGTATAGCAACATATAATAACTAATATCTAACAGCATGATTTTAAAATTAATGATTCCTTTTTAAAACATGGCTCTGAATGATACAAAATTGCCATCATACAGGTGGCCAAGGCACAAAAAGAGATGGGTTGATTTACCAAACATCACAGCCAGGAACTGGCTGCTCATCTTCTGAAGGTGAGACCTACAACTAAGTATAGGAGTTTCTTCCTCCCCATTGCCTTCCACAAACATGAGTTTCTCAGTGTTTCTAACACCTTTTTACTTCCCGCATTGCCAGAAGCATTGTCCTTGTGTCTTTGTTGTGCAGTAGGCTGTACGAGTACCTCCTTCCCTCCTAAAATCCAATCTGTATAGATACCCCAGGGACTATGAGGAGATGCAGAACGTTTTTTTTTTTCTTTTTTTTTCTTTTTTTTTTTTTTCCAGCTGTTACATAATAGTTGATTTTTGGCTGCTGTAGTTATCTCTGGTGAAATGTTTTAGTTCCCTAAGCAATAATGATAATACTTGAGACCATATTGCAAACATTTATGTTATTTTTTTATACTAGCTTGCTGTATGTGTACCTTTTTAGTTACTGTGGTCATTTTTCTCAGTATAGCATAACTCCACAGCGTAAGGTAGTTATGGAAAGGTATCCCTCCTTTATATTTCATTCTCTTCAGAACCAGAAATCCCAGGATATGTTTTAAAGGCAAGATTTTCTACGACAGACAGCCTTTTATTTAAAGTATCTATGTATTCAAGCAGAGATAATAATTCAAGAGGCAATCTAGTCAATTTCCATAAAATTATTTTCATCTTTCTTCATCATATTTAAATTTGTTTTCATTGTGATCAGCTGCTTTTAATATATTTTGACACTGAATTTAAACCCTACAATTACATGTTAGAATCATTATGGCCACTGAGGCAAACTCAGTTCTGAGGCAAGTTGGTGAAAATCCATGTAACAGAGCAATCATATGTGCCTGAAAAATAGCTCCTGGATCATGATCATTTCTTAGACTGTTGAACAGGAAAGGAAACCACCCTCTTCCACGCTTGCATGCATTTTGTTATGTTGATCGCTCGGAGATGTATTGCAACTCATAGCTAATCTTTTCAATATCTTCTGTCCCCATGGAAACTTTGGATAGGAGAAAATAACAGCACAATACAATACGAGTTGCTATATTGCTAGCACTGGCCAGCAGATCAGTTCTATGCAGCCTCCCCATTTTTCTGCCTCTTCTCCCTCCTTTTCAACAGGAATACTGAATATAACAGGCAATGCTGATTTCAAACTGAAGCTTTTAAAGGAAGCTTCTATGCAAATTGGTGCATTTAAAAACAAATCTAAAATAGTCCTCAACAGAAACTGTTCAACTAATCCAAGTATTTTAGTTTAGATTACTAAACCAAATCCATCTAAACTGATTCAGGGGACCCATCGAGAGGACCCACCCATTGTTACAGCCATAGTTTTGTAGAGAAACTCTGATCTTTCAGATAAAACACCTCTAAGAGAGGCAGATTTTTTGGGATCAGAATGTGCTGTTATGTTTTCAATAAGCTTGTAACATTCACAGCATGCACAGTATTTTGGAGGTGTGATACCAGGGTGATGCAGATTGGAAAGGCCTTACGTTACATCATCTTTGGTGATTGAAAGTAAAAATTCTTGAAATGGGTGGAGAAAGAATTGCTACAGCTTCTTACCACCCTGAAATGATAAATGCTTGGAAAACTCCCAGAATGCTATTGAAGTGCCTGAAAAGTAAATATTTATTCTGCACACAAATCTTTTAGATCTGTCAGTAGCTGAATTTGATTATTCTTGTGTTGGTTTCTATTATTTGAGTGGATATTTGTAGACAGATGGCCTCTTGTAGTGTTAATAAAAACAACTTATGTAGAATGAGTGGGCTGTGTAGTAACTGGGGAAATACTGAGGGATTAGAAAAGATGATAGCCTGCCAAAACCTAGTTTCTGTTTATACACGTTTAATTCCTTCTTAGAGCAAATTAAGCTTTTCTTCTTCAGGCATGTTCAGTTACTCTGATCGAATAAGGCTAGAGTTTTGGATACTGAGAAATTGAGGTTTGTAGGTCAAACTTGTCTTCCTGTGCCATTTCACTGATACAACAAAGAAAACTCTATTTTTATTTGATTTTAATAGCTAAACCCCCTATACTTCTGAACCTGTTCCAACAAATCTCTCAAATGCTATGAACTCCAGATGATGCAAGAAAATCTGGGAAGAAACTGAGCTGTGAATAGAACCGATCAAAAGACAACTGAATTTCTTTCCCCGACAATTCTTTCCACTGTGTATTGTTCCCTCAATCTACCTTTTGCTTTGTACTGTAGCATCCATAGAACTTTTGTATCTTTAAAATCTTCTTATTCACAACCGTCACTCTTTTATAGTAAAAATGTAAATAAGGAAAGTTTAACAAAGATTTAAAACAGTTAAAACTTTGTTTAAAAAATCAGCACAAGTATTTGGCGAACTTTACCAAGATGCCATGTTTTAAACTTGTTGAGAATTTATGATGTGTAAAAACTTTTGCTTTTTCAATAATGCCATCAGTTGCTCCCCCTCTTCCTTTTTTTCTCTTGAAAGAAAAATATGACCAGCTTTCTCTGCTTTAGGTTTTTAGGTGACTCTGGAATGAAGATGCAAAATTTAGCTTGTAAGTACAGAGTATTTTGAAACACACTCATAGATGAGTGAGTTGCAGCAGGGGGGAAAGAGAAGCCTCCCCAAACCTACTTTTAAAGACTTTTATTAGTCTAGAACTGGGAGGGAACTAAAAGCAAGATTCTTCCTTCCTGACCACAGAGATTTGCAATGTGGCTGCTGACACCTGAGCTAATTCTCTACACAGCCTTAAAAATCAATGCAGAGGAAAAGGCACTTTCAGGATGCTGACTGCCCAGCTGCTTGCATCAGATGACCTACACTGTGCCAACCAAGTAGCCTTTTGTCTCCGTGTACAGTTAAAGGAGCCTGCAGTGACTAGTTCAGACATAGTTGCCTCCATGCAGGTACCTCTGCTTGGTAATCTGAATCACACCCCAGGTGCCTGCTGTTTGATGGCAGTTCTGAATACCACAGCTCACTGACTGCAGTGTACTGATACTTGTGCTGAAGCAGACATTGCTCCCTGGCCTAACTGGTGTTTCTCTTCTTGGCTGTCTATGCTGAGACAGAATGCATCCTGTGATGAAAGGAAAGCATGTACAATGCAGTTCAAAGTGTCAAAACTGTTTGGTGATCTGGCAGGAAATTTAATTTAGCACATAGAACTCAATGCTGCAAAGATTAAATGTTCTTATTCAGATGAGAATGAAAGCCTTGTGATTGCCTTATCAACTGAAACATGTGTAGGGCTTCCAGTCACCAGGCCATGAAAGCACTGATATACTTGTGCACATTACAAAGGTTTTCCTAGCCCTTCCTCTTGCTCCTCTGAAAATGGTTTAGCTAAGACAGGATGACTGACTGTACCACTGGCATAACCTTACCTAGTTTGCATTCTGCCATATCACTAATACCAGCTTAGTGCAACAGGGTCACATGGGTGGGGTGCAGCAAGGGAGTATGAGACCAGGACAGGCTGGGAAGTTCACTCTTTCTTGCTTTTTTATTTATTTTTCTATGAAGTTCTCCAGGCTTTCATCAAATGGTTCTGGTATTTGTAAGTCTAAATTAAATTTGGAAGAAACATCTGTGTTTTCGTTCTTGATGAGTTGTGTTCTTTCCCACAAAAAGAATCAGTGTCATGGTCTAACCATGTAGATGGGCAACAGATTCCTATACCTTTCCATCCCAGAGCCCCGAGCTGCAGATTGTTGCATGCTGGAGAAAACCTGTCAGAGACACCCTGGGAAAGCATTACTACACGTTTAGCACGCTGTTATTCTCTTCTGCTTTTATTCCCTAGGCTACTGCTGTTGGTCACCGTCATTTACAGGATAGTGGGCTAACGGGAGATTTGAGATCATCTGCCAGGTCTCACTTCCTGCCTAACACGAGCACCTGCCATGGTAGCAGAGTTGTTACTATTCACCTGGTTGAGTTCCAATGTGACCAGTCCTACCAAACTTCTCAATTCCCAAGCAACACAGCACTGAGGTGGCAAAACATGGTGCCTGGGCTAGCAAGACTAGCTGGCTTGATGCTTAAATGCAGGGAGTCAACTAGTGGACAGTTTACTCAAGCAAGGCCAATGCTAGCAAGCGCTCATGAAACCGTAGAGCAGCAGAGTTGCCCCTTAGGCAGAAACAGAGCTCCTGCTCACTGAAGTCCTCTCTGGGGTCCTGTGACAAGTGGTGTGGGGGTCTGTGCTCAGGTGCTCAAAATTATCTTTCTGCCACTACCAAAGAGTGCTTATGTAGTAAGGATCTGTATAATGCTACTTCAGTAAAAACTCATAGAGGAAGATAATACAGAATAGTCTGAACAGAATATTAATCAGAGAATATTAATAATATTTATAAGAGTATTAAGAATAGCCATGGAATTTCCAGTTTTCATAAGAGCTCCAATTTTTTTCAGGGTGCTTTATGAAATCACCCTGGCATCATTTTCCTGGTGGAAAGTAAGAGCAGCTTTTGTAGGCAAAATATAGAAAACTGAGTGCTCTGCATTATAGTTTAGAAGATCAATAGATCCCTTTATTTAGGGATCCTGATGTTAAAAGAAGAAATCTCTTGTTTGTGTGCCGCCTTGGCTTATTAGCCTTGGTTGTTACTAATAAAAGTTCTTTCAGAGCACTCTGAGTGATCAGTCTTGAACAACTTTCCATAACCAGCAAAAGCATTAGATAGGAAAAAAAATAGAAAAAAAGCCTCCTCAAGTCTGCCTTTCTGCAGTCTTTGGGTATGAATTTCAGAGTGGGTAGAAAACACACGTCTGCTTGGCATGGAAATATATACTAAGTGGAAAATTAAAAAAAAAATGATTCAGGAAATATTCTTAGCTTATCAGTTTTATGGGTGGATTAGAAACTCAGATGAGAATAGTTATCATGATGAAAAGTTAACTGTGCATGCTTCTGACCTGTTAATGCAAAATAAGAGGAAGGGGGAAGTTTAATAACTCATGTTTTGGGTTGGGCTTTTTCTGGGCTTTTACATATCTTTTAACAGCTGTGGGCAGGAGAGCATGGAGCGGACATGTTTCTGTTCTCGAATGGAAAAAAATAACCTTCAGAAATTTTCATTGGACAACATTCAAAAACTAAGAGCATTTAAATTTTTCCCCAGGCAAAAGAGGCCATTTTATGAAAAGACAAATTGTGGGAACCACGCAAACAGACCTGAATTTTCAATATTTTTTTTCCCTAGGTTTGTTTTAACATAGTCTTAATTTTCACACCCAACCTATTGGTGCAGTTAGAAAGCACTACATGTACAACTTTTAGATAATGAGAAAAATCAGTTAGTAGAACAGTATTTTAGAGGAAGGTCAGCATTCTACAAATGTGAATGTCTGAAGTTACATTAATAAATGTTTAGGTTTCTCCTCCTACAGAAGAATCTATTGCTTTTTTATAAGTTCTGGACATGTGCAAATCCCATTGGAGATGAGAACAGGTGCTAATTTGAAAGCCAAATTACTTTTCTAGAAATGTACATATGGATTCAGAGGTATTTTCTTTCTAGAATGTGCAAAATCGATGCTATCTGAGCTCCTAATGCATTTAGACCTCATGAACTCAGACCTTTAATGTTCAAGTTCAAAGTCTGTTTCGCTCAAGAGTCCACATTGCTGCTGTCTCCTCATCAGAGCTGATAGGGACTGGTGGGAAATGTTTAGCAAAAATCTAGCCTAGGCAATGCCAGAGAGGATCATTCTTGCATTTTTGGAAAGTACTTCAAGATAGCAGCATAGCAGTGTAGTAGAGTATGTAGTTTGTGTGTTAAACTCCAAGCCCAGATGCAGCAACACTGCCTTCAACAAACTGCATAAATGCTGCAAGTTAAAGAGCTGTGAGTAATCTGCCAGATCAGAAGCTGTCAGTCAGGGCAAACAGTCAAACACCTGCCAGCTGGAGGCTTTTTCCTATACAGTGGGACCCTCTGCCACAGCTTTGTTTTTTTTCTTTATTATCCTGTGTCATACTATCTCTTCAATTCCCAGAGCCCGCCTGAAAAGCATCAAATCTCTTTAGTGACTGAATTAGCTATTTGTTTGCCTTGTAGGCAGACGCGAAGGACTGCGTAATGGGACAGTGCTGAGGTTTCCACAGTTCTCCTGGGAAGTTCTCCTTTGCATTATTTTGGTGCCATATAAGGGTTTTAATTTTTATAAAGGTTAGTTTTGGACACTGGATTTCTTGCTAATTCTTGCTAATTTCATCTGGCTAGGGCTGACACCAGCTCTCTGCCTTGCCTGACCTCCTGTGAAGAGGAAGCAAGATGATCTATTTTTTCTGCAGCTGGTCTTCAGAGGAGAAATTCCCAATTCAATCTGCAGTGCTCTGCAACACACTTCCCTCCTGACGCCCTCTTCCCTTCTCTCTTTGCTGTAAATTGCAAGGACTTCATCATTTAGCTGCAAGCCTCCCTTGGCATCTACCTGTACCTGTAGCAGATAGGCAATATTTTCACATAGCTCCCTCCAGACCTGTGAGTTTGGCTATGGAAACTTTGAATGAACTGAAGAACTGTGGAGGATGGGTACAGTTGTAAAAATTGCCTAAAGCAAGGAAGTCGGTGGAAGAGACACCATCAGCAGCACCATAGTGTCAACACCAGTGAGTCATGTCCCTGTCAGAACTAAGCACATTGATGACACTGCCCAGCAGTGACCCAGAGGACTAGGCCACTGCCTTTCTTGCAAATAAGTAGTTTATTTTCCACCCTCTCGAAGATAAAGGTCGTCTTTTCTTTAAGCTAATGAAACCACTCTTTGTGCACTGAGTTCAGTTACTTATAAGCAACTTATGTGTATTATATCACAGCTGAGCTCCTTGGCATTTATGCAATGGGAAAAAATGCAGATGAGTAAACTCATGTTTTATGACCCAGCAAACATAGTTTCTGGCTCTCACACAATCGCTTTCTGCAACCTTGAGCAAACTACTTAATTGCTTACTGTGCCATCTGTAAAAAAAGCTACCCTTCTCTGTGTCTCCTATTTTATCCACCACTTCTTTATTGCAGATGTTATCCTACATATTTGTATAGCACTTACCATCAAAGGAACTTTGCTCCTGGTAATCCCTAGGCACCACTGAGCAATCTGACTATGCCATTTCCTTATTTCAACCTACAGTCCTATAAAGGCTTCCGAGTGTCTTCCAAAAATTGCCAAACTAGAAATTAAAGCACTAATAAGAATCTATCTCCTGTCATGTAGTTTGGCTACAGGTTCCAGAAATAGGGAACTCCAACTGCTGGAAGACGGAGCACAGATGCCATGCCAGTGGGGAACAAGGCTGCAAAGGGAGAATTGGAGCGATGAGCTGCCTGGCAATTACTGCAAAGAATGAAATTCTATTTATTCACTGTAACATTCTCTGTCTCACTGTTGTCCTGCTAGAGTATTGTACATATGTGGCAGAAGCCAGAAAACATGCTTTCTTGCCTTCCCGTGTGTGTCATGCTTACACTTATGGGGTGACGCTATTTTTCCCCCATTGGATTTGCATCTAAGGTTCTGCCTCCTGTAAGATATCCCCAGGTACAGATCTAGGACGGGGCAGGTGAAATACTCCCTACAGAGTTGTCTTTGGAGCCTTGGAGAGGTTACAACGCATGGGATACCATCAGGTACTTCTATACCTGTGTCATCAGTAAGAACACTGCCATGCAAATAAAAAGTCGTTTTTCTGAAGTTCAGACAAATCTGACAGTAGCCATATTAGTAGGTTTTGAGAAGAAATAAATACTGAACAAGGGAATGTAAGAGAGCAGACATATATCCACCAACTTTCCCTCTAAATCAGTTTCAGGTAGGCCAAATTTTGCCACTCGTAGGCAACTGGGTGGGACTGGTCTCTTTTGGCAGTACCCAAGCATGGCAGCAGCTCCTCATTTGCTCTGCTCTTACAAGTCCACAAGGAAAATTTCTCTTTCAAGATTGAGATTCTTCAGCACCACAATGTCTCCTGTAGTGCGACGTAGGTCTCAGAATCTCCCTATAGCAATGTCTTATGGTGTGTGACATAATTCTGCTTATGAGCTAGCCCAGGGTTTTGTAAAAGAGGAGAGGATAGCACAGTCTTTCCAGAGTCCAGCTCCAGCTGGAAGGAGACTTCTGTGGTCTGTTACGAAGTGCTGGATGTTTACATTTTGCTTTTCCTGTCGGAAGAAATAGATCTGGCAAACAGCCAGCAAGCTATTTCTGGAAAACTATTCTCCTACTAATTAAAAGCACCTGGGCAGACTTTCCTTGTCCAAACAGCACTGTGTAGCCAGGCCAGGCCTATAGGGTCAGAGGTTCAGATACTGAATGGTCTTAGCAGTGGCAGGAAGGTAGGAATTCAAGGTGCTCCTTCTTTACCTTATGCATCTCGAGTGTCCATTTGCAATCCAAAGTAAAGATGACAAAGGACCAAATGAAAGTCTGTGACCTTTAAAGTGTAAAAAGCTCCTTAAAAGCCAGACTTCCATTCTGGCTCTGCCAGGTGTTCAGACATCTTGAGATGAACTTAAAAATCGTATGTTCTTGCCTTCCTCACTTCCACCCGCTCCAACACTGCCCTCTGGGTTATTAACCTTTAGGGAGCAATTGGATCATGTTTCCAGGCTTACTCCTGTAATCAGGAGGTACCCAATCATAGTTCATTTTAAAGAAAAGCTGTGAATCTTTCCTGTTTGTGATGCAAATGCAGGTCCTTCTGCAAGGAAAAAACCCACTGTCATGAGGCTGGCAAACTGTTAAAGGTGCTGTAGTTAAAATTAAATCAGATAAATTGAGATGACTGCAATTATTTATAGTTGGGTGGAAGCAAGATCAGACTTTGCATTACATTTAGGCAGCTTCTACTTCCTTTCTAGCTTTACTGGTCAATAAGTGTCTCTTAGAAAATACACTGCACCTACCTGATTGTCTGGGGAGGGAATGGGGACTGGCAGGGCATCCTGAGAGAAAGGTTCTGTGCTGGCTAACAGCTGTCTGAGAGTTTATTCTGCCAGAGCCGAGATGAGGCAGTAAAACTGAAGTGGATGAAGCATATTTTGTAGCTAGTGGGATGCAAGGAAGGTATATGGCCCACATTTGTGGATAAATGAGTTAAAGAAGTAATAGGCCAGGTATAGCAGTCTTCTGTGTCCAGAAAAGGAGGACTGAGGAACAAGGGGAGAGAAATTAGGAAATCTACTTGGCAACTACTCTCTAGAAAGGAATAGCACCACCCCTGACTGCTAAATAAACTTCCCACCTGTTCTGTTTTTCTCCTATAGCTATTGCTGTGCTTTTGCCTATGCATGCCTTAACCTCTACCCATGCTTGTATACAGTGTCCCAGACTCCAGTAAGACACACCAGAAAGGTCAGTTCCTACAAGAAAGGGAGGAATTACTGCACCAAACTAAGTAAGTTGATTATTTATCTTCCTATCTTAAATCCTGTAAAGAATCTCTCCTAACTATAAGGATATTTTTAGGAAATAAGAACTTTTAACAAGCATGTAGACAGCAATCAAGATTAATCTTCATGTGTCTCAAGATCTGGCCAAGCCAAAGCCTGAGAACCTTTTCAGAAGAACAGCAAATAGAAGTTTTGAGAGTTAATCAGAATCTCTTATTTTCTGAGATCAAAATATTTACAGTTTTAACTTTAATTTTGAATCTTCTCCTACCTTTAGACAAAGAATTGCTGCATCCTGGAGATACATACTTCCTGTAGAATCAGAACTGGCTGATGGACTTATGTAAGATTGAGGCTGGGACAAATTATTAAAAAAAAATATTTGGATGGTATTTATCTCACCAAACTGAACATTAAGAGTAAAGTTAAGATCAAGTTCTGGTGCAGAAAGAATATACTTTCTGGAAGAGAAACATAATCAGTTTTATTCCCTAGATTAATTAAGTATGCTGGATATAGGAAATGAATTAATTGTGCAAATGCTCCATTATGATTCCCTCTGATAATCACTAAGAAGCACAAGCACATTGTCTATTATCTCCTGCTTTTCTGAGCTACAGGGATTAGAAATCTCTCAAAAGAACATACTGCCTTGAAACTACAAGACACCCACCGGCCTAGGACCCAGGCAAGGATGGTGAATTTGTGATAGATAGGCACGGTGAGTATTCTCGTTACAATGATGTTTCCCCTGTATCAGGTGTTAAGTGTTTCTCTTAGAGTGCACTAGGGCAAAGAAGCCAGTGACTGAGAGTGAAGAGTTTAATCCTATCAGAAAGCCTCAGCGCTGTCTGGTTTGTGGAAGATGACAGCACAGTCTGTCAGAACACTCATGCCACGTGTTTATGGCCACTTCTGCAGTGCTTGCAGCCACAGATTGAGTCCTACCTCTACTTAGGCTGATGGTACAGCAGCAGCAACGCTACTTCAACGAGAAAAGAATCTACACTAGTTTCAGTGTTTGCCTGCTTTTGACTTGATTTGTTTTGATTTGTTCGTGATCAGTTGCTTGAAACCTTTGTTTAATTCCTTGCTTTGGTGTCACCTGGAGGTATGAGTTTTGTGGAGAAATAAGACAGTAGCTTTCTGCCATGCCCTTGATATCTCTTTCCCCTTCACCCTGCTCTCTTCCTGTTTCCTCTCTCTCTGGTCACTGTTACTCATTGCCAAAAAGGAGTGTTTTTACAGTGACACAGTTAATTTGAGTAACTGTACTGCTGTAGAACCATGTATAGTATGTACTTGAAAGAGTTATGTGCTTAATCTCTTAACTTGCAACAAAGGTAACAGGTACAGCTCCTTAGCCATTCAATCGTGGGGGCTAAGAGAGGGAACAAACCCACATCATCTCTGGCAGAGAATATAGCCTGTAGAGCCATTGCCCTTCTGTAATAGCTCACTTTGGAGTTACCCTCCTCTGCAGCAATTATCAAAGAGGACAAGTATGGAAAATAGCAAATGATTGCTTGTTTTCCTAACCTGCAAAGCTGCTGCAACAGCATGTATCTGTGTAAATGCACTTTGGGAAGTTCAGGATCTTTAGCAAAGTTTTTCCATTTTAAGAGAACAGATTATTCACCCAACAGTTTTAAGCTGTCAGCTGTAACATTAACTATTGTTGGTGAGTACCTATTGAAGCAGGCTGAATCTAATCTACCAGTTTTTAAGAGGATCTATACCTTCCACAGGGTGTATTGTCAGTTGTTGATGTGGCTTCCTTGCATTTTGGACCCGTTTTCTTGGGGAACGGAAGTACTGTTCAGAATGGCCTGTTATTTAACTGAGGAATTGCAGGTGGAAACATTGCACATAGAAACTATTTATCCAATGAGCAATCTGCTGATGTATCATTTTTGTTCTTGTACAAGTGCATAGTAATAGAACGTGGGGGAACAGCAATAGCAATACTTCGTTATTTCATTTGTAGCTTAATATTTCATTTGCTAGAGTTTAGTGAATGTAAGAATTTTTCCAAGTAGCATCAGGAAGCTGTATAACATTGACTCTTCAAGTGGTAGATAGCAAGTAGTTTTTCTAAAACAGATCTTTTTAAAAATGCTATCAAAAAACAGAACCTGGGATTTTTGAAAAGGATGTAAGCAAGTGAGGCCCTCAGCTCTCACTGAGAGTTGAAAGGCCAACATAAGAATTTGGCCAGCTAAGCCTCACCATGTCTTAAAGGATGTTTAGGGCTGTGGTGCCACAGTAAATAGTAGGGTGTTGACAAAACATGGTTTCCAGTCAGACAGGACAAGTGAATGAACAAAGATCAGAGCACACCACCAGGCATTAGAATTGCAAGTGCAGAGATGCAAATTCAGAGCTAGGGAGTTCAGCCATGCTAGCTGGGATATGACCAGGTAGTTTTTTGATGTCAGTTTTTGTTTTCTTCCCAGGCAGATGTCCTCCTAGCCTTCATGCCATCTTGTTTTTCAAGCTGAATTGCTAGGTGTTAACTGCCAAGATGCTTGAAACCATCCCAGTTCAACCACTGTGGTTGGAGCACAGTAAATACGACCTGATATCCACCAAGAGTTGTCTCAGGATATCTTGCTGAGCTTGGTCTTTCAGTGCTGTATACCAAGACTCCAGGGATTCAGTCTCACCTCTTGCTTTTTGCCTTTTTGCTTCCTGACATTTTTTGCATACCTTTGTAAAAAGCAAGAGATGTTTAGTTTAAAGCAGGTATTTGAACAGGAGAATACTGGTCACATGTAAAACAGGCCAGTTGTGCTCCAGCCAGTAGTTTTATTGCTCAGATAGCTGCTTCTCCCACATTATTACAGTATTGACAAATGTAGATTGCTATGGAAATACTCCATTCTTCAATGCCATGTGTGAAATGAGTACAAGAAGCTGTGCCTACATCACTTTTAGGGGCAACCTCTGCAATGAAGCAAGGGTTAAATGACCCTGAAGATTATAATCACTCTCCTAGGATGCCCATAAATGTTCCTTTCCTGATAGAGTTAATGTGCATCATGCTTGGAAGACACCTGCAATTTTGCATCATTTCTCCACATTATTATTTATATTTCTTGGAGGGATAAGCAAAAGAAATTATAAACACCCAGCATTCAAACTGTGCCCACCCCCAATTTGTAATGTCAGAAGAAAGGGAAAAGGAGGCTCAGTCATTTTGTCAAATATTTCAACACATTTAATTTTTAACCTTTTAATTTGTTCCTTCTTTAATAGATATCTGTCACTTTGGGATCTGACCAGTCATCTATGACTCCAGCCATCTGTGACTCTAGAGATGTCAGTCCTCTGACGTGGAAATCTTGGTGCTGTTGAAGTATCCATGTTTTTTGGAAGTGTTGTCACAGAACCATGGTTTTGTTGACAAGTCTCTTAAGGTTTCATTTCTTAGAAGTGGCAGGATGTGTTGCAGATCATGGCAGATTGGACTTCTGGAAAGTATAAGATGTCCAGCCACTCCCTTTTCTACTGCCCTTGACAAAGGTCCCCAGTCATAAACACACCTGCTAGTTTACACTAGACAGGTGATTTCACTCATTTACTAGACCAGACTCAGCTATTGTAATATTTTGTGGTAGAAGTTTAGAAATTAGCTTGGTGTTATTCCTTTTGGTTTATATGGTGTCATTTTGAGAACTTAAGATAGTAATTGAAAGTGATCCCACTGAAGTTTCATATGCTGAAGACATCTATGCATTTCTTTAGTGAGCAGGGTGACAAAAAAAAAATGGCAGGTGGAGAAGGGAAAATCTTTCTGCCAGCTACACAAACTGCCACCTTCTTCTGGTATTTCCCAAAATCCAGCAAGATACTGGCTCCTCTTGCTCTATATGTCACCTCAGACCTCTCTCTTTTGTGGGGCAGCTGAGCCATGGCTGTGCCTTTTGGTAGTTCCTACAGAAATTGCCCGAACATCGCCTTCCTCCTGCCCTTTCTACAGGTCTGAGTAAAACTCTGATGTATATTTATTATGCTAGAGGCCTTTGCAGCCCACGACATTACTCCTGGCTGAAGCCTAGCAATTACATGGGACCTTACAATTGTGAGACAAGCTATAGTACCGTGGCCTCTTCCCTACTCCCAGAGTTCATTTGTTGCTGTGTAGAAGATGACCTGTTTAATAGGCCTGTTTGAACGTGAGTCGCTTACAAATACATTCTGTTGTGTTGGAAGTATCTCAGATGCTTTATTGTGTGCTAGTCTGTGCATATTTTCCCTTCAATTATTATATGCAAGATACTGTCCCACCCACCTACCTTCCCACACAGAGGAAACTGGCCACTGAATGAGCATAATGAATTGACTGAAGTTGTTACCCAACTCCAGAAGTCATTTTCAGTTATTGCACTTTGAAGTCTTGTTGAAAGTTGGCTAAAAAGGCCACAAAAGCTTGTTTTCAATTTGTTCTTTTTGTTAGCCACCATCATGACAACAAAAACTGTCTTTCTCCTTTCTCTCAGTCAAAGTAAAACCATCCCAAACCTGGCCTAACCAGAACTCAAGTTAACTTTCCTCTTGTTGTAAAGAGTGACATTGTCTTTGAATATTCTGTCTGCTCATGCTTTTCCCTCTGAAAGATGGCTCTGCCAGCAGCTCAGTACACCTTTAATTCCTCATGAGGAACATAAAGAAATATTTTTTTAAAAAAAAAGTACTGTTTAGGAGTTAAAATATTACACAGCAGTCCCCAGCCAATACCTCCTTCAGCTACTGGCTGTGAGAGCTTGTACCAGCAGAAACCAGGTTAGAACTACTAACATCCAACATCTGAGACCGTTCTGCATAATTTCTACTGGTAGGACCATCCCCAGATGCAGCATTTAGCCACTTTCTGCTTTTCCACCAAATCTGCTGCTGAGGCTAGTGTAGTGTTTGCTGTAAATTCTTCAATTTCTTCCTGCAGATTGACACCCCAGGAAGGTCCTCAGTACTCATGAAGATATTCATCTCATCTCAATAACCCTTCTATGAGTGTAACATATTTTCCATGGACTGCTCTATTTTCAAGGAGGATTTCTAATTTAATGTCCAGTATTTATCATGTCCCTGATGAGTTCAGGCAAAGAGACCGAATTGCATGTTGTGACCTTCCATTTGAACTAAGAACATATGAACCAAAATATATTTGTACCAATTTATGTTCTCTTTGTGTATATGTAATAAATAAATAAAATTCCTTCTACTAGCAAGATCTGTAGTCAGTCTTTTTATTTTCAAGGTTATCTTAAAAGTAATAGAACTGCATTTGTTCCTGGGACAACACCACACACTGTGTTCAGGTACAATTGATTTCATTCTCCCCTTATTCCTCTGTTACATTGTAAAAAGGACTGGTAGTCCTGCTTTGTAATTTGTTCCGAAGAGATTCATCTCTGAGTTCAGTGGTACATGGAAGCCTGAAGGACCCTTTTGGAGTCAGAAGTGGTGTAAATAAGAGCCAGAGCAATGTCAACCAGAAAAAGCATTTGGGGTTTACATAGCTTCAGGGCACTGAGCAATGATGGACAGGACAGAAGTCCATTTGTCATTCTGTGTGAGTCACACAGGTCCCATCTTGTCTGAATCTGAGGACTTGCAATGACAAGCAAAACCACGCAACACTTTTTGGACCTCAGTCTGAAATCATAACAGAGTGCTTCTTCTCTTAGGAATGACACTACTAACATATACTTTCCTTGCCATTTAACCTGTCTTGCTTACTGAAATAGTAAGCTGATGCTATCAGACTGGTTTCTTGCTATGTGCCTATATAGTACTCTGTATAGTGAGGCTGTTTAGGACACTGCTGCTGTAAGCAGCTAAGAAATGCCCTACTTGGTCAGACCAGTGACAAATCCATGCAACCTGGTATCCTGTCTCCAGTAGTGGCATTAGGAGATTCTGTTTAGGAAGAGCAAACAAACCTGACTGCTATCTGAGGCCCATTCCCAGCATCCAGAGTCATCAATTAGGGATGTTATAGACTCATCTCTGCCTTTTCCTTCTTCATGGACATGTTGTCTGTGAATTTGTCTACTGCTCATACTTTTACCTTTAAAACTTGCCGTGACAACATATTCCACAAGTTCATTGTCTGCTATGTAAGAAAGCACTTTATTGTATTTGTTAGAGAAATCTCTTATTAGTGTTAATGATCCCTAGTTCTAGGTGGGATTTATTGAACAAGTTTTTCACTGATCTTATTTCCAGGTAGCCTTTTCCTCTTTTAATTGAAAACTCTCAGCTTTTTACTTCTCCCCTAGTAAGACAGCTGCACCATCATCCATATAATTTTAACTGCATTTCTTGGCACCTTCCCTCAGTCCATTATATCCTTGCAATGCTGAGAGCAGAATGGCACGCATTAATCAGGATGTGGGTGTACCTGGGTTTTATGTGCTGGTAAAATGATGCTCTCTGCATTGTTCTCAACACTCTTCTTGGTGATGCTTAACAATTTGATGCCTCTTTTTGCTGACACTGCACATTGAGCTGATGAATGAAACTGTGAATAACTAATGAGAATATACTATTGTGATCCAGGCTGGTTGTGGTGTGCAGTTAAATATAGCCAAACTGATGTTATTTTTTTTTTTTTAGAAACCATTTTTAATTACCAGTCTCAGTGAAAGACAAATATTATCAGCCAGGGCAACTGCTCCAAATTGGACAGTTCTGGGTCACTGCATTTTTGCAGTCTCCCCTTTCTCTCTGCCCAGAGCAGTAGTAGTATGCCTTCCTGCATAAACAAGAGCACCTATAAGTAATACGCCTGCACATTCTTCCTGGATTTGTGTGCAGGAGCCCAAGGCAACTTTTAAACTTAGTTCTCTTGTTCAAAAACTTGATTATAAGGATGTGGGAACACTTCTCTCTGGTGCTTCTTTTTGAAGAGGTTTTATGACTCAGATGCACAAATTAACTTCCAGATGAAAGTATAGTAGAAGCTGTAGCCCAGGAGCAACACCTACCCAATTTTATAATCCTGTCACACATATAGCTTTAATAGAAGCCTGTAGAATAAACAAAACTTACCTATTGAAACAATTAGGCAACAGCAGTTCTAATTCAGGGAATTTCCAGCAGATTAGTAACAGGCTGTGAGGAGCCCGTGGCCTGAAATGCAACCTTGAGCTTCTAATTCCTAGGAAATTATTGTGTTATGATGGTTATTGCTGCTGAACAATTAACACCTGGATGAATTTTAAAAATTTGGCCTTTAATTTCTCTCTTTCCATTTCATCATGAGAAGACTGGTTCTGGCATGAAGCACAGTTCTTTGCCATCCAGCTCTTCTCTGAGGTCTGCATGGCCAGCAGTCCACCAGAGCATGCTATAAAAGAGCACAGGCATTGATCCAAGGAAGCAATCAGGTACATGTGTGATTCTTTCTCCACAAAACTCTCAAAATCTAATCACTAAGCTTTTTTTGGAACATTCATCCCAGAATTTTAAACAATCTGGGGAAGACAAACATTCAATCAGAATCTGTACATACAAAAAAAATGGTTGATTGCTACCAGTTTTGGGTTTTTTTTCAATGAATCAAATAGAAATTGCACTTCTGTGTTATGTTACAAAATAATTACACTTTTTAGTGCCCTGTATTTCTTGGCACTTTCTTTCTTTCTCTCTCTCTTTTTTTTTTTTTTTGTGGATTTCTTCTTCAGCCTATCTGAGCCTGTTCAAATGTCTATGAATCTTGGTAGCTCACTCCTTCAGTGCAGACAGAGCTATGTCCCTGATTGTGTGCTTCCTGCACCCAAGAATGTCTCTGGAAAGGAGTTATTCTTTCCTTGAGGTCTGGTAACAGTCAGAGGTATACTCTAAAACAGTAACAAACCTATGCTCTCTTTGTGCCAGTTTAACCTACTGTGTAAGAAGTCCTACTGATGACTGGCACTAGTTATGGTTATAATTAAAGATATGCATTAGGGTAATTTTATACTACAGTCCTAGAAATACTCTGCTTGGATATCTCTACTATTTTGGATGCTCCAGAAATAAGACTGTCTCCCAGAACTTCATAGGCCTCCTGGATCAGGTATTTGACCTATAAGTAGTTATGAGGACTCATTCACAGGTGTTATATGAGAAAGTAATCAATCCCACATTCCATGTAGCTTGTACATGAAAAGTCCCACCAGCTATACCGGATCCAGACACACACAGTGTGGTGAAAGAAGTTTAGCTTCCTGTAGTACTGATGTAGCTGCCCAGTTACTCTCTGAAGCAAGGAATTAACATAGCCTAAGAAATATACAATGCCCCTTGCTTAGAAGTTGGGTTATGTGTCCTATTAAGGAAAGAAGAATGAGTGAACTTGAGAGTCAAGGGACATGCAGAGTCTGGGGATGGCAACAGAAGCTTGAAGATACAGATTTGGACAGGTCAGAACCTCACTTCTTGCTGTCTCAGTGGATTTTTATTTATTTATTTATTTATTATTTCCTCCCTCAGGGCTGGCTGCCATTACTGCTTAGATCAGTGGAGAGATTCCCACTGAATCTCAGGGGTAACTGAATGAGTTACGAGGTTGTTGTACTGGAAAGGCATGCAATTAAAAAAGCCATGTTCCCACTGAGTTGGAGCCAAGGACGACCAAGTGCGATTGCTAAGGTGCAGTCATGCAGTGTGGCCATCGTGAAGGTAGCTGGTTGCATTTTAGATGCAAGTGAAATCTGACCTGGCCAAAAGCTGCAGTTTGGCAACTTAGAACCACCTGGGCTCCACCTAGGCACGAGCTGCAACAGGGAATTCCTTTGGAGAGTCTGAGCCGTAATTTCTACATGGTAGGGTAAGATCTGCAGAAGTTCTCTCAGCGTAACAACTCCACTGCAGCTGGTGAGCCTCTGGCACGTGTGTGGTTTACCAGGAGTCTTCAGCTGGAAAACAATTCTCAGGTGCTGTGCACTGAATGGAAAGTGCAGAAAGGTGGTTTTATGACTGGTTTTTGCATGGTGTTTATTTCCTTGTTTGAATGTACCCTAACATTTTTTAAGTACTTTTCTGCAGTGATTATCTATTTCCTGCAAATCTTATTGATACGAAGGGCTGCTCCCACACTGCTTATCTAGCTCCAACTCTAAATCTCAACCTCCTAAACTGCAAGGTATGCACATACCCACCCTTATTCTTGAGTCTTCCCATGAATTCCTGTGGAAATAGTTGCTTCCATAATGCCATGCATATGTTTTGAGGGCTCGGGAAAGACAGGGAAATTACAAACATGTGAGCTCAACACTTTATAGAGAGAAAATGAAGATTGCCTGTGTTTCCATAATTAAAAATCTGCTGTGTAACTGACCCTGTCCCTCCTGTTCCTGTATTCAGGATGGACAAAATGCGGCACAGCACATTAAGCCCGGGCAGTTATGGTTACAGAAGTGGTTACATCTGATGGTGTCCTGTCCTTCTCGGTGAGATGGATGGGCCGTGTCCCAGCCGGTGCCTGGGGGGGGCCGGGCCCGGCGGGGGATGATGAGCGGACCCGCTGGCTGCGGCACCACCGCGCTGCCCTCCGCCCGGACCGGCGGCTGCTCACACCCAGCCGGGGCCGCGGCAAAGCGCCCCTCCTGCGGGCGGAGTGAGGGCAGGGCCGGGACTCCCCCCTGGGGCCGGGGTTAACTTCATTTTACCACCGACCCTTCTGCGCATTGCCCGCCCGGGGCTGGGCACAGCCCGCAGCGCCGCCGCCTCCGGGGTGCGCACAAA